>OZ030016.1:71350555-71903055 GCA_964023405.1 Apodemus agrarius
GCTGGGACCCCATTCCCTGAGCTGTCCAGATGGCTCTGTTCATAGCCCTACAGCTGGAGGCCTGTGGGATGCCACCAGGCACCCATAGGAACCAGACAGCTGTTCAGAGCGAGTGCTGTCTTGGCCCTATAGACATGTGCTCTCCTCCCTCCTACAGGCAACGGCCCCCACTTCCTCTCCTCGGCTCCCACGGCTCCCACGGACTCCTCCCCCAGGAATCCCTTTTCCTGCCTGCCTGCAGCTGTCTCTCACTTCCTAGCCCCAAAGATACCTGCTTTGCCCATTCTGAAAGGACACAAGCACAGTTAACTGGGGACAAATGAACACAGCTCACGGTTCAGACGGTCCCCCCTGAGGCCCACTCTCCTACATGATCCTGGGTGCACTGCAGGCTTCAGGCTCCCCCTTGTAATTTTGTCCTTGAATTAAGCAAACTCCTTAAACAGAGGAGGGCTACAGACTCAAGCCCAAGTTCTACCCAGGGCCCTCAGTAAAGGAAGCCACTATCACTGCAGTAGAAATAAGTAGCTGGCCGGACTTAGTGGGAGGACATTAAAAGCCCACCTCTAAGAAAAAATATATTCATAGCTTCTGTCCCACCTCCTTAAAAGACAGGGTCTTTTCTGTGGAGAGGCTTCTGTGAAGAAAAGTATCTTCTGTAGTTGTGGCTGGTCTGAAGCGCTCTCACTATATAATCCAAGCTGGTCTGGAACTCATGGTGCTGCTCTAACCTCAGCCGGCTCAGCGCTGGGATTAGAGCATGAGCCACCAAGCCTGACTTGTCGCCCTTCTCTCCTTCCTTCTTTTCTTGGGGTACTGGGGACTGAACATAGCGTAGGCCTTAGTGTGTGTGTGTCCCACTGATCCCCTGTCCAGCCCCGACTCCCCTTTTCCCACTGCCTCACTCACTGTGTCCACCCACGGACTAGTCTACAGACGAGACTGCCACAGGCGGAGAGTGCCAGAGACAGGTCTGTGTGCCACCACAGCTCCCCTCTTTTGAGCCATGCCGTACCCTCTTTACAGAAAAGTATCCAAACCCTTTAAAAGAGATCTTAACTCCTAGGAAGGCAGGGATCTACCCAAAGGTCATAAATGGAATTTGAATCTGTCCCGAAGAAGTGACCATGAATAATAATCTCTGCTGAGCAGACCCAGAATAGCCCCTGGGTCCTGGGCAAGGATAAGTAGAGGTGGTTTCTGGGAGTCCCGCCTTCTCACAAGATACAGTCGTGCCTGAGGGTGGCTGGGCAGGGAGGTCCCTGTCCTTGGCATCCACAGCCTCTATGCGTACATCCCTCTCCTCCAGCCTCCCTAGCTTACACCCAGCCTGGGCAAAAGGAGTCGTGTATCAATATAGCCCAGTAGGCATTTCATTTCCATTCGTTTCCAGAAGCCAAGAGTGGTGCTGATGACAGCGTCCCTGGGTTGGTCTCTCTTAGGACAGAGCACTGTTTTGGAGGCCCTCAGCCAGACTGGCTCCCCACGGGCAAAGCTGTTTAAATGGGCCAGGTACAGCTTGCACAGGGTGGTGGGCAGAACCTGGAGCCACGCTCGGGAGCTGCTGCTGCACATCGCTGTCTTCTCCAGGAAGCAACCCCAGGGGGAAGCTCCCAAGCACTGCCCTTTTGCAATGAGCCAATCAAGGACCGAGAGCTTAAGTAAGTCATCTTAGGCCCCGTGACCCACGAGGCTGGGCTTCTGGCTCTACGACAGGCCACCTTCACATTCCTGGCCCTCTGTTTCTTCATCTAGGAAATGTAAGAGAAGGGTGCCTCCCTTCCCGGCTCCTAGATGAGTTACAACATCTCTCACGAGCATGCTCAGCTGCCAGTTTTAGGAACAGGACCCTAGCAACGCTCCGAGGTGCCACCCTTTCCTGGAGCAAGGAAGGGCAGGGCAGGTTCTGTTCCTCACAGTGTGTCATAGGACAAGGTCCCTCTCTGAACGTGAGACACCAAGAGAGGTGGTCTGCCTCTGCCTGGTGAAGGTTCCTTCAATCCTGGGCCTGGTGCCTCCGGAAGGCAGGCAGGCTCACAGGTAGGCTGGGCTCCAAGGGTTGGAATCCCAAACCAGGGACAAGTCCTTTTGTTGTTTGTTTGTTTCAAGACAGGATTTCTCTGTGTAGCCCTGGCTGTCCTGGAGCTCAGTCTGTAGACCAGGCTGGCCTTGAACTCAGAAATCCACCTTCCTCTGCCTCCCAAGTGCTGGAATTAAAGGCATGCGCCACCACCGCCCGGCCCAGGGATAATTCCTAACTCCATCACCAACCTGCTATGTGAGTTGAGTCAAGTTGCCTGGCTTCTCTGAGCTTGTTTTTCTCATCAATAAAATGGGGTGAATTTCAGAAAACAGAAGGCAATGCTGTTTGGCTGCTGAATCTCAGAAAGGTCTTTGAAACCCCTAATTATGGATCCAGTGATGACAGGTGCCACATAAGCATAGGCATCTCTGAACCTGCGATGTGCAGAAGGGGATAGCATAGCCCAGGTGTTCCAGGACAGTGACATGTGTACCAGTCTGTGTCTGTACCCAGGCCTCCCTAGAGGGAACACTGACTGACTTCCAGAGGAACAGCTACCTGGGATCTAGCCGCTTCCATCAGGGCTGGTGCTGAGTAGAGGCTTTTTTGCTGTAGTTTGAATTTTGCATCACGTGACTCTGTGGCTCCTCTGTTCTAGCTCTAAATACTTACAGTGTGATTAGCCCTCGGTAGGGGCTGAGAGAGATGGCTTGGATGGTAAGAATGTTTGCTGAGCAAACATGAAGACCTGCTTCCAGCTCCTCAGTACCCATGTCAAAAGCCTTCTGACATGTTTGCAAACCCAGCACTGTGGGGGCAGAGAGAAGGAGGATCTCAAGGGCCTGCAGTCCACTAGCCTAGTTCCAGGTTTGGAGAGACACGATTTCAAGGGAATAAGGCAGAGAGTGGTAGGTCAGGACACCCGACACCCTCCTCTAGCCTCCTGTGCAGCCACCCGTCACCCTCCACAGGTACCTATACCACAGGCGCGCGCACGCGCACACACACACACACACACACACTCACACAAAAATAAACAGGAAAATAAATAAATATTAGTCATAGCAATGTATCATTTGACCCTTAATACGGCCTGCCAGGGAGTTTGATCTCCATGCATTTGACAGAGAAATGTGACATGACTTGTTTTGGGGTGACAAAGCAGGGGGGCCATGTCGGGACTTGCAGGTGACTACAACAAACAAAACAAAACAAAAACAAACAAACAAACAATACCCCCGACCACCCCCACCCCCAGCTCCCTGGCCTGAGAGGAGGAACCACGGAGCCACGCCCACTGGCCTCGGGGAGGTGTGGCCCACGCGAGTGTCCTGGATCTGCAGCAGGTTTCACTGGCTGCGCGGAGAACCTGCCCTCCTGGGCCTCAGCTCTGCAGGGGGGAAGAAATAAAAATAGCCTGGGAGAGAGGCCAGCGGCTGGGCTGTGGACAGCGCGCATGCCTTTCGCATGACTCTTCGGCCTGCCCGGAGAGGTCCACGGTGCCAGGCCCTCAGCTGGGCCCCAGGAGGTAAAGCCCTGCGAGCAGAGCCCCGCCTCCTGGGAGAGGCAGAAGCTGACTCTAGAACCGCAGAGAGATTTGTGTGAGACCTCTCACCCGCTCCCTCCTCCCAACGTGAAAGCTTCCAGAAGAGTCGTGTTGGAGAAAACGGTAGCTACGCAGGAAGTGGCAAAGGCTAGCGGAGTGACAAACGTGGCCCTGGAGAGAAAATCAAAGGGCCAGGGGCACACGGATCCGCCAATGGACAGGGTGTGCTGACGTGGTTCGGAGCCAAGAGCTTCAGAACTATGGGGCAGTGGGGCGCTAAGGGAGGTTAGGGAGCAGGGGGTGTGGCAACCTCACGCCATCACAAGATCCAGTTACCTTAACCTTCATCCTCCATCGGATTCCTCCCTTTTGCCTCTAGAGTTCCTGGGGAGAAGATCATTTTTTCACATCTTTGCCGGGTCACTGTTCTGGAAACTTTCCGCTTCACCACCCTCAACACATGCTTGTTTAGTGGTCAGATTCTGAGGGCCTCAAGCTAAGATACCTTACCTTGGTCCTGGTCGCCTGCAGGGCTCCACATCCTTCACAGGATCTGGGCTCTGAAGGTTTCTGCAGGTGGGTGAAGGGGTTAGCAAGGCAGAAAGACAGACAGGGGAATGAGCTACTTAAAGCAGTGGAGAGAGAGAGAGAGAGAGAGAGAGAGAGAGAGAGAGAGAGAGCCTGCCGTCACTTATAAACAAGTTACTGCAGAGTAGAAGGGACTTCGGGAAGGAGGCTGAAAGCTTCCTTTTTTGGTCCTGGATGGGCCTTTGTTTGCTACTAATGAACAAATAATTGTAAGCTGTGAATGAGAGAATGCCAGATGATGAATAAATATCCCTTAAGGCCCCCAGTCACCTAGAGCGCACAGGGCCTGAGTAGCAGGAATCTAGGTTGTAGTTCTGGAATGCCAATTACTGTGTTTTGGAGAAATGTTGTCATTGTATAACCAAGATGGAAGAACTTTTCAAAGGGCAAGCATTCTGTACTCTTGTTTCTGCAGATAGGCAGGCCGGGAAGACAGTAGAGGCCCGTGCAGCTCCCCCTTTGTTGGATGAGGTCGGCAACCTCTTCAGGAGGCTCTTGGGACAGTGTACAAATGGAAATTTGAAAGAGGAGGCTGTGAGAGGGAGGGCGGGGTCCTTCCTCAAGGGCCTCCAAGTCTGCTAATCTCTGTCTAGCTGCCTAAGATTATCCGATGGAGAGTGACGCCTTGAAGTCATTTAGGAGATGGGTGTGCAGTCACCTGACTGCTCCTGCCTGACAGCTCTAGGGCCTCTCTGTTCTTGCTGATTTTCAGGTGTTAGAAGGTGGAGTTAGATTGCTACTGGGTTATCTGAGAGCCAGTGGGTTGCAAACAAGGCAGTAGCTGAGTACTGGAGGTCCAGAGATTAATAGATTAATAGATCACTACTACGTTATAACAGATTAAACCTATTTTTACCGTGAAGATCCAGGTTTAGAGCTGTTCACCAATGGGATGGTGCTATTTGGGGTGGTCTTAGTCTTAGTTGTTAGACTGAGTTGCAGATAAGAGCAGAATTATCTTAAGATCTGAGTTGCAGATAAGAGCAGAATTATCAGAAATGTCTGAACAGCAGCATGACCCTGTCAGGAGAAACATGAGACTCTTTTGGTTTGGTTACAGCTTGGGTGGCCATGACTGCTCCACCTGGCATGGCAGCAGCCCTTGGGGAGACAGGTGAAGCCACACCCATTCCTCATTTGCTTTATATTGTTACCAATTGCTTTAACTTTGGTTACACTTCCCTGCTGGGTGGTTAAGACCACCCAGGTGGCCAAAATCACTCCCCCTTTCCTATCAGGGCCACTGGAATATCTGATCCTCAGGGACCTCCTATCCTTAGGGACATGGAGTCCATGAGGTGGGGTCTCCACAGTCTACCTGAACAAGATGACAGGTACCTCATCAGGGCTAACCTGGGACCTAACTGATCATGGACGGTAAAGGGACAAAATAGTGTCCCTTTTAATCCCTCTGTCTACATTGGCAGAGACCTCCAGATATAAGTTGTTGAAAACCCAGGAGGTCAGCTACACTCATCTGGTACTTTTAAACTTCTGTGTAATGTATAAAGCTTACACATCAAATACTTTTACATTTCAAACAGAATGCATTTTGTCCTTTTGAGCCAGTGCTTGTGCTACCAAGAACAGAACAATAACTTAAGAAAGAGAACTATTAATATAAATAGAGCCTGGATTGCGCTTTGACCTTAGAAAAGCTTTCATGACTTGTTTAGGTATTCCAGCTTTCTTTTTCATGCTGGAAAAGCATCCAGCCTTCTTAAGACTTAATCTTATCCCACAGAAATCATGGAGTTTGGCATTCTTCCTTAATCCAACATGGGAAAAATATGGACCTCATTACAGGACAGTAGAGATACCCCGGAAACATCATGTAAGTATAAAACTCGACAAGGGCGGGGCCTAGAGGCACAGTTGAGTGGTGCCCATTGGGGAGAAAACATTTGTTTGGTGAGTCAAGTGGATCCTGGAAACGGAAGAGGGGGCAGATAAACATCTGCGAGCCTCAGTTTACCTTTGGAAATGGGTGAACTCATAGATCAGCATAGCGAACAGTGTACAGGGGTTCAGAAGAACCCAGAGGCCTTTCAGGGAAAGGGAAGGAAGAGCAACGGCTCTGGGAAGGTCAGAAGGAGCCAGAACCCCAGAAGAAGGAACCAGAACCCCAGAAGTAAGGTTAAGAGCCCAGTAAAGAGGAGACGCCATCAGAACCTCTGCAGTAGGGCTAAAGCTCAGAGAAGCGAAGCAAAATCTCCACAGAAGGACTTCACCTGGAGGGGTCCCCAGACCTGAATAGAATGTAAGGTTAGTGAGAAAAATGGGCAGGAACATGGCTGTAACTAGACAGGCAGGAGCAATGAGGGGACAGAGAGCAAATAGGAGAGTTAGTAAGAGAACAGGTACCAGGCATGTCTATGAAGTTGAAAGTTTTTTCTTTAGAGGAGGACATAGGACAGGCATCGGAGAGTAAATACAGATTTTAATAGGGCTATTGTAGATTTCTTTAAAAATTAAACCGCTTTAGTAGTTTACAAAATGTTGTATACATGGGAGGGTAATAGATTGACTATTAAAAATGTTAAGAAAAGACCAGGCGGCGGTGGTGCACGCCTTTAATCCCAGCACTTGGGAGGCAGAGGCAGGCAGATTTCTGAGTTCGAGGCCAGCCTGGTCTACAGAGTGAGTAGCAGGACAGCCAGAACTACACAGAGAAACCCTGTCTGGAAAAAACAAACAAACAAACAAAAAAAGTTAAGAAAATCCAGGATAATTTTGGCTTTGGGCCTTGTTTAACTCTTAATGCTTATAATTGAAGTTTTGTGATACAGGAGTGGCTACTTGGTGTTTTAACATAGCTGTAGCCTAGAAATAGTGTATTTGCCATGAAAATAATAAAAATAAAAAGATGAAGGAGACAGGTATTCTAACTTAGATTAGGAGGGTTTAAATATAGATGCCCCAAAATGGTTTAATTGAGGTAGGGTGTCTGGATAAACAAACACATATCCAGAAAGATCTAAACTTGTTCTTGCTTGTGGTCTTATGAGAATCAAGCTTAGTCATTATTGTCACTAAGGAACATCCTGGAAAAAGTTAAATATCTTGTAAACATAGCAGTATTTACAAGGTATAAAAATACAGTCTTTTCTCTTTAGGCTGAGGGAAGTCACAATTTATTAATAGCAATAAATATGTAACTCATGATCAGCAATGAAGGCAGTCTGCAGTGCTCTCCCGGGGGAGCAAGCTGGGTGGAGAGGGATTTACCATCTTAGAAGGGCTGAGAATTCAAGACGTGCCTTGATCTAACAGTCTGGCTGGGGGAACTGCGGGCGGAGGTGGGGTGGGCTCTGTTTTCCCCAGAAGGCAGGTCTGGTCCACAAGCTCCTTGTGGCAGCGAATGGCCACTGCAGAGTGGACTTGGTGGCGGCAGTGAGTGACGGTAGAGGAACGGCAAGCAGGAAGTAGTGGGGAGATTTGGTGAAGATGCTTTCAGGGCAGGGGCGGGTGATGTTCACAGGTCACCACATAGATCAGGGTGGGGAATAAGTTAGACCACAAAGACAGTCTGAGGCTCCTCATCTGGTTAGAGCAGCGAGTTTGGTTAAGCATCGGTGAGGTTTTCCAATAAGAAGCGATGGCCGGTTCCGAGGCCGACAGCCGTATAGATGGGTGCCATACACGAAGGAAGGATGGCCGAACAGTAAGTGCCCCTGCTATGCCCTGATGGGAGAAATGAAGAGTTTTGCCAAAGAAAGAGAACCTGGGTGTCCCCTAAAGAAGCTGGAACTAGGCATGGCAGGGAGGTGGGTTAGGAAGCAGGTTTTACCAGGGAGGAAAGCTACACAGGGCGTCTGCTGTCACGCAGCTGACCTCCAGAAAGAGGGTTTTCTGGAGATGGAGGTCTTCAGTAGCAGGCTTTGGAAAGCAGTATACAGTTGGCAGAGAAGGCAGTTTCATGGTGAGGGGAGAACATGAACAGGGAAGCTTAGGAGGGACCAGGTCTAGGAGACTGACGGAGGAGGACCTTAGAGGCAGAGCGGGCGAGCAGGAGGATGTGAGCAGGGACAGAGACAGGCGGGCCCTTGGGAGACGCTGGACCATATTCCATCATGTTAATAATGCAAAGTCCTTTAAAATCTGGAAGTCAGACATGTTGCCCTCTGGCCAGTGGTAGCCATGACATACCGTTATCCGGAAGAAGAAAGATTTTGAAGAGACATGCCATAAAAGCCTCTAGGTGGTTGGAGGATTGCTGGCCTATGGCCATAAGAGAGGGTGAGAAAGGAAATTTGTCCAAACAGAAAACAGGTCTGGCCTCACAGGGAAAAGCGGTTCCCCAACCAATGGCTCGCTTTAGTGAGACCTTCGGGAAGGCAGAGATGTCTCTGCTGACGCTGTCAAGGAGAAGCACAGTCCACCCAGGAGAGGTTCTCCACCTGGTCCTGGGGGTTTCTGAGAAGCCTCCTTAGCAGATGCCAAAATGACAAAGTTTCGAAGAAGGAAAAGAAACCTCAAAACCCACATAAAGTCAGAATAGACGGTGGTGGGTGTGTGCATGCAACCGAGAGACTGTCTCTGTTAAGCCCCTCAAGGAGAAAAGTGGGTGCGAGGAATCAGAGAGAGAAGACTGAAGGGAAAAGAAGCAGAGGATCCTTGTAAGAGAGCCCTGGATAGACTGCCAAATAGAAGTTCTGCAGAAGAAAGAAAGACAAGGGAGCCCGTGACTTAAGACCATGCACACTTTTTTGTTTTGTTTTGTTGTTGTTTTTTGTTTGTTTGTTTTTGTTTTTCGAGACAGGGTTTCTCTGTGTAGTCCTGGCTGTCCTGGAACTCACTCTGTAGACCAGGCTGGCCTCGAACTCAGAAATCTGCCTGCCTCTGCATCCCAAGTGCTGGGATTACAGGCATGCGCCACCACGCCCGGCTTATGCACAGTTTTATTTGGGGCGGGGAGGGGTGGCAGGGGGGGAGGTGGCCTGCAAAGGGAGTGTGCTGGTCTGAATGAGAACAGCCCCTCCACCATGGGCTCATAGGTTTGAAAAGTTGGTTCCCAGTTTGTGGAACTGTTTGGGAAGGACTAGGAGGTGGGGTTTGTTGGAGGAGATTTGGAGATTTTGAAAGGCCACACCATTCCCAGTTCACCTTCTGCTTCCTACTTGTCTGTAAGCTACTCCTCTAGCGCCATGGCTGCCTGCCTACCTGCAGCCATGGTCTACGACATGATGTGTGTGGACTCACTCTCTGGAAGCAACTGGAAGCAAACCTGAAATAAATTTTTATAAGTTGGCTTGGTCATGGTGTTTTGTCATGGCAATAGAAAAATTAAGATGGTGGTGGTGGTGGTGGTGGTGGTGGTGGTGGTGGTGGTGGTGGTGGTAGAGCTACCTACAGGGAAGAGGGTGCAGGGAAGGAGGCTCGAAGCTTCCTCATTCAGCTTGAGATCGCCCTTTGCTACAAGTGAACAAAGTCTAGCCAGCTGTGAGAGAAGGGCTGTCGGGGATTGTTAAGCGTCTCTTGCCGTCATTAGGATGTGTGGCAAGAATCTAGACTTTAGTTCTAGAATGCTGCTTACTGTGCATTTTGAGACATTGTCAGTATTTAGTGAAAATAGAAGCAGCCAGTCCTCCCAGATGGGGCTAGGTTCCAGTCTCTCGTCAGGTGTCTCTGTTGCCTTCTTGCTTTGTGCCTTTGAGCAACTTGCTGCTCTCTCTTTCAGAGTCTATTTCCTCGTCTCAGAAGAGATGAGGGCTTTTTTTTTTTTTTTCTTTCGAGACAGGGTTTCTCTATGTAGCCCTGGCTGTCCTGGGACTCACTCTGTAGACCAGGCTGGCCTCGAACTCAGAAATCCACCTGCCTCTGCCTCCCAGAGTGCTGGGCTTACAGGCGTGCACCACCCCGCCCGGCTAGAGATGAGGGCCTTAGGGATCTCTAAGCAGAGTTGGGTACCTACTGTGTCCCCTTGCACACTGTAGGTACTTGAAAACCAAGACCCTCCCATCACCCACTGAGCTGACGGTGGCTCTCCTGCCTTCTCCAGTGCAGAAGGCTTAGGCTGTGCTGTCCCCTGAGCTGTCAGCCCTCCTAGGGACAAAGGAAGCTTGTTTTGTTTCCTGGATTCCAAGTGCCAGCCAATTGCTTCTTCTAAGCCTGACTCTCTCCAGGCGGGCTCACTCCTAGTAACGCTGGTGCTGTCTAGGGGACTGAAATGTGGGAGAGGGCTTTTCTGGGCACCTCAAAATGAGGGGAAAACACGGGCCCTGTGCCAGCCCCGGGGGCAGTGAGGCCAGGAGGTTTCCGGGTAGAAATGGATTGTCCTGGCATGCTGTGAATGAAGCCGTCAGTGGGCATGGCCATGGTGACCAGGGGCCATTCTCTTCTCTAGGCCAGGCCACCATGTGACACTGCCAGTCTTCGTCCCATTTGACTTTGGGAATGAATGAGCTAGTAGATGCTGCTGGGTTTGACCTTAAAGTGGGTGATTTCCTGCGGATAATGTTTGCTCCTCTTCTTGATCGTCCATTTTAAAAATACCTTTATTGCATCTTCTGTGTATGTTGGGGGCCCACGGCGCAGTTGGAGAGAGGATGCCAGAGAACACCCTGCAGCAGCCCGTTCTGCCTTTCCACGCTAGGAGCTCAAAGGATCAAACTCGGGTTGTCACCCTTGGCGGTGAATGCCTTTACCTGCTGAGCCATGCCAAGGGTTCCAGCCTGTATTTTTTTTTTTTTTTAAATCATGTCTTCAAAAGAGATGTGAAGTAGAGCTTTTATATAAGTCTTGCCTGTGTTTAGTTGCTGGTTTGCTTTTGTTTTCCAACAGAGCAACTAAGGAACACACACTCCTCAGGGGCTGGGTGCTGTTTAGTCACTAAGAGGAACAGCAGCTACTTGGTGTCTTCTCCATCTCTTCCCCAGGGAACGGAGGAGGATGGGTCTGTGCTGTGGCCCTGTTTCTCGCCACTGGGAACACCAGGGACAAGCCAGTAGCACAGGCCCCACGGTGTGGGCCTTGACAATGCGCTCTGTGAGTTCATTGCATTCCGCATGAGAAAAGCCCTGTGGAGCTGAGAGGCCCTGTGAAGGAAGAGGCCCTGTGGAGGATAGATACTGTCTGAGGAGAGAGGCCCTTCCCCCTGTGGAACAGCTCTGTGGAGAGGAGCCTAGTGAGGAGAGAGGCCCTGTGGAGGAGAGAGGCTTTTTGAGAGAAGGAGCTCAGTGGAGGGGAGAGGACCTGTGGAAGGGAGAGAATCTGTGAGGGGAGAGGCCCTGTGTGAGGACAGGCCCTGTAGAGGAGAGAGGTGCTATGGAGAAAGGAACTCTCTGGATGGGAGGATTCCTGTTGATAGAAAAAGCCACCATGGAGAGAAGCCCCATCATGTGCACAAAACAATCGAGCAGCTGGACACGGAGCCTTTTCTGTAGACCTACCACTTCCTGGCTGTACAACCTTGGCCAAGGTCAGGCTTCCTACTAAAGCCAAGGAGCACAGGCACTCTGGGTACTGGAACTCCTTATAGTGTGCACAGCTTGTCTGCCATGTGCTGGTGTCTTGAGGCTCCTGTGGCCGGTGAAGCAGACAGCAGACAAAGTAATTCTTTAAGTATAGGAGATATAAACGCTGCTCTGCGAATAAGGAATGAGGTTAAGAAGAGAAGAGTCACCTTAGCATTATTCCCAAATAGCTATTCTGAGCATAAGTACGGGGGAGAAATACTCCCGGCCCCGTTTAGGAGTGAGGGGAGACAGCCACTGAGTATACATAAAATGGCCGCCTTGTGGGAAATAGTGGGAGCTTCAGTCATCCCTTCCTGGAGCAAGGTTGCAATGGCCTAACTACCTTCTTCTTCTTCTTCTTCTTCTTCTTCTTCTTCTTCTTCTTCTTCTTCTTCTTCTTCTCCTTCTTCTTCTTCTTCTTCTTCTTCTTCTGAGCTAGCTACCTTCTTGCAGACCTCCTCAGGGTTATCATTTCCACATCACCACACTAGAACCCAGGATGGAATTTCAGCACACGAACCCCCAGAGTTAGCCATATTCAAACCACAGTAGTGGTCTGGCATGGGTAGAGTTCCTCCTGATCAAGGCTAGAAACCTTGAGGGGGCTGTGAAGCCTCTGTGAGATGGTGGGACGGGTGCCTCTGGTCACCTTGACTAAAGGCTTACTCTGGGCAGGCCTCGTGCCAGACAGTCCACCTGGGTCAGAAGCGTCATGTCTTCTTACCTCAGGTCACTTCTTCCTGGAAAAAGACTACTTCCTGAATTGTCATTGGACTGAAATAATTATGGTGCGTAAACATAAATATTGTGTCCATTTTAATAAACATCAATTATATGCACTTCCCCTATAAAGACCATGGCGTCATCAGCTGTTAGTATCAATTCTTTACAGCCCAAGCAAGGCTATAAACCTGTGGCACTCCCTGGGTAACCACTGCCCTCCTTATTTCCGCCCCCATCCCCAACCCCCGGGATCTGGCACCATAAATGTGCCCAAGTCATCCTTCAAGCCTAAGATCACACAGTGGTGGGGATCTTCAGAGAGCCTCTAGTCCAAACTGCATCTGGTACCGCAGTGTCTGCAGTCCTAGACGGCAGGGAAGTGCCACCCAAGTTTAAGAAGATCATTCTTAGTCTCTCAGCAATCTTGAGGGCACTCTTGGCGTTCTCTGGACACACGTAGATATTTAAATTGGAAAGGTCGCCAGAAGGAAGAAGATGACTGGAACGCGGGACTTTACAGATGCCAGGCAAACAGTCTACTGTTACAACTCTGGCTGTTGTTTCTCAAAAGAGCCTCATACAGCCCAAACCGACCTCAAGCATGTAGCCAAGGATGGCTTCACCGGCTTCCATCTTCTGAATGCTGCCCCGCCCTGTTTATTTAGGGAAGAGACCCAGGGCTTTGTCCGTGCTACAGAAGCACTCTACACAGTGAGCTACATCTACTGACAATCTTTTCTGTTTCTTTTTTTTCTTTTCTTTTTTTTTTTGAGAAGGGTCTCACTCTGTAGCCAAGGCTAGTGCCAGCCTGGACCCACGGTGTTCACTGTGTAGGCTGGGTTGACTTCAAACTTCCTTCAATCTCTCATTCTCAGTGCTGGGATTACAGGTGTGAGTCACCCCATCTGGCTTCCAAACTCATTAAAGTTTTTATTTATTTGTTACTATTGTTATTTTGAGATAGGGTGTTGGTATGTAGCTCAGGCTGCCCTCGAAATTCCTGCAATCCTCCTGCCTCTGCCTTTTGAGCACCAGGATTACAAGTGTGAGCCAATATACCCGGTGTGTATTTTTATTTTGAGACGGGGGTCATGCTAATATTGTCAGACTAGCCTTGACCTCTCGGTCCTCTTGCCTTAGCTCCCCAAGTACCTGGAATTTGAGTGTAACTTTCCCCAGCCCCTGCCGCCATGCTTGTCTTAAACAAGGGGCTTTGGGAATGATAGGTGAAGGTGCAATGAAATAATATGCATAGAAATTAATTTTTAAAAAAATCATTATTTTACTTAGAGTGGTGTGTGTGTGTGCGCGTGCAAGCGTGCGCGCACACGCACGCATGAGTGTGTACTTGATATGCACATGAGTGCAGGCGCATGCAAGCCACAGCCCAAAGTAAAGGTCAGAGGACAACTTTGTGGAGTCAGCTCTCTCCTTTCACCTTTGCACGGGCTCCGAGGCTGGAGCTGGGGTTGCTAAGCTGCCATGGCAAGTCCCCTATCCAACCACCCATCTTTTCTTCTTAAAATATTTATTTATTAATGCATATATATGCGTGAGTGAGTGAGTTTATATGCACCACATGCATGCAGTTGCCCTCAGAGATGGGGGGAATGAGACCCCCCAGGAACTGGAGTTACTGGTGTTTGTGAGCAGCTTGATGTGGGTGATGGGACTGAGCCCAGGTCCCCTGCAAAAGCAGTAAGTTTTCTCAACCATTGAGCCGGCTCTGTACCCTCCCTACCTCACATGAGCCCTCTCGTTGGCTCTATAAGTATATGTGTTTATCACGGTCCCTCTACAGTGCATACAGCAGGTGCTCAATGCAGGCATTCAGTACTAGCAGTCTGGAGACTGGCTGGCTTCCTGGAGGGTGATTTTGGTATGAAGCTCCAGTTCTCAGCTCCGGGTGTTTAACAACCTGAGTTCGAAGATGAAGAAACTAAGTCACATCTGCAGCCAGATGTGGCTCTTGGCACTATATAGCCGGACTTCACAGGCTGAGGACATTATTAGGGATAAAGAGCAGGTCACATCTCCCTCCTTCAGAGGGTCTGGGAGCACACCACGAAAGAGGCAGAAATCCTGAAAGGGACACAGCCGTCCTGGAATAGCTCAGCCAGAGCCACCCGGAGGTTAGTCCCTCTTCTTGGGACACAGCTCTTTAGACAGCTGGGGACTCATTCCTGAATCATAGCCTTGCCTAGAGGACATCTTTCTTCACACTGAGTTGTAACCTAGGCCCAAGAACACCCTCAATGTGGTCTGAACTCAGCGTAACCACAGTCGAAGCTGGTAAATAGAAAGAGGAATTATGCACAGTGAACTTAGCACACAATTTTTGTCAGCATTCTTAGCAAACTTCCAACTCCTCCCCTCGGCACGGACAGCCTGGCTTATCTGTGTGCTCTGTAGAGAGATAGACATTCCCCCTTGGTCAAAGTCGCCTGGACAGGACCTCAGCTGTGTCCAGTTGCTTTCAGTTTCTCAGAGGCCTGTGCCCTATCCTACCTCAGGACCCTGTCCTTGCTTTTCCTGGAGTCTGATATATTTATTCTCCACAGCCAGTCATCCCTTCCTGATTGGAAAGAGGGGTCTCTTCCTTCTTCTCTCCCTTCCTTTTTTCTTTTTGTGTAAGTGCACACGCACGTGTGTGTGTGTGTGTGTGTGAGCCTAAGGCGATTGAAGACGTAATTCCTCAGAAGCCATGGGATTCTGATGGGGGCATCAAACTCAGGCCCTCTGGCATGACGGGCATGCTGCCGTCTGTCTCCCCAGCCCCAGGAAGAGGTCGATCTTTCTCCTTCTAGCCTGAACCACAAAGGTCCTGACCTAAGGAAGCTTTTTGCTGACACTGCCACTAAGGAGATTCCCTATTTGTTTTCTATAGCATTTCTCACGGCTAGTAACATTGTATCTTAACTTTGAATAGTCCGCCCCAGGAAGGTCGGTGGACACACTGTTGCTGCTTATCAAATACCTCCTAAGAATCTAATCCTGAGAGCCCTGAGCTGTTGGCTGGAGGGATGTTAGGATCGAGGCTTGACTTTGTTTTCCAGTTCTGCCCATATACTTGAGCCATGACTTGGTGGGAAAACAGTCAATTCTCTTAAGTCTCAGTTTCCTAACCTGAAAGACAAAGATAGTGGTAGTTCCTCTTTTCCTGGGAGAATTGAACAAGATGGGAAAAGACCAGGGAACATCATGGTAGAACTGTTCCATCAGACAGATACGTTGACCCCCTCGCCCCTAGGACCTCTGTGTGCCCCTCTTCCCATTTGACTTTCTTTTCCTTTCTTTTCTTTTCTTTTCTTTTCTTTTCTTTTCTTTTCCTTTCCTTTCTTTCCTTTCCTTTTCTTTTCTTTCTTTCTTTCTCTCTTTCTTTTCTTTTCTTTCTTTCTTTCTTTTTTTTTTTTTTTTTTGGTTTTTTGAATTTGGTTTTTTTTTTAAGACAAGGTTTCTCTGTATAGCCCTGGCTGTCCTGGAACTCACTCTGTAGACCAGGCTGGCCTCGAACTCAGAAATCTGCCTGCCTCTGCCTCCCAAAGTGCTGGGATTACAGGCGTTCGCCAGCACCGCCCGGCTACGTCCTCCCATTTGAAAATCAAGACTTTGCAGTTGTCATTAGTGAGGATGAGGATAGTCCTCAAAGAGTCTGCCTCTGGGCCAGTGGATGCTGGGTCGGCTGTGGGGGGCTGACAGGACTGCTGAGGAGTGGAAGTCACATATAGGCACCTCGTGGTTGGAAGGAAGATACAGTCATGACGGTGCCATCCTGAGAGTGAGAGCACCTTACTCAGTACCCTGGAAAGAAGCCACTAACTTCTCTAGCTCCAGGCTTGGAGGTCAAGGAGAGGGATCTAGGTCCAGCCCAGCTCTGGTGCTGGCAGCTGCTTCTCTGCAGTCTTCTCCCTGCCTTGCTGAGCTCGGAGACAGCAGAAGCGGTTCTGTGGAGAGGGGATGGCTGTTCTACATTTTTCCAAGGAAATCACCCAGTAGTCTTGTAAGAGTAGCCTGCTCTCCAGAGGCCTGGCTGCTGTGGCAGCTGTAGGTTCTCAGCGTGTTTGGTTCCTCAGGATGTACTTCCATCCACCCTAAGGTCCTGTAGGGAAGGGGTGAAGCAGCAGTGTAGGAAGGGAGAGGGAAGAGGAGGCACTGAAGGCAAGGTAGGACCGAGCTCTGGAGGCCTGGAGCCAATGCTGCTGGCGTTTGGCTTACTGGGAACTGGGAACTGTTTTGGACCCTATAGGAGGCTCAGTTCCCTCAGAAGCAAACCTCGATGTCTGACACAATTATTGTGAGCATTTTAAAGACAAGGATGGTTGGTTTCCTGTGTCAGTGAGCTAAGGCAAGTGGGCCTGGTTTCTACCCAGTAACCCAGTTGCATGCCTCACTTCCGGCATGCCTACGTCTGGGATGGAGAGTTGTTGACCTTACTGTTTAGCTCTCTAGTGAGTGGGTTGGAGGGGCAGGAGCTAGACAGTCCTTGGGAGAAGTTTGGGAGCACAGTGAGGGGACTTGGCATTGACAACTTAGAGTCTTCAGAGCACGGTCCACCTTCAGCTTGCTTTGGTTCCTGTAGAGTGCAGGACAGGACCATGACTCCCCTGTCCTTTCATGTACTAAGAAATCAAAGACCCAGGAAGCCAAGAAGGTCTGATCAAGATAAGTCAAGGCATTAGAGGCTAGGCCTTGACTGAACCCCAGGAATGGTGTGTGTGCCCTTTGGAGGAATGCAGGGCCACTGAGAAGGGAGCTGTTAGGAAGGGAGAGGGCATGGGGAGATGGAAGGAGAACTCTCAGGGCAGATGTGGTGGTACAGTTGTGTAATATCAGCCATTTAGGAGGCTAATGCAGGAGAATCCCAAGTTCAAGGTCAGCCTAGGCTACAGAGTGAGTACTAGGCCAGTCTGGGCAATTTTGTATGACTGTCTCAAAATAAAAGGTAGAAAGAGGCTCAAGCTATCTCTCAGAGGTCAATGCCCAGTAGCTGTAAATTAATAAATGTGTGTGTGTGTGGGTGGGGGGAGAGATCTGAAGGCCTTTGGATACATTGACTTACGGTGTCTGAGCTGAACGGTTAGGAGCGCCCTACATGAGGGTGTTTGGCCTGAGGGAGGCCATGGAGACACATGTGGGCATCATTGCTTAGGGTTGGTTTTCATGAAATGGCATGAGCTGTGCCACAGGCACAGGGCTGGGGTGTTACCCGCTTGGATGATGACTCACTGTAAGGCCCAGCAGAAACTGTACGCCTCTCAGGAGCCTCAGCCTCCAGCTGCAAAGCAGGAAGCAACGCGATGGTGAGTCTAGGATAGCACGTGTAAGGTGTTAGGGAGGGCCCGGCATAGGGATCAATGCAAGTATCATTAGTATTGGTGACCAGGGAGTGCTGAAAGTCTCCTCAATCAGTGTTGCTTCACTCCAACAGTTATTTCTAAAGTTCACAGACATATAAAAGAGCAAGGGGTGGGCCTTTAAAATCTTCCTCCCCTAGTTCCTTGCTGTATAGATGGGGAAACTGAGGTTCAATCAGGGAGATTAGGTAAAGAAGATCCTAGATCTGAGGAGCCTTGGCCCTGCCTTCAATTCACCAGAGTGTTAATGAATGCCACAAAACACCCCCCAACTCTAGCCTGTCATTCTACAGGTATATGTGTGACAAACTCTGCCTCAGCTGGTGCCCTCTAGGACCCCTACTAAGGCTGAGAAGATTTGAGTCAAATCAGGGGTGTGGGGGGCGGGGAGAGGGATGGTTGTCATTTCCACCCACCCCCTCATGTGTCTTTGTGCAGGGCTCAGATAAAGAGTATACGCTTCTGAGGCTGAACTTCCCTCCCTCCCTCCCTCTCTCTCTTTCTCTCTCTCACACACACAGGCAGAATGAGAGAGAGAGAGAGAGAGAGAGAGAGAGAGAAACTATGATGAGTTTTTTTTTCTTTTTTCAAAGCATGCTGTGCGGGAGGGAGCTCTGCTACTGTTTCTTCCTTTGCTACTCTGTTTCATCGGGGCCCTCTGGCCTCCTTTGTGTTCCCGGGGGAACCACAGCTATGGCACCAGAGCTGAAATTATCCTTAGTTCACCTCAGCTGATCTGTAGGCAGCAACTTTAAGGAAGATGTTGTGTAGAGGGGCAAATGGAAGGACTCAGTACAGCTGAGTCTGAACTCTTTCCCAGTAGCCATAGAATATCGAATTGCAGAAATAAAGGCCATGAACAAGGACTCTGTTATCCTTAAACAGTCTCAATGAGAAAACAAACACATAAACAAAGTATTGCTAAGAGCTGGGAGCCGAGAAACAACACAGGACTGGGAAGTAGACTGCTATAAATTGGCATTTTATATCTGTATAGCTGACACTGTACCTGACCTTGGAACAGGAAGGAGCCAGCGAGGCAAAGATCTGGAGAGCCTGAGCGAGGGCTCCACAGGTGCAAAGGTCCTGAGGCTGCAGTCCACATGCCTTCCGGAGTTTCCGATCAGTATAATTGGAATTGTAGGGGTATTACATTAAGACAAAGGACACCACTTTCAGTCTTCCGTGACTTCCTCACTGCCTCCAAATCTCCCTCATCCAAGTCAGTTCCTACTTACCATGATTTTTTTTTTCTTTCAGGAAATTCTTCAGGATTTAGTAGTTGGTGGCTTATAAAAAAAACCGGCCTGTGATTCAGTAACAAAAGTAAAGTTGGGCCGGGCAGTGGTGGCGCACGCCTGTAATCCCAGCACTTGGGAGGCAGAGGCAGGCGGATTTCTGAGTTCGAGGCTAGCCTGGTCTACAAAGTGAGTTCCAGGACAGCCAGGACTACACAGAGAAACCCTGTCTCAAAAAAACCAAAAAAAAAAAAAAAAAAAAAAAAGTAAAGTTGTGTGTGCATGTTGGGGGGGGCTGTTGGGGAGACTGGCCAGTCAGTAAAAGCACCTACATGAGTTTGGATCCCCTGTAGCCACATTTAAAAAAATAAGTGGGAGCAAGAGTACATGCCTTTTTCTTTTACATTTGTTTTTTGTTTGTCTTGAGACAGGGTGTCACTATGTACCTCTAGTTGTCCTGGAACTCACTACACCGTCTAGGTTGACCTTGAATTCACAGAGGAGATCTGCCTGCCTCTGCCTCCTGGGTGTTGGGATTAAAGGTGTACACTGCCACACCTGGCCTACGGAGTGCATGCCTTTAATTATAGCATTTCAGAGGGAGCACAGGAAGACCCCTGGAGCTGGCTAGCCAGGTCTAGCTAAACCTATGAGCTCCAGGTTCAGTGAGAGGCCATGTCTCCCAAGGTTAAAAACAAAACAAAACAAAACAAAACAAAACAAAACAAAACAAAACCCGAAAGACAGAGGGCCAATGAGAGATTCTCAGTGGCGGAGGACCTGCGTTTGAGCCCTGGAATTCGCATGGTAGAAGGAGAGAAACTCCAGCTGGGAGCCATTCGTACACATCAGTAAGGACGTCTAACAACATAAAATGGATTGTGGTTGAAGATAACTGATGCTGGGATTAGAGCAACCTGGGCCAGAGTGAGCAGGGCTGAAAGAAAAAAAAAAAGAAAGAAAAAGATGACTGATGTTACAGTCTCCACAGGTGCCTGCCCACAACCACCCAAGGAACTCATAGACACAGATTATAGTCAACAATATGGCTACAAAGTGGCTGTGTTATCTTTCCTTTCAGATAGTTGCGATACTTTGTTACTCTTTTGAAACTTTGTACTATTGCTATGTCTTTACATAGGTACAGACTAGGAGACAGTAATGTTATAAATGTACCAAAAAAAAAAAAAAAAAAAGCGTGCAAATTGTCCATATTTGGGGAAATGTTTCCCTGGTCTGTGTAGCCCTGGCGTCTGAGGTCCTGAAGATCCTGACAGCATTTCTGCTCTCCTTTGCGCCCAGATGACCCTGCATTTTCCACTCTCTCCTGTGTTATGCGAGTTTGCCTGGCTGCCCACCCTAGAGCAGGTAACCGAAAGATGTGTAGTAAATAAAGCTGTGCTGTGTGACTCACTTGGAATGAACCCTGAGGCAACAAAACAGGGAGCAAACTGAGGAAGGGTGAGGTCTGGGTGAAGGAAAAGATCCCGGCCCGCAGAGACAGAGACGAGGGTCTGCGCTCAATCTGCCTCCATCTAGAGGTGCTATCCACTCGCCAGCCTGTTCTCTCCAGCAAGGCTTTACCTTGAGTTTCTCCAGGAGAGTGAGAAGATGTTTGCAGAAACACTATGGAATCTATGAAAGGACAGTTCTTTTCGGTTCCTGACCTTGGCTTGCGTACAGAGTCCAGCCTACCTCAGCAGAAAAGTACTTCCAGTTCTCTGCTCCTCCCAGACGCCTGAGCTGAGCTTGGGAACTCAAGAGTCTCAGGCTCTGAACCCAAGCGCAGGGCATGGTTGGTGCTCAATGAGTTTGCAGGTCACTCCTCTTCTGGACCCGTTTTTGCCTTTGTATAGAAGTCACATCTCTGGCTTTCCTTCCTGGTACTTCTAACATCTACATCTGCTTTTCTAGAAGAGCCTAGGAGTCACAGTTAGGGAAGGTGAGTAGGTGGGAAGAGGCTTTTGACTAAAAGGTTAGTGCACATTTTTGGCTCCCACTTCCGAATCTTCCAGAAGGTCTTTTATTTTTTGCCTACTTAATAATAACATAAAAAAGCCATGTCACTTTTTTAAAATTGAAGTCTTTATGTTAAGCCGCCCACTCCAGCCATTCCAGGACATGGCGAAGAGGGGGCGCGGACAGGTGTAACGTGGGGGTTTGTGTTGGAGGGGCTCTGCAAAACCCGGTCTGAGTGCCCCAGCGGGGGTCACCGACCTTGGGGCCCTTTCTCGGGACCTGGTGAAGCTTCAAAGTCTCGGATCCCCAGGTCGGTTTCCTGGTGTCGGAATCTTCCGGACCCCAGAACCCAGGCTTGTGCGCCTGCTGCTCCCCCACCCACAGCATGAGGGCGGAGCCCCGGCGCGCTGATGTAATGCCGGCGCCTGGGCGGAAGGATATGGGACGCGGCTTTGGCTGGCCGGGCGCTGAGGCCGTTGCCAGGTAACGCAGCGGAGCGCCTGCCGCGCGCCTCCTCCCGCCCTCCGCCGCCTGGCGCTGGGGCCGCCGCCGCTTTACGTAAGGCGCAGGCCAGGGCCGCCCGGCGCTCGGCAGCCGCCTGCAGCCCTCGGAGCGCAAGGAAAGGCGCCCACCCGGTAGCCTTGGCAGGTAGGCGGGGGCTGGGAGCGGGGCCGTGGCGGTTGGCCGGCCCGAGGGATGTCCGGCTCGAGGACCCCGCGGGCGCGGCGTGCGATGAGTGCGCACAATGGGCCGCGGCAGGCTGAGGCGGCCCGGCCTTAGGACAGCGGCCGAGCCTCGCCCCGCGCCCTCAGCTTTGTCCTTCGGCGGTCGGAGGCGGGCGCGGCGCCGTGAGTGGCGGGCACGCGGGCCTATGGCACGGGGTCGAAGAAGGTGACGGCCGAGGGCAGAAGTGACAGGCCCCGGAGTCGCCGGCCTGCGCGCGCCACCGCCCGGACCCTCGCGGCCCGGCTTCCGGCCGGCGTCCCTGGAGCTCCAGGCGTCCACCGCCCGGCCAGGACTGAGCGCGCTGCATAAGAGGCCAGAACAGGACGAGCAATGGGGAGCGGACCCCCGAACCTGGCAGCCCCTCCCTTCAGTGTTTGCCCTTCTGTAGACAAACCTTAAAGGTTTAACCAAGAAAAGTGCGATGGAGATAAGCTTGGGAGGGGGACATGAGACTCCGGAGTCGGTTACTAAATGGGGTTCTTAGTTCCCATCACCTGCATCGTAGACTTTGCCTCGTTGTTCAAGTAACTGACAATGCATTTTGCATTTCTGGCTCTTGGCTTGCTAAGGAAACGGTAGGAGAGGATTGCTGAGGAGCTGAGGACGTGCAGTTTGGATAACAGGTGATGCCATGGAAAAGCCTATGCATTGAAAACCCCACGCAAGATTTCTGCCACCAGTATAGGAGCCGTTGCATGACACTTTGTCGGTTTTAGAGACTTAAGATTTAAAAGGAGGGAAAAAATATCTATTACTCTGCATTCTGAAGGTCAAATATTCGCCCGCAGATATTTTGGGCTGAACCATTCTTAACTAGGTCTCAGGATCTTTATGACAAAAACCATTCTGGAACTGTGCGTTTGAAATGCCCACGGAAGCTTTTTGCAGTTAATACTTATTATTGTAGATTTAGTTGCTGTTCTTGCCAAATGATGTACTTTTAAAATGTGTTCTTTCACAAGTTCATATATCTATATAATGTACCTTTATCATATTTCCCCATTATCTTCTCTTATCCAAACATTGAATTGTAATTATGTATGTATTTATGTGTGTGTGTTTGGGTGCGTGTATATTTACGTGTGGAGGTCAGTGATCAATATCGGGTGTTTTTTATAATTGTCTTAAAAATATTTATTTAATGTGTATTGGTATTTTGCATGTATATTGTGTAAGGGTGTCACATCCCCTGGAACTGGAGTTACAGACAGTTGTGAGCTGCTGTGCAGTTGCTGGGAATTGAACCCTGGTCGGTCCTGTGGAAGATCAGTCAGTGCTCTTAATCATGGAGCCATCTCTCTAGCCCTAAGGTGTTATTTTTGAGATTGGGACTCACTAGGTAGACTAGGCTGGCCAAGAACTTCAGAGATATTCCTGCCTCTGACTTTGAGATGCTGGGGTTTGAGTCAGGGTCTCTCAGTGAAGTGGAGCTCCCCAGTTCAGCCAGGTTGGCTGGCCAGCAAGCTTCAGGGGTTCACCCATTTCAGCTTCCCCGTCACTGGGATTCCACAAATGTTTAATCACTTAAAAGTAGTTAGGCCTGGGAATGTAGCCCAGATGAAGCCCAGTATTAAATCCTTAGAATGTAAAATAAAACAGGGCTTCAGAGTGCCTGTAACAGGTTCTTATGAGCTTGTATTTTCACCAAGAGAGTGCCACCTGGGTTAGTGAAATATCAAGAGGAGATGGCTTGCTCTCATTTAGTGACATAGAGATACATATATTGTTCTTTGAACATAAGGGCACATATTTTTAACATGGCAACATTTAACAAGGCAAATGTGTTTAAAGGATGATTGGTTTATTTGATATACATATTATGAACATTAAAAAAAGAAACTTAATGGTGTTTTCGCTTGTTCCCATTTGTTGTGTAGCTCCCTCTGTGCCTGATTTTATCCCAGGGCTCTTTAGAAGTGTTGGACTTGCCGGGCGGTGGTGGCGCACGCCTTTAATCCCAGCACTTGGGAGGCAGAGGCAGGCGGATTTCTGAGTTCGAGGCCAGCCTGGTCTACAAAGTGAGTTCCAGGACAGCCCAAACTACACAGAGAAACCCTGTCTCGAAAAAAAACAAAAACAAAAACAAAAAAAAAGAAGTGTTGGACTTGCTCTTCCTCTTTTGTGTGGAAATCCACCAAGCCTGAGGTTTGCCCCTGTTTTTGCATCATTTGACTTGGAGCAGTTAATAGCCTCTGAACTAGTTTTGTCATCTATGAAATGGGAAGAATGGTGAGATCTGTCTTGCCGGATGGAGAGGCTAAGGGGCTGATGTGAAGTCGTGTCATCCTCACTTAAGCTCTTAAGACGCTGGGTCAACGCTGATGTGTCTGAGTCCCTGGATTCCCCTGCTAACTGGAAGCAGTCAGTTGTCTTCAGGCCACTGTTGCTTTCTCTCTCTCTCTCTCTCTCTCTCTCTCTCTCTCTCCCCCCCCCCCCCCGTTTTTTTCGAGACAGGGTTTCTCTGTGTAGCCCTGACTGTCCTGGAACTCACTCTGTAGACCAGGCTGGCCTCGAACTCAGAAATCCGCCTGCCTCTGTCTCCCAAGTGCTGGAATTACAGGCATGTGCCACCACGCCAGGCTTTGCCTGGCTTCCAGGATTCTTTTGGCAATTCTCTTCTCATGGGTAGTCTCTAGTCCTGCAAGTGTCTAAGCAAGCACCTGTGATCTGGAGCTTAGAATGCAGTTATACGCACAGCGCTGGAGGTTCCTGGCAGTCCAGCGCAGTCCTCCTGTCCTGGCCAGCTCCTTTCCACCTCCTTATCTTGCTAAGACTACCGCTGCTCTGGACATGCCAAGACTTTCAGATGTTCTTGATTTATGCTCTTTCTTCTGATCTGAGTGTCCCCCACTTCTGCTTTCTCTAGTTTCAAATCTTCTTATAAGCTCCTGTATCTTCTCTGGCACCTTTGAAAATCCTTCAGAATGAACTCCTCCTGACTGTAGGTCATGGATGGGTGACATGCTTTTTCTTAAAATGTTTCTTTTGTGGAAATCAAATATAAATATTATTGCTTCCTTTTTCTTTTTCTTTTTTTTTTTCTTTTTTATTTTTTTTGGTTTTTCGAGACAGGGTTTCTCTGTGTAGTCCTGGTTGTCCTGGAACTTACTCTGTAGACCAGGGTGGCCTTGAACTCAGAAATCTATCTACCTCTGCCTCCCAAGTGCTGCGATTAAAGGACTGCACCACCACCGCCCGGCAATATTATTGCTTTCAAGAAGACTTATTTATTAACCCGTTAGTACTGGATTGAAAGACTCACGTTATGGCTAGAGAGATGGCTCAGAGGTTGAGAGCACTGACTGCTCCTCCAGAGGTCCTGAGTTCAATTCCCAGCACCCACATGGTGGCTAACAACCATTTATAATGAGATCCGGTGACCTCTTCTGACGTGCAGGCAGAACACTGTGTAAATAATAAATAAATCTTAAAAAAAAAATACTCAAGTTACATTCCAGCCCCTCTCTTGCTTCCTGGGTCACTGTGGGCAAGCTTGTTACATCTCTTGACCTTCAGTCTTTCTGTGAAACAAGAAGTCTCATCTCATGTCTTTTGCTTTGTAGTGAGCTGGGGTCTAGGGATTGAACTCAGGTTTCCAGGCTTGCTTGGCAAATGCCTTTATCTCCTGAACCATCTTACTGGCCCTGGGGGCTGTTTTGATTACCAAATTTATTTTTTAAAGAAAGATTTATTTTTATTTCTATATGCATGTATATGCATATTTTTCCCTTAGAGACCAGAAGATAGTGTTGGATTTCTTTGGAGCCATAGTTCCGCGCACTTTGATCTGCCTGACATGGGAGCTGGGAGCTGAACTCTAGTCCTCCAGAAGAGCAGTGCTTAATTACTAAACCGCCAAGCCCAGGGATCAGATTGTTACCAGCTCTGTGTTCATGCTTTTGTTGTTCCTGCTCCTCCTTTTTTTTTTTCTTGTAGTGTTTAGGATTAAACCCAGGGCATCTGTATTCTAGACCAGCACTCTTACTAACTCAGTTAAATCCCCTGCCCCGCCCCTCTGTGTACTTTTTATCTGTCTTCCTTGAATGCTTTCCTCCCTGGTTCTCTGCTCTACTCTGAAGCTATTGCTGGTCTCTAGGAAAGAATGTGCACTCTATTCCCTTGATTAAGAGGCATTATAGAAAGGGTTAAGAAAGTACCCTAAATGCATTGCCACCTGTGCTTATTCTTGTAGTTATGTCTGAAACTGTATGTCTTCTTGTACTTCATATGTTAGGCAGCTCCCAGAACACGTGACATAAACAACCTCTGGGAGGGAAATTCTGTTCTGGCTTATGGTTCTGAGATTTCAGTCCATCATGACAGATAATAGATACGGTAGCTTAGAGACCTCAACCTAATGGAAGCCAGGAAGCAGAGAAAGACAGACAGAGGGCAGAGACAAAATACCCCTAAGACCTGGCTCCAGCAACCTTCTTTCTGTTGTCTCACCTTCTGATGTTTTCAGGATCTTCACAAATGTGCAGAGGGGCACATTTCAGATTTATAACATTGCACCCTGAGCCCCAATATATGTATTTATATATTTACTCAATCTCAAGAGACTCCAATGTAATACATTTCAATATTGCTCAAAAGTCTAAAGTCTCTTCTAAGACTTGAGGCAATCTCTCAGCTATGAGTCCCTGTAAAATAAAGAAGAAAGTTATACACTCAGGGGCACACAGTAAACATTTCCATTCTAAAAAGTAGAATGGAATAGCCAGTAAGGATTGTATGGAACAAAGCAAGATCAAAACCCAGCAGGGCAAACTTTAAAGCTTGCTGCTCTGTGTCTGTCTTCTGGAGTGTGTTGTAAGCTCCAGTGGGCTTGGGCAGCCCTGCGGTTCAGCTCTGCTGTTTAAATGCAGCCCAGATGGGCTTACTTGAGTTAGCTCCACTCAGTGACATCAGAGTGCAGGGACCCTCATCTTATCATACATTTCTTGACCTCAGGCATTTCTTTGAAAATGGGGGGAAACCTCTATGCCTCTACTTCGATTCCCTGCTAACCCAGTATCACTTGGAAGTGCAAAGATTGCTGTCAGTTGCAGTAGTAGTGGCTCCGAGACCATAGCTCCAGCAGCCTCAAGAGCACCTGGGTGACTGAGCACAAGGAACAGATCCTGGGAAACAGCTTCCCAGACGGCCTCGTCCTTGTCCACTCATGGTATTTTCTCTCTACTCAAGGAAGATGAATTCCAAATTAGTTTATGCTTTACCATCCTTGAACCTGTGATGTGTGAGGTCTGGCCAGTTCCTAAGGTGCCCTGGAGACACCTTTTGTCTTGATGGTAATCCTCGACTCCTTAATGGTCCTAATTTCTTCAGTAGTCACACTTTTCTGACCATGTTGCAAGTTTTTCATTCTTTGCTACTTTTTTCTCATTATAAATGTTATTAGCTGTTAGTAAACCTCATTCTTTTGGAATTTCCAGTGGGTCACTCAAACTCAGCCTGTCATGGAGTTAGTGTTTTGGTAAATGGATAAAATTTATTATAATGTAACATGTACAGTTTCTAGTCCAGTTTCCAACAGTCTTTGCTATCTGAAACCTGTCCTTTTTTTTTTTTTTAAGATTTATTTATTATTATAAATAAGTCCACTGTAGCTGTCTTCAGACACACCAGAAGAGGGTGTCAGATCTCATTACTGGTGGTTGTGAGCCACCATGTGGTTGCTGGGAATTGAACTCAGGACCTTTGGAAGAGCAGTCAGTGCTCTAACTCGCTGAGTCATCTCACCAGCCCTGAAACCTGTCTTTAATGTCCACATTCCTAGTGACTTTAGGTCTTCTGAGCTCCCACCAAAATTGTCCACCAAAAGTTCTGCTGACAGTATTCTTGGCTTTGGCTGGTTTTTCTAAAGTCTTTCATATTCCTCCTGTAAGACTGGGTCCAAAGGCCCATACCAGCAGCAGACAGTAATGAGTTCACTTTTCTGGGGCCAGTTTTCTGTTTTAGACTTTCATCTGACATGTGCAACTTAAGTGGGAGAAAAGTGTGTATTGGTTTGTGGTTTCAGTACCCCCATGGTGAAGACATATGGTGGAGCAGAGTTTCTCATCTCCTGATAGCCAGGAGGGGGAGAGGAGGAGAGGAGGTGGACGATGAGACGATGAGAGATGGACAGGGAAGGTATCCCTAAGGTATATCAAAGTGACCTACTTCCTCCAGCTAAACCTCGCTCCTAAGATTTTCAGCATTTCCCAGTAAAGTGCCACTAACCTGCAGAGGACCAGTAGTACATGAGCCTGTGGGGGGGCATTGCAGATTTAAGCCACAGTACCTTCTACCTTAGCATGAAATTGCTGGCTGTCTCATGACTGCCCAGTTCTGTCTGTCCTTTTCATCCATCAAGCTATTGGAGTCTTTTTCTTTTTTCCTTTGAGACAGGGTTTCTCTGTATAGCCCTGGCTGTCCTGGAACTCACTCTGTAGATCAGGCTGGCCTCGAACTCAGAAATCCACCTGCCTTTGCCTCCCAAGTGCTGGGATTAGAGGTGTGTGCCACCACCGCCCGGCCAAAATGTGTGCTCCAGGTTGGCCTCGAACGCGTGACCCTTCTGCCTTTGCCTCCTTCAGCAAATCCTACCGGTATGCGCCACCACAACCGGCGCTATTGGAGTCTTGAAGACTTCACTGAAATATTCTTTATACCGGATTTTCAGAATTAACTTTTTACTCTCTGATACATTTTTCCAACTTAATTATTGTTATAATTTATTTTACTTGCATGTTTGAATTTGTGTGTTTGGGGGGGCACCAGATTCACTGAAACTGGAGTTACAGGGCGTTGCGGCAGACTGCTCAGTGTGTGTGCTGGGGACTATAGCTGGATCTTCTGTAAGAGCAGTAAGCGCTCGGAATGCTGGGCCATCTCTCTAGTCTAGTCAAGTTGTTTGCTATTGTTGTTTGCTTATGACATTTTAGGTTTTGTTTTGTTTTGCATAGAGGCATCTCCTGGATCTTAGTGTCTTAAGGGAAAAGAAGAGACTCCTATTTGATAATTCTTTCTAGTATGCAGTATTCATTCATTAGATATTTGACTAGAATCACTTTGTCATCTGATTTCAGAAGGACTGGGCTTAGGTCAAATTAGTTTTCTGGAGAACTTTGTGACTCAATGCAGGGCCCAGTGTATAGCAGATGTGCCCATAAGGGGCAGTTTTCAGCTTGTTTGAGCAGGTGTAGAAAACACTAGAGCTTGGTGCCTTAGTTACTTTGGTATTGCTGTTACCATAGTACCTGGTGGAAACATGGATTCATAGGATCTTAGTTCTTTTAGGGACAGCATGTGGGGTGGGGGACACGTCACTTCATGAAGGCAGGAGCACATGGTGGAGGCTGTTCATATCACAGCAGACCAGCAAGTAGAAAGCCAGACAGGAGATGGACAAGGATAACATAATCCCAGAATCACTCCTGCCCAGATGACCTTCTTTCAAGTAGTACTGCTAGCTAGGGACCAGAGCATGAGCCAGTGGGGAATAGATCATAATCAGATCCTAACATTTGGCCTTTGATGCTCCAAGATTGATGGCTATCTCATATGCGCAAGTGCATTTAATTCAAATTCAACTTAACAGTTTTGACATTGTTTTTAAGTCTGGTGCCAAGTGGTCAGACCTGAGACCATATACACACAGATAACATACAGACTGAACAGGTTGTATTTATATATTTAGAAAAAAAATACATGTATTTGTTTATATATGTATATGTGTTAAAAACAAGAAAAAATGTAAAAAAAAACAAAAACCCATGAATTTGAGAGACAACAAGGGAGTGCCTGGGAAGGTTTGGAGGGAGGAAAGAGAAGGGGAGAAATGATACAATTATACTGTAATTTAAAAAAAGTTATAAAAAAGTCTGATATCTCTATAAGATTCAAAGTAGTCACTTAGTTGTAAGTACTTCCTTTTGTAATGATTAATCTTCATTGTCAATTAGATTTAGAATTACTTAGGAACAAAGGTCTGGACATGCCTGTGAGAGTGTTTTCAGAGGTTAATTTGAGGAGGAAAGACCAACCCTGAATGTGGGTAGTCCATCCCACAGGTTGAGGGTTAAGACTGGATACAAAGGAATCAAGCTGAGCACCAGCGCTCATCTCAGTTTCCTGCCTGCGGACAGCATGTGGCTACCCACCGGAGACGGCCGCCATGCTTTCTCTGGCAGGATGGACGATCCCCAGTCTGAGCCAAAGCCAGGCCTTCTTTAAGATGCATTTGTCAGATATTTTGTCACATTCAATGACACTGTAAAATCACAAATGAAACTACACTCTTTAGTGTACAGTGACATAGTAAACATGATCATTCTAAAAGGGAGGAAACAGAATGGAGAAATAGCAAGGAACAGTGGACCAAAGCGAAGTTGAAACCTAGGTTGGCAAACAGTAAGTCCTGTCACTCCTAGGCCAGGTATGTGATCTGAGCTGCAGTGGCCCAGGAGGCTCTGTTCTGTGACCTTGTCATCCCACTCCACATGATCCTTTGGTACTTGTTCCATTTGGTATCTTTCTTCGGCCGATGTCTTTCCATGCTTTTGGCATCTCCATTTCTTATTTGACTTAGGGATGAAGTGGAGAGGGCTTTTGCATACAATCAATATGGAATCTTAAACTATCTTGAAAATAAGGTTATCTGTAGGTAAACAGGTTTTTGTATATGGCTTAGGAAGTTTAGTGGCAAATCAGAGTTGTTTGATATTGCCTATTGTTTTTTAACTTTAATCTTCCAAAATGTATTTGGAGTAGCTGTTGAAACCTCTAAAATTTTCCCTGTTGCTAAGCATTGTCCATATCCTTCTGTCTCTTGTCACTCCACCCTATCCCACCCCACCCCTGCCACTGACTTGGGAACTGGAAAGTGAGGAATTATGTTTGAATGTTGACACTTTAAATACTGATGTTGCCATGTATGTTTCATGCAAATGAAGGCTTCAGAAGTGGCACCTGTTGGAGCCAGTAGACCATGGAACTCCTTCCCAGGAGCAGCATATTAGTGGGAGTCTCTTGTATTGGCTATTTTATGATTGCTTTTCTTTCTTTCTTTCTTTTTATTTTTTATTTTTTTGGTTTTTAGAGACAGGGTTTCTCTGTGTAGTCCTGGCTGTCCTGGAACTCACTCTGTAGACCAGGCTGGCCTCGAACTCAGAAATCCGGCTGCCTCTGCCTCCCAAGTGCTGGGATTACAGGCATGCGCCACCACGCCCGGCTTGATTATTGCTTTTCTTAATCATTGGAATTTGTGAATTGCTAATCTCTTAAAACTGGTTCCAGAGAGTTGGGAATAATAGTATTGTTCCAGAAGATGAACTTGTATTGCTAGTGTCAGTTGCATTGGGCAGTGAATACAGATACTTGATGATCTCTGTGTGTGCATACTTCTAGCTTGAGAGTAGTGAATGAATGAATTCTATGAATGTGGTGGGTGGAGGGAGGGCATGGGGTGTGGCCAAGTAAGTATTTAACATGAGTCAGTCTGTTCTGTTCTATGGAATGTAAAATACATGAGGGTAAATGAGTTAAAAGCAGGTGTGTGTGTGTGTGTGTGTGTGTGTGTGTGTGTGTACATGTACATGAACATGTTAGTGGTATATAGTTGGGATAAAGGTGTTTAAATGAGTAGGGAGGGATTTGTTTTGCTTTCACCCTGGAGTCTGTCACTCAGCTGTGTTTACTAACGCACCTTTGAAGTAACAGCCAATGCATTTCTCTTTCAGAGTTGAGTCCAACTGCATCTTTTGGGGGAATATGATAGGGGAGATTGCCCACATGTATCCCCAGACATGGGCTTTTCCTGCCTCCTCCTCACAAGTTGCTGCAGTTACAGACATGTCACTGTACCTGTTTATATTTTTGTTGTAGTCCTTTACTAGGACTCTCTGAAGGAATGCTAGGACTAGTTTAAAGTTGAAGTTTAGTTTGTTTAAGGGTATTGTGTGTGTGTGTTAATTGGTTTCTTTATTGTTTTAATGAAGTATCTTAGGTAGTCTCTTTGCAAATAAAAGAGATTTATTTGCTCACAGTTTTTGGAGATTCAAAACTAAGATAGGCAGTCGCATTGATGGGAGTGTTTCATATACTGCCCTATAGTGGAGAGGTCTGGCTGGTGGCTGAAGTTTCCACTGCAATGTACTTTTCCATGATACAGTTTCAGGTGTAAGTAGTTGTTAGAACGCTTACTTGAGGCAGGGCAGTGGTAGCACATGACTTTAATCCCAGCATTTGGGAGGCAGAGGCAGGCAGATTTCTGAGTTCGAGGCTAGCCTGGTCTACAAAGTGAGTTCCAGGACAGCCAGGGCTACACAGAGAAACCCTGTCTCAGGAAAAAAGAAAAGAAAAAAATAAAAGAAAGCTTACTTTTTTTTGTTGTGTTGTTGTTGTTGTTGTTTGTTGTTGTTTTTCGTTTTAATAAAAGATTTGCTAATTTATTTGCATGTGTGCATCTTTGGATTTGCAACACATGTGCAGGTACCCAACCCAAAGGCTGGAATTACAGGTGATTGAGCTGCCTGAAGCTGCTACTGGGAACTATACTGGATCCCTCTGGAAGACTGGCAATCTCAATCTCTCTCTCTCTCTCTCTCTCTCTCTCTCTCTCTCTCTCTCTTCCTCTCCCTCTCTCCCTCTCTCCCTCTCTCCCTCTCTCCCTCTCTTCCTCTCTCCCTCTCTCCCTCTCCCTCTCTCTCCATAGGATTTTTTTAAAAAACAGATTTATTTATTTTATTTATATGAATACATTGTTGCTGTCTTCAGACACACCAGAAGAGGGCGTCTGATCCCATTAGAGATGGTTGTGAGCCACCATGTGGTTGCTGGGAACTGAACTCAGGACTTCTGGAAGAGCAGTCAGTGCTCTTGGGACCTCTGAGCCATCTCTCCAGCACTAGCAGTCTCTCTTAACTGCTAAGTCATCTCTACAGCCCAAACAACTCATTTTTTATTTTATTTTATTTCATTGAATGAATGTTTTGCCTGTATGTATGTAGGCTTAGTATATTTTACAGTTCACATCTGTAGAAGTTTTACCCTTAGGCACTTTAACAGGATACAGTTTTATCCTGAAAATTATATGCACATCATGAGCTAATTTTTTTAAAGGTTTATTTATTTACTTATTATACGTGAGTACACTGTAGCTGTCTTCAGACACTCCATAAGAGGGCATCATATCTCATTGTGGATCGTTGTGAGCCACCATGTGTTTGCTGGGATTTGAACTCAGAACCTTAGGAAGAGCAGTCATTTTAACTGCTGAGCCATCTCTCTAGCCCCATAAGCTAATATTTTATAAGATAAAATATTTTCTTTCTTTCTTTTTTTTTTTTTTTTTGGTTTTTCGAGACAGGGTTTCTCTGTGTAGCCCTGGCTGACCTGGAACTTACTCTGTAAACTAGGCTGGCCTTGAACTCAGAAATCCTCCTGCCTCTGCCTTCCAAGTGCTGGGATTAAAGGCATGTGCCACCACTGCCCGGCGATAAAATGTTTTCAGCTTTGACAGAGTAAGTTTTATGGAGAAGCATCCATGCTGAGAAAACAGAAAAATAGCAGGTCCCTATGGAGCAATTTCCATAATGCAAGACTGGTCCAGAAAGTGTCCTGGGGAAAAAAAAAAAACCAAAAAACCAGTGCCACCTTTGCTGTGGACCAGGAACAACCAAATGGATTAATTTGATTAACATCTTCCAGTTAATTGCAACCCTGTTTTGTAGCATTGACCAGTCAAAACCTCCTTCATTTGCATGGCAAGAATTGCTTGTCTGGCCACTCCAATGGCAAGAAGATAGCTCTCCAGTCTCTGGCCTCCAGCAGGCAGGCTGGTGTAGGTCTGGCAGGTGTTATTCTGACTTTGTCCTTCCTTGTCCTGCACTGTTGGTGTCCTGGATGCTTGTCCTTTCCTGCTCTGGTGTGAAGGGTAAATTCTTTGACATACTTGCCAGGTCTCTCCTCAGGTTCCGTGCTTTACAGTTACAATATTCTGAAAACCTTTTGTTTGTTTCTAGGTAAACTTGCTTAGAAAAAACATTTTTTTGAGACAAGGTTTCACTCTAGTTCTGACTGTCTTGGAACTCACTATGTGGATGAGGCTGGCTTTGAACGCACAAAGATCTGCCTGCCTCTGCCTCCTGAGTCCTGGGATTAAAGGCATTCACTTAAGTATATTTTTCAGAGTAAAATTTTAATCCCTCCTAATTCAAGTTTTAATTTTATAAAATTTAGTTGTTTAATTTTCCAGTAGTTTCATCAATTTCATGTTTTTAAAATTAAAGACAATTTAATTTTTTATTAAAAATTTATGTGTATGTGTGCGTATTATGTGAATATGTGTTGGTGTATGTGCCTTGGTGTGTGTGGAAATGTGTGGGTGTGGGTGAGAGAGAGGGGGCAGTCAGGATAATTTTATGGGGTTGATTCTCTCCATCTTTATATGGGTTATTGAACTGAACTCAGGCTTCTAGGCTTGTATAGCAGGCACCTTTACCTGCTGAGCCATCTCACCTGCCCTAATTTCATTTTTATTCATTATTTTTCCAAAAATCTTTTAGGGTTCTATCGCACTGAACTTTGTGTTTGCCTTGGAGTCACTTTGGTGGCTATGACTTTCTGTGTGGACATAGTTGTCTATCTCAGTTATATATACATTTCCCTTTCCCTTTGCCCATCATCTTTTACTGAAGTTTGCCCCTGCTAGACAAAAGGCACTTTTTTTTGTTTTTGTTTTTTGGTTTTTGGTTTTTTGAGACAGGGTTTCTCTGTGTAGTCCTGGCTGTCCTGGAACTCACTCTGTAGACCAGGCTGGCCTCAAACTCAGAAATCCGCCTGCCTCTGCCTCCCAAGTGCTGGGATTACAGGCGTTTGCCACCACCGCCTGGCTAAAAGGCACGTTTTTTTAAATGGCATATAAACTGTACCTTTGTAGCCCTCCTGAAGTACTCGGTATCTAACACATCTAAGCCAGCTGAGCGTCTTCACTGGTCACTAAAGCGTGAGAAGGTGCACAGGTTTTTTTCCGTATGTACCTTTCAAACCAGAGACATCAGCCGGGCTTGGTGGCACACGCCTGTAATCCCAGCACTTGGGAGGCAGAGGCAGGTGGATTTCTGAGTTCGAGGCCAGCCTGGTCTACAGAGTGAGTTCCAGGACAGCCAGGACTACACAGAGAAACCCTGTCTCGAAAAACCAAAAAAAAAAAAAAAAAAAAAAGAGAGACATCAGTAGATACCTATCAAAGCTTTTAGAAGTGCTTTTAAAAACAAATAGAACAACAACAACAACAAAAAAAAAAAACAAAAAAAACAAAGCTCCTCTTCATCCTCTTCTCACTCTCCTCCTGTTCTTTCCTTCCTTCCTTTCTTCTTCATGGATTTTTTTTTTTTTTTAAAGCTGGGCATGGTCATTCTTGCCTTTAATCACAGAGCCTGCAGAGTCAAGCAGATCTCTGTGAGTTTGAGGCCATCTTGGTCTACAGAGTGAATTCAAGGACATTGCAGCCTACATGGCAAAACCCTATCTGGACAGACAAACAAACAAACAAGCCAATCCTTTTATTCTTTGACAGTTTTATACAGTGTTTTTGTTATATCTACCCCAATCCCTGTCCTCCTAAAGCAGTCTGTTCCCCACTTCCCTTTTCCTTTTATTTATTTTTGTATCGCACTGAATCCAATATTGCAGCCTGTTGCATGTTGCCTGGTTGTGAAGGCTCTGGCCCTTGTGCAGGGTACTGTAGGTACAGTGAGCTCGTGAGTGCAGTCCAGTCCTGCTGCAGCACTTCTCCTCGTCCCCTAGCTCCTACCTTCTCCCAGCCCCTCTTCCCTGGTTCCCTGAGTCTTGGGAGGGGAACTGATCCAACTGTCTCATTGGGGGGCATTTAGTAGCCACATACTCTCAGCACTCTGACCAGATATGAGTCTGCATCAGCTGCTGCCCAGTGCAGAAATAAAGCTTCCCTAGCCACCGCCCTTATCCTGAATGTAAAGATTAAGCAGGACTGCTATGGGCTTCCATTTTATAAGATATTTATTAAGTATCACATAGTAGTCTAAGAACAGTCCTGTGGTATAAAAAGAATTGTAATTGTCACTGAGGCCCCTGCGCTTCCTAGTGTAGATCATCAGTTTGTTTCAGCTACTTGGCTAGTACAAATGGGACTTCCCAATCTTCTTGCAGCTCTTCCTGTTGGCATAGAAAGAATATGGCCACATACTAGTTTGTTTTTTTTAACTATATTATCTTAAAAAGACGCTTCACTCATTTCCTAAGACTCAACATGTTTCTAGAATAGGGCAGAAAACTAGGTCTAGAAAATTGTCCATTTGTATTTAGTTTTTCAGATATGTAGAGGAAGCAAGCCAGCAGGACCAGCCGTTATAGCCCTTTGCTGTTTCCAGAGTTACTTTTAGTTGGGTTGTAGATTCCTCAGGAATCTTCTTTTGGTTATACATAGGCTTTGCAGGCTGGGCCCTCCTATAAAGAATGAGAAGTGTTGGCTTCAAATTGTGTGCCAAGGTCAGGAATAGCAAACAAGATTTGTTTACGGGTGTGAGACTGCTTCATGTATGGGCACACTTCATGCTGTCCTGGCACAGTGTGCTTAGGTTGCAGCTAGCAAGCAAGGCTTGTTTACAAGTGGGATAACTGCATCATGTTGTAGACTTCATGCTTTCTAGACAGACATTGCTTAGAATTCCCAGACTGCACCCCCTCACAAAAAAACCAAAACCAAAAACCCTCAACAAAGAGCTTCTGAAAGCCAGAGTTTTAGAATTTGGGATGTCCTTGCATTATTCTCTTTTGTTTCATTTCCTTCTCTTCTTCCATCTCCTTTTATTTATATTTCAAAAGTACATTTATTTGTATGTATGTGTATGCTTTAGTAGGCATGCATATGGAGGTAAGAGGTCAACTTGAAAGAGTCTCCTTCTACCATGTGGGTCCTGGAGATTGAACTCAGGTCATCATAAGGCTTGGTGGGAAGTGCCTTTACCTGCTGAGCCATCTCTCCATCCATCCATCCATCCATTCATCCATCCATCCATTCATCCATCTATCCATCCATCCATCCATCCATCCATCCATCCATCCATCCATCCGTGTGTGTGAAAGTCAATTGCAAGTAATGTAGACCTTTGAGAACCAGGTGTGTTATCAAGCAGTGCACTCTGTAGTGAGGGAAGGACCAGTTACAACACAGACTGGAGCCATGAACTGCAGACGCACCCCATTAGATAAAAGAGAGTAGCATACTCAAGAGTAGAACCAAAGCCTACTAGTAGAGTTTGGAAAATACTGAAGGGGAAAACCTGTTGGCTTTGTCTTTGTGTTGTCAGTGCTGTGCCTGGTGCCTGGCGTTAGGGAGCCTGTGGTGCGTGTGGGGTGGTAAAGGTGAACAGTCTTATTCTGCTACTGGGAGACACATGTTGTAACCACAGGTGTTTGCCCCATGTGCTGCTACATTGTTATTTCCCAAACCTCTCTTTGAGAGTTTATTCTCTTGTGTTTGGATTAGGAAAGCGTTAGTTCAACTCAGTCTTGATCACCTGCTAAGGCCTAAGCATTCTGCTAAGTAGGACATGGATAGAGTGCAGTTCAACACAGTCTTGATCACCTGCTAAGGCCTAAGCATTCTGCTAAGTAGGACATGGATGGAGTGCAGTTCAACGCGGTCTTGATCACCTGCTAAGGCCTAAGCATTCTGCTAAGTAGGACATGGATGGAGTGTCACAGTTTCCACTGAAAAGCCGTACAGCCTTGTTAGTGAAGAAGTCTACCCCAGAGGCCAGAAGTAGTCTGAAAGGATGTTGTAGACTCTGAGTGCCTGTGACATGCCTGTGAGGCGGTATCTGCCTGTGTGCTGGCAGAGATGACGGCCTGCAGGAGTTATGGGAGGCAGGTAGACTGCCATTGCTGCTGGCAGGAGCATTTCAACAGCACTCAGACTGAAACCTTTCTAAGAATAATTCTCTTTCTCTTTTACAAATCACTTTTCTTTTACAGTTTTAATTCATTTGTGCTACTAAAACTTCCTCCATGTAACTAGAATGCTAATTTGTTGTTGTTGTTGTTGTTTTTTGGATTTGGTTTTTTTTGAGACAGGGTTTCTATGTATAGCCCTGTCTGTCCTGGAATTCACTCTGTAGACCAGGCTGGCCTCGAACTCAGAAATCCACCTGCCTCTGCCTCCCAGAGTGCTGGGATTACAGGTGTGCGCTACCGCCGCCCAGCTTAGAATGCTAATTTTTAGCAATACTTTTTTTTTTTTTTAACTATATCTTCTTATTTTGCCCCTTGACATTGTGGCTGGTGATTCCTGTTAAAACAGAGTTTCTCAACCTTCCTAATGCAGTGACCCTTTAATAGTTTTTCATGTGTGGTGACCCCAACCATAAAATTATTTACTTAATAACTGTAGTTTTGCTACTGGTATGAATTGTAATTTAAATATCTGACAGGCAGGATAGCTGATGTACAACTCCCATGAAAGGGTCATTTGCCCCCCAAAGGGATCAAGATCCACAGGTTGAAAATGGCTGTGTTAAAAAGTGTCACTAAAAAGCTTGCTGTAGCTGACTGACTGAGTAACTCATATTCCAAGAAGAAGCTCTCAAAGCATCAGGACATACTTTGGCACAGACGTTGATATCTTCCCTCCCTGGATTAGTTGGGTTCCAGGTAATGACTGTTTTGTCACCCATGTCCCAGGTGAATCACACTTCGCAATGATGTCCTTGAGCATCACTGCCAGAGCTAGATGAATATGTGGCACCACCAAGTCGCAGCCCTTTTGAATTAAGATATTAAAATTTAGGGAGTTGTGTCTCTGCAGCATTGTGTACCTCCCTATTTTAACTGAGCCCCTTTTCCTGGTTAGATTATCAGTGAGCTTCATTTGTTTTTACTGTTCCATACAGTCTTACCTTGTCATTGAGCCATCCACAAGTACATTTTGCCAGAGTGTAATTTGACCTGTTGGAATTTAGTCCTGTGAAGCATGATTTACACCCTATCTCCACAGGGAAGGGCTTGTAAACTGTTGAAAAGAGAACTACTCATTAGCTCAAAATGGTTGTTTGCAGGAATGAGTCAAAGCCAGTGTCCAGTAGAACTTATGTGCAGTGTGGATGGCAGTCATTCTCACAGTAATCTCCAGTTCTGTGTAGTATCTGGGCACTTGGAGTGTGGCTAGTATGACAGAAAGACTGGCTTTTTTGTTGTTTTTGACAGGTCGCAGTCTCCTGTCCAGCTTCCAGGACATTAGAATTCTAACATATGCTGCCATACTCAGCTCAAGAAACTGATTGTAACCTGGGTAATGCAGTGGTCTTCTAGCTGTGTGGGGGCAGTGCTGCAGGGAAGGACGCAAACATTTGCATCTGCGTTTAATAGTGACTTAATGAGATGCTAAGCTTTCAGGTGCAGAAATGTGTGCTCCTATTTAAGAAACCCTGAAACTTATAAAAGTATGTAAGTCAAGGAGCAGAAAGAAGCAAGTGTACTGGCGCCAGAGTAGCCAGACTCTCATAGTTACACCCCCCCCCCCCCAGCTCTGAATGGCTTCACAGGACCGCAAGGGAGCCTAGAAGCAGTTCAGATGTTGCCTGTGTTATCATACCATAAAGGTACTGTGACTGGGAGATGGCTCAGTTCATCCCGTGTTTGCCATGCAAGCAGGAGGACTGTTTGGTGCTCAGCACTTTACATTAAAATGGCAAACAAACTGAATATGGAAGCTGGAGGGTAGGTCATCAGAGTACTTGTTGCTCTTGCAGAAGACTTGAGATCAATTCCTACACCCATATGATTGGTGGCTCACAACTTCTGTAACTCCAGTCTAGGAGATTCATATCCTCTCCTCTCTCCATAGACTCTAGACCTGTATGTGGTTTAGAGACATACGTGGAATCAAAACACTCATTCACATAAATCTAAAGAAAAAATAAAAAGGGTGTGGTGTTATACCCTTTTAATCTCAGTGCTAGGGAGAAGAGAAGGGTAAATCCCTGGTGCTTATTACCAGGCAGTCTAGGTTAGTGAGCCAGCCCAGTGAGATACAAGCCTTTAAAAGAAAAGGGGGGGGGGTACCATGTGAGGAGTAACAGCACCAAGGCTCTCCTGGCCTCCACACTCATGCATACACCTGTGGATCCTACCTACTGTCCATATGAATGCACACCGCGTTGTGAAATAAATGTTCATGTGTTGATAACACTGAAGTATACTGCATTCCAAACAAGGAAAATAACCTCCCTATTTTAACTAAGTGGGCTATCTGATCCCTGAATTTTAACTGACAAGGGAGTGTCTACAGGATGTGCAATTTAAGGGGGAAATATCTCTCTCTCTCCGTGTGTGTGTGTGTGTGTGTGTGTGTGTGTGTGTGTAACACACACACATACATATTTATGTTCACAAACTTACAGGTTTGTACCACTATACCTGGTTTATGTGGTGGTGGTGTTTTGAGATAAGGTCATACTCACAGCAAGGTGGCCTAGGACTTGACATCCCCTTACAACTTGGAATATAGGTGCTACAGATACACACCACTGTACTTGGCCCTTTGTTTTTATTTATTTTAGAAGCTATTTAATTTTATTGAAAAAATTATTACACACTTGTTTGTGTGCATGCATGTGTGCATATGCCTCTGTGGAGGTCAGAGACATCTTGCAGGAGTCCTCTTCATTTACCATATGGGTTTCAGGGATGGAATTCAGGTTTCCAGGCTTATACGACAAGTGCCTTTATCTGCTAAGCCATCTCACTGGCCCCTAAAGATAATTAATGAGGTGGTGGTGCACACCTTTAGTCCTAGTACTGGGGAGGCAGAGGCAGGTGAATATCTGAGCTGAAAGCCAGCCCAGTCTACACAGTGAGTTTCAGGACAGCCAGGGCTATGCAGAGAAATTAAAAAACAAACAAAACAAAAAGATATCTAATGAGACAAATGTGGCTGTATCTGGGTCTGTGGCTGCCTTCATTTCCTTAAGTGGATTCACATCTTGTGCTGGAATACTTTTTTTTTTAAAAGAATTATTTATTTATAGCTGGGCAGTGGTGGTGCACACCTTTAATCCCAGCACTTGGGAGGCAGAGGCAGGTGGATTTCTGAGTTCAAGGCCAGACTAGTCTACAGAGTGAGTTCCAGGATAGCCAGCACTACACAGAGAAACCTTGTCTCGAAATACCAAAAAAAAAACAAAAACAAAAAACAAAAAACAAAAACAAAAAAAACAAACAAGCAAATAAAAAAAGAATTATTTATTTACTTTATTTATGCGAGCACACTGTAACTATCTTCAGATACCCCAGAAGAGGACATGGGATGCTATTACAGATGGTTGCGAGGCACCAAATGGTTGCTGGGAATTGAACTCAGGGCTTCTGGAAGAGCAGTCAGTGCTCTTAACTGCTGAGCCGTCTCTTCAGCCCTCTGTACTGCAAAACTTTTTCTAGTGCCTAAAAGACTTTTCATGTTTCCTGTAGGGCAGGTTTGTTGGGAATAAGTTCAATTTTCAAGTGTCTGAGAAGTCTATTTCACCTTGGCTTTGAAAAGATAGTTTTGTAAGTGTAGATGGAGGACTAGGTTGAGGAGCTCTTTTGGTGTTTTAAGTCTTACCTTATCATCTGCTCACTTACACTGTTTCCAGCAAGAATTGGATGCTCTCCTTACCTTTGCTACAATACTTATCTCTGTTTCACTCTGGCTGCTTTAGGATTCTTATGTTGGTTACAGGTTTGAGGTTTTTTGTGCTGTGCTGTTTTCTTTGTTGCATGTGCTTGGAGTCCTTGACTATCTTGCTCATTTAGTTTCTATCAGTTTTGAAAAAGTGAATATTAATTAAAGTACAGATATCAGCTTTTAGTTTATTTAAATGAATTTATTTTTTTCATTCTTGTCTCCTATTTTGAATAGTTGTCAGACATTGTGAATTTTAATTTCCTAGGTCCTGGTGTTTTGGATTCCTATTAATATCCTTGGGCTTTGTTCTGAAACCACAGTAAAGTTAACTGAAAATAGTTTGGTTCTTTGGAGTCTTGTAAGATTTATTTGGGGATAGACATGTTTGCTGGGATCAGGTTAGAGAGAGATGGAGGTTGGAGATTCAAGGCCAGGCCCTCATGATCTAAATGAGATGCTGTTTCAAGACATTACCACCACCACCACCACCAAAAGAACCAGCAGAGGATTTGTTAGGCTGGACCAGAAAGTATTTACACAATGGCTAATTCTTCCCAAATACAAAGAGCAGACGTAAGGAGTTGTGATTTCCTGGCTTGGCTGGCGGTGCTGCATGCTGCTATTGAGGATCAGGTACTGACTCATCCTTCACGGGGATTCATCCTTGCTGTGGGGGCCTCTGTGACCACCAGACCCTGCAGAGCAATGATACAGTTTATATTAGGCATACTTAATATTTAAGTACAGTGCATTTTGGAAAAAAGTTTTATAGTGTAACACATCCCCTATGCACAAAGAGGCATAATTATATTGAAAGTCTTTTCAAAGTATATTTCTTCTATGAAGATGGGTTCTAGATATAGCCTGTATGTTACCTTAAGGGATTAGGTGAGGATCTGGTATGGTCTCCGTTATACAGACAGCATAGAAGTCATTTAGCCCATTAACCACCTCTGGTCCTGTTTGTGCGTGCTTAGGTGAGCCAGGTAAGTCCTGGCCCTACAGATAGCACAGGGGTTAACGGAGGCCAGTGTTTCTCAACCTGTAGATTGTAGTATCCTACAGATCAGACATTAACATTATGATTCATAACAGTAGCAAAATTATAATTATGAAGTAGCAACAAAAATAATTTTATGGTTGGGGTCACCACAACATGAGGAACTGTATTAAAGAGTCACAGCATTAGGAAGGTTGAGGACCGCTGACTGTAGGCAGTTAGGCACCCCCATTCCTCATCTTCTGGGCAGAAAACAGGTTATACATTTTTTTTCTTTGACAAAACAGCCCTGAGCATTTAACGTTCCTGGTTTCTCTAGTGCTTATCTATGAGCACAAGGACCTTTGTGCTCCCAGCACTGTGCCTTAGTTCCTTGCATGCTCAGTCCTATCGGTCCTCTGCTGAACCCTTCAGGACAGCTCACTGCAAGGCGCTCATGTTTCTTTGTGCATACCTTTCTTGATGTCTCCTGTGAGTTCAAGCTGCCTAAATTCTCTCACTCCCCTTCAGCTGTTTCGAGGCTCCTCACTCTGGCTGGTTTTCACTAAGTAACTTGTCAGCTTGATTCAAGTGGCGAGTGTTAATTGTGGTCTGTCTCATATCTTGCCTAGGAACCAAACATTTATTAAGTCATTATGGAAAGTGTTTTAATTTTGAGAGACAGATGGGAAATATCAGCTGATGAAAAGTAGAAAATCTTTGCTTTAATTTAGCTACCTTTCACAGTTTAATAAAGGCAGTATATTAGTGAGGATTTTTGTAAGTAGCAAAATACTTAGTAAAACATATTAGTCTAGTTGTACAATGGGTTTAGAATTGTCTTCTGTGTATTTAGTGTGTATACATTGTACGGACACCTGGAGAACTCAGGCCCGTGTCGTGTGGGCTGTAGAGGGACTGCCTTCACTCAGGAAGCCGCTCTGAGTCTGTGTGGCGGGTGGCTGGAGTGCGTGAACACACTGCGCTGATCAGTGTTGCTTGCCCCGTGTGCACTTCCTAGTAGGCTAGCTAGACTCTGCACTAAACAAAACAGAAACCCAAACCCAAAAGTTAAAGAACAGGTTTTTACTTAATAAGTCCATTATTGAATGTAATGAAAGTTTTTAAAGGAAGTGTCACTGAATCAGAGGAGAGACCACAGCAGGCCTGACAGTGTAGTCTGTGGCTGTAGGACAGGTCTTTCATGCAGCCTTAGGAACGCCCTGATTACTGTCCTCAGCTTTTAGCCACACAAAATAATGACCTGAATAATAATGAATAATAATGTACAATTCTCTCTGTAGAGCAGGCTGGCTTTGAACTCAGAGACCTGCCCACTGTGCTTGGATTAAAGGTGTGTGCCACCACTGCCTGGTGTGAACTCAGATTTAAAGTTGTGTTTGCCAGTGTTTTGATGAAACTGGAATTTAATTGTTTCCATTGAATTTAAGTATGAACCTAATGATTTTCTGTAAGCATTTTACCAGGCCAGTCTCTTGAGATAGGAAATGAATGTTTGTGTCATTGGGGACAAGCAGAGAATATCACCTTCTTTGTTCTGATTCCGGATGATATCAGGTTTTAAATTTTATAGAGTCACTCAGTTTAAAATGCCAAATACTCCACAGGGAAAACATTGTTCCAAGTTACCAGATACATTTTAAAAGGAGGAACACCTTCCTTTAAAAAATCATACCAACTTGCAGGAGTCAGTTCTCTTCATTTACCATGTGGGTTTCAGGGATGGAGTTCAGGTTTCCAGGCTCATACAAGTGCCTTTACCTGCCAGGCCATCTCACTAGCCCCTAAAGATAATTCATGAGGTGGTGGTGCACACCTTTAATCCCAGCACTTGGGAGGCAGAGGCAGGTGGATTTCTGAGTTCGAGGCCAACTTGGTCTACAGAGTGAGTTCCAGGACACCCAGGGCTATACAAAGAAACCGTGTCTCGGGGGAAAAAAAAAAAAAACAAATCCCCCCCCCCAAAAAAAAAGAAAGAAAAAAATGAAAAATCAAAATAAATAAATAAATAAGTAAATAAACAAATAAAATAAATCATCCTTACAACTATGTGTGTATATGTAATATGTTCCTTTCTTTTTCATTTCTGTAGGTACTGCCAGAGACTGACATTGCCTCAGTGTGAAATGAAAGTTGAAAATCGCATCTCCTTGTGTGTTGCTATCATGGTGTTGATTCACTGGTCATGTCTGAAGAGGGAAATTGTGTTGTAGAGAGCTGACTGCTGAGCGGTCACTGCCTGTCCCCCATGTCCAGCTCCTCTCCTTTCTGATGGAGTGAAATCTTCTCTGGATACCAACAGAACGTCCACTGTAGAAAATGCTTTGCATTTTAAGAATGTCAGCAACCTAAGTTCATGCGCCCTGTCTGTACAGTTGTTGTGGATGGTTTGCCATCTGAAAGCACCTCAAGTTCTTATCCAGGCCCTGTGTCTGTTTCTGACATGTCGCTGCTTCATGCATTGGGCCCAGTGCAAACCTGGCTGGGACAAGAGCTGGAGAAATGTGGCATCGATGCCATGATTTATTCACGGTATATCCTCAGTCTGCTGCTGCATGACAGCTATGACTACGACCTGCAGGAACAGGTAGGTATTGACTCCTGCTAAGTTGATGACTATGTCTGTGTCTAGTTACATTTTGTTGTTATAAAATATCCCAACAAAAGCTTAACTTAAGGGAGAGAATTTATTTGGCTCATAAGTCCAGATTATAGTTCATCATGGCTGGGAAGTCACAGTGGCAGGAGCCAGAGAGAACTGGTGACACTCTGTCCATTCAAGCACAGAGAGCAGTGAATGTGTGCATGCTCCTGTTCAGCTTGCCCTCTCCAGCCCATTCTGTCCAGGGTCCTCTGCTCAGTGGATGATGCCATCCATGGTTAAGATGGGTCTTCCCACAGGAACTCAATCAAGACAGTCCTTCACACATTCTCAGAGATGCCATGATCTAGACCATTGCTTCTCAACCTTCTGAATGCTGTGACTCTTTAATATAGTTCTTCATGTTGTGGTAACCCCCAACCATAAAATTAACTGTAATTTTGCTACTGTTAAGAATTGTAATGTAAATATCTGATATGCAGGATATCTGATATGTGACTCCTAAAGAGGTTTCCACCCACAGTTGAGAACTAATGATCTAGACCTTTAGGCCTGCCTCCTAGGTATCAAGTTGTCAGTATTAACTATATTTGTATATTCTTTTATTTATTTTTGAGGTGGAAGGGCACATGTGCAACAGCATTCGTGTGAAGATCAGAGGACAACTTGTAGGAGCTGACTCTCCTTTCACCTTGTAGGTTCCAGGGATTGAACTCAGGTTGTCAGGCTTAACAGCAGGCACCTTTGAGGATCATCGTCTGACTCAGGCTCAGTCCTGCTTGGGGCCTGCCCTCCCACTCAGTCCTGGGTTTGCACTCCCGGCCCTGAGATCCTGGCACTGAACTGTGGTCATCTCAAGCTAGGTTCCTGCCCCAGCCCCCGGTACCAGTCTGCTGGTCATCTGAGGCTCACTTTTTCTCAGGGAATGTTAAGCTACTAATGAGTCATTCAGATGTTCAGTGAACACACTCAGAACACTGAGCATAAACATAGCCTCTGTCCTTTCTGCCACCTACTGCTGCACATGTGACACAGCAGCCACACCCGCAATACTCTAGGGGAGGAAGAACAAACTTACATTGACAAGAATCTGGCTTTACCCTTCCACACTCATATAAAAGCCCTAGAGTATAAGAAATGCTACAGAGGCTTTCCTGGGGGCTCCTAATGTTGTCATACTTCACCTGCCTAGAGCGGGGCTTGGCATCTTTGAGTTGGACACATCTGCACTGTTCTGGCTTCTAGGTTGCTTATTTCCCTGGCTAGGAAGTAGGTCAAATAAAGTTTTGTTTGTGTTTTTTGTTTATTTTTATCTTCTGATTTACTTTGATACCCCAGGATGACCTTGAACCTGAGCTGTGGTATTCCTACCTTAGTCTTCCAGGTGTTGGGAATACATGTGCCAGCACATCAGCTTCAGAAAGGTTCTGAAAAACCTCGTGATAAACAGATGTGTTATTTTGGAATCTGCTTTTTAATTTATTGCCATCTTTCTATAAAATGTAAAATAGAGACAAATAAGATATTTAGTTATCTCTATAAACACAGAAGAATGGTCTTTCCAGAAATTAGGACATTTCTCATAGATTCCTCAATTTATGGAGAATTAGCTGTATTCAGTAAGACTCTGACTTCTCATTCCTTACAGTTGTCTGTTAGGAGTCTCAGTCTAGAAGAGTTAATCAACAGTAATAAGTTTCCTAAGTCAAGGTGTTTGTGTACTAAGTGCTGTGGGGGGTCAAGGGTAAAGTGGAGATGCACTCAAAGGAGAGAGTATGCACATGGCTCAGAAAGACTTGGTCAAGTGTTCTTTGGTCTCTTATTCATTGTAACAAGCTGGAGCAAGGAATTAGAGGAACAGCATGTTCCCACCCAAATGTGGTCCTCTTCCCAAGTTCTGGGGAAAACATACTGTGTTGGAGCTATGAAATAGGACCTCTATGGGAATCGGGGGTGTGTACATATCTAAATGTGTGTAGGTGCAAGCAGAGGCCTATGACATCAGATTAACTTTAACTACTCTCTACTTTCATTTATTAGCAGGGCTATTAAATGTGGACTATGCCAATTCCAACTTGCCTAGAAGCTTGCCTCTAGAATTCTCTGACCAAGTGCTAAGATTACAGTTGGCTCCCATGTCTGCTTATTAGCTTTTTAAATAGGTTGTGGAAATCCAAACTCTGGTCCTCCCACTTGTACAGCAAATGCTTTATCCACTGAGCATCTCCAGTCACCAAAAATACTTTTCTATTTAGCCGTAAGGCAGAGAACACCATGGCTTGTAAGAAAAGGTCAAATAAAAAATGATTTTATTGTTAAATTTATTTCTATTATGTTTTATTTTTGTGAGGACCCAAGAGGGCATTTCTGATCCTCTGAGGTAGAGGTAGAGTTTGTGAGACACTCAGCATGGGTGATGGAACCCAAACTGGGATGCTCTTCAAGAACAGCCAGGGCTCTTAACCACTGTCCTGCAGCTGCCAACCCCAGTGAGGGGACAGAAACAAATTGTGTGTAAATTAAAATTACCCGTTAAGTATATGTTGAATTACCTTGCAGGAGCATAAACTGTTAATGGAAAATGTTAAAATGAAGAAATGTATGTGAGGAATGTGCAAGTCGGAGCCATATCAGAACTAATGCTGCTGGCAGGAGCTCACGTTCAGAGTAACCTAGGCTCGCCTTGAGCTCCCTGTGCAACCAAGGCTGACCTTGAACTTCTGGTTCCCCTGCCTCTACCTTACAAGTGCTAGGATTATAGTGTACACCACCATGCCCACTTCACCGGATGCTATTAATTGAACCAAGGGTTTCCTGCAGACTAAGGCAAGCACCCAACCAACTGAACCACATCATAGCTCTTTTGTTTATATATTTTAAAAATTGTTTTTAATCGTGTGTGTGTGTGTGTGTGTGTGTGTGTGTGTGTGTGTGTGTGTGTTTATGGATGTCTGAGGAGTTTAGAGGCATCAGATCCTCTGGAATTTGAGTTCATGTGTAAGCCACTCACTTGATGTAGGTGCTAAGAACAGAACTCATGACCTCAGGAAGAGCTGGAATAGGCTTTTAATCTTACTAAGCCACTTTTTCATCCTGTTTGTGTGTGTGTGTGTGTGTGTGTGTGTGTGTGTGTGTGTGTGTTTAAGAATAGTGGCACAAAGAAGTCTTGATAAGTATTAGATTTTGGAGATTGAGTTTCTACATTTCACTTAAATGTTATGTCATACATGCCTTGCACAGCGTTGGACACAGAGACAACCAAGGATGGGTTCCTGAAAGGCATTTGACAGTTTGTAGAGCAACAGAACACTGGGCTGGGCAGAGTTTGGGGACAGGAACACCAGGGGTCCCTGAATGGGTTAGAAAATATGGCGAATAAGCAATAGAGCTGTGAACTGAGAGCAAGCAGAAGAGGCTGCTGTGAGCTAGAGAGGAGGCCAGCATTCCTTCAGCCAGCAGCAGCAGGAGGAGCTACATGGTAGTGGGGTGCAGACTTTGTCACTGAAGTTAGGAGCCGCTGAGGAGACAGCCTCTGTTTGAGGAAGACATAGCAGATAGGAGTAGGTCCAGCTGCCATGAGGAGTCCGTTTGGAGCTCTCTGTCTCTTCGGGAAGACAGCTGTTTCTCTAAGTAATGGGATGAAAGGTTAGTGGATCATCAGACAGCTTCAGTTCTGGTCATAGTTGCCATTCACAAGTGCCTAAAGGGTCTGACCTGAGCTGGCCTCAGGGAAGTCACCTAGCTGCACATGCAGAAGTAGGGCTGGCCCTTGACTCTTGGGTTACCTCCTCCTTTCAGCTTGGTTTTGACCTAGCTCCCTGTAGGGTAGATGGTGGTGACACTGTCTTGAGCAGACCCTTGAAGGCAGGCCCTGACCCTTTGTTTTTTAGCCACCTAGGGCCTGAAGTTGATGATAGTATGCGTGCTGGAGGAGGGGAACACAGGCTCATTCAGACTCACTGGGCTCTGTTCTTGAGGAGGCTGTTAACAGGAAGATGTGGGAGGCAGGGTGGGTGCTTAGCAGCAGACGGCGGTGACACCAGCTGTATTTTAGAATACCATGTCCTTTTCCTTCCTCCAGTTCCCAATCTCCTTTTTGAAAGAAGACAGCATGAGGAAGTCAGTCAAAGCCTTAGTTAACCTTATGTTGCCTCACAAGTGTGTCTAGAAAAGCAGCTGCTAATAAACAGTCTCCCGAGGAGCTCTTCTGCCTCGTCTGCTTTTGGTACTTGATAATGTTCTGACTTCCAGAATAGGGCTGTGGAAAAAACACACTTATTCAGTGTTTTGAGTGAACTGTTTGGCACATGTCTACTGATTTATGTTTATCAACCAGTTGACTTTTAGTGGAGCATAGAAGATAGATAAAAAGTATGTTATCAGTGAACTTTCAGGTTGCTGTGACAGACACATGTACATGCATCCATATATCACACACATATACATACATACATCACACACACCCCAAGAACAGCCTGAAAGGGGAAAGATTATTTTGAATTGGAGTTGGAGAGATTTCAGTCCATAGTGGGCTGGTTTCATTGTTTTTGCGAGGTGTGGCATGGTAAAAATGCGTAGCAGTGGGAAGCAGAGCAGGGAGTGACTAGGAAGGGCAGTGGGGAAGCAGCAGAGACAACAGATATACCCTCAAGAGCATGCCCATTGACCCCCATGCTCAGAATAGTGCTCCTTATACCCTCGCCCCACTTCAGGCCCTGGGTGCCTAAAAGCAGAGTGTTGGGGCCTGCCTTCAAGGGTCTGCTCGAGAGACATGTGAGGACGTGATGCCCAGCATCACCTTCTGCCCTGCATGGAGCTAGGCCAAAACCAAGCTGAAAGGAGGAGGCAGCCAGAGAGTCAGAGCATGAGCCCCAGTCACACTGAAGCTTGGAAACAAACCAAGCAAGGGCTAGCCCTACTTCTGCATGTGCAGCTCGGTGACTTCCTGAGGCCAGTTCTGCATGAATTTAGCATTGGGGGCATTTATATTCAGTGTAAAATAGAAGGATTTTTGGGTCTTTTTATACTATATTGTTTTTAAAATTACTTCATTTTAATAAAATTAATAATTTATAATATACAATATATAAAACAAAAAGAGTGGGAGAGCTCTTGAAATAAGTGGAAAGAACAGGATACAAAGGGTATATGGCTGTGCTATATTTTTATGTAGCTTTTGTTACAGGCTTTGTTTCCTAGTGAATTCAACCTGAAACTCAGAGGGTAAACAACACTGTGTGTCTTGATGCAGTAAAAATTCTAACAGATTTTTAAGTCATAAACCATACCTGGCTGCTTTGTGTGGTGTGCTTCAGCAGCACACCGACACATTAACATCAGAAAAAGATTTGGGTTTACAAAGACCTTGTAAATAAGCAGACTTGGGCTTGCTGTATGGCAGAATTTGATAGTATCTGTTTGAGGACATTATCAAAGATAAAATACATAAAATCCTTTTTATGACTGGCTATTAACAGGACAGTTAAGAAGAAAAGGCATCCATATTGGAAAGGAGTCAAACTATCTCTAGTCAGATATGACACGGTTTTATAGACAGCAAGATGCCTGTCAAGGGATGAATATCCAGATTGGGTGTGGTGGGGCACTTGGCACTGGGGCCACATTTCAGTGGTGGAGCGTTTGCTTAGTTTGTGGAGGCCCTAGGTTCATACCCAGTATTACAAAACAAAACAAGAAATGGGGGAGGGGAAAGGTAAAGAAGGGTGAGGGGATCCTAAAAACAGTTCTCTTTACAGTAGTTTCAAAGACAAAATATTAGGAATATTTAGCAGAAGTGTGAGACTTCTGTAAGAAGGCATTAAATGTGTAAAGACCTCAAAACCCGAATGGGAAAATGTGTTCATGATGAACAAACTCATTATCATTAAGATGGCTAGAGAGATGGCTCAGTGGTTAAGAATACTGACTGCTCTTCCAGAGGTCCTGAGTTCAATTCCCAGTAACCACATGGTGGCTCACAACCATCTGCAATGGGGTCTGATGCCCTCTTCAGGTTTGTCTGAAGAGAGCAATGGTGAATACATTATACAAACAAACAAATAAATCTTAAAAAAACAAGATGGCAATACTCCCCAGACTGGTCTGTACATTCGCCAGTCATCAGAACCTTGGCCACCTTTATATTTGCAGAGAGTGACATGATGACTCTAAAATTTATGTGGGAAACACATAATATGCACAAGAGCCTCAAATCCCTGGAAGCAACAAACAAAAAGGCAGCAACTTTAGAGGGCATACTTCCCGATTTTCCTACAAGGATCTGATAAAGATAGTTTAATCCTGGCTTGACTGTGAGCCTTAAGTCATTGAGAGCCCTTTTGTCTGTGCTTAGCAACAATGTGGAAAGACCATTGTTTCAGCTAATGGTCCTGGGGCCCCAGTACCGAACCGAGTGGAGGTGCGTTCATTTCAGCAGCACATGCAATAAAATGGAGCAATGCAGAGAAGATTAGATGCCCCTGTGCAGGGATGCCATGAGATTCACAGAGCATACTGGTTTTTATGATACTAAAAAAGAAAATGAAGCTTAACTCTTGCCTCTTACCATATTGAAAAGTTAGCTCACAATGGACCAGATATTTGAATATAACGGCTCAAAACTTGGGTTAGGCAGTGGTCGCTTAGATGTGAGACAGAGCATATGAATTCATAGGGTGTATAAATTAATAAGACCTTACCAGAGTAAAACCTTTGGCAGTTCAGATAATACTATCATGGAGGTGAAGAGGCAAGTTATATTCTGAAAGAGATGCAGGCAGGTAGGTCAGGACCTCTGGCAGCTCAGCACAGAGAAAGACCCCACGGTGGATTGGTCAGACAATGTGCTGCTGCTGATTCAGTCCATAGGAAGGTGGTTAGCATCAGCTGTCACTACAGGGTGACAGTAAAGAACACAGTCACAGATGATGGCAAGGTGCTGATGTGATCATATAACAGCAGCTTTGGAAAACAATCAAGAGATTAAACACTGTTCAAATATAGTCCAATATGTCTGTCTAATAATTTGTCATCTGCCTGTCTTGTCTGTTGACTGTCTATACCGAAGAGCATTGAAAATCAGTGTCTATGCCAAGAGACACTTGTATTTGAGTCTTGTATTTGTGTCCAAAGCCATGTGGCTGCTAGCCAGAAGTGAAAATAACGTAAACATCTGTGGATGAATAGGTAAACAACACACTCCAGCCATACGGTTTGTATTAATTTGGTCCTAAACAGGAGTAAAACTGTGATCCATGTTATTACAGCATGGATGAGCATTGGAGACATGCTAAATGGAAGGCTAAACCCAAAGGCAGGCATCACATGAATGACTCCATACGTAGCATCTGGCACAGTCAGGGCTGTGCATGAATGGGAAGTACTCATAGGCACAGGGTCCTTGTAGGTTGAGGAAATGTTTAAAGTTAAATAGTGATGTCTGTGGTATCGCCTTCTTGGTATACAAAAATCCAAACCAAAACCTAAATCATGTTAAAAGTAAATGTTTGTATCTGCAGGCCCTGGGCTCTATCCCTGTCTTAGTAAGGGTTTTTACTGCTGTGAACAGACACCATGACCAAGGCAAGTCTTATAAAGGACTTTTTTTTTTTTTTTTTCCGAGACAGGGTTTCTCTGTATAGCCCTGGTTGTCCTGGAACTCACTCTGTAGACCAGGCTGGCCTTGAACTCGGAAATCCGCCTGCCTCTGCCTCCCAGAGTTCTGGGATTACAGGGTGTGCCACCACAGCCCGGCTAAGGACAACATTTAATTGGGGCTGGCTTACAGGTTTAGAGATTCTGTCCATCATCAAGGTGGGAACAGGGAACAGGCACGGTGCAGGCCAAGCTGAGAATTCTGCATCTTCATCTGAAGGCTACTAGTGGAAGACTGGCTTCCAGGCAGCTAAGATGAGGGTCTTAAAGCCCACACCCACAGTGACACACGTACTCCTAGAAGACCTACTCCAACAGGGTCACACCTTCTAATAGAGCCACACCCTAGGCTGAGCTTATACAAACCATCACAATCCCTAACACCAAAATTAAACAAAAGTTTAATTATGTGAATTATGTCAGTGTGATACCTAATCTAAAAGGTGATGTGTGTGGGCGTTTGTGATAACCTACTTTGTTCATTTGTATGTATGTGTTTGGAGGCAAGCATGCCACAGTACATGCATGTAAACCAGAGGACAACTTGCAGGAGTTGGTTGTCTCTTTCCGTGTCATGGGTCCCAGGAATCTAACTCAGGTCTCAGGTTCAGCAGCAACCTCCTTTATCCAATGCGCCATCTATCTCACTGGTGGTATTTTTGTTTCTGAGACAGTCTCACTACATAGTCCAAGCTGGCCTGATGCTCATGATCCTACTACCTCAGTTCCTTAAGTCCTGAGATTACAGACATGCGCCATGATACCAAGCTTCTGAGATGGTATATTTTATGTGTATCTTGCCAGACTTGTATCTTTCTGGAAAAGAAAAAAGAATCCCTTTTAGAACTGAATATTTGTGGTCAATTTTATTTTATTTACTTTTTATTTTTTTATATTTTGGTTTTGTTACCCAAGCTGGCCTGGAACTCTGGTCTCAAGTCATCCCTGTACCTCAGCCTTTGTGTATCTGGTATCTGGGACCACAGACTTAATGCCTGGCTTGGCTTGTTGGTTTTCATGCGTAGGAAATGCTTACTTTGAACTCTGATCAGTCGAATGTTCTCTTCCTCCCAATGAATTAGTCATCTTTTAGCATAAAGATGGAGTCTAGGAGCTCTGTGCTAGAGCCCCTGCAGCTATGGCCTGGCCTACAAATCATTCTTATTAGTACACAAAATTGTTACTAAATTAGATTTAAATTTTAATCATTAAAAATTTGGAAATATTTCTCTGTTATTTCCTTAAATTATCTATTCTTTGACCTACAAATATCTTTAGACAGACTCCCTACAGAAGAGCATATTTGCTGTGCTTTGTGTTAGCATACTGTTTGTTCTGCACAATTTTCCCTCTCAACTGGCTAGACTTCTAGTTAGTGTTTAACTGTGCATTAATGACCATTTCCCCTCGGAAACATTTGTTTATCTCCCAGACCAAGAATGGAACCTGCCTCTTAAGTATTACCTTAATGATTTCATCTCAGAATGGTTGGTTCACTTCTTCTTGCTAGACTGTCCTACTAGTGGGGATTATGTTGAATTCAGTGGTGGAGCCTAATGCCAAAGGAAAGACACTCTGGTAAGAAGATGCCTTTTTCTCCATGTACAAAGGTCTGCCAGATAGGAGACCTAAGACTGTTGCCAGATACCAGGCTCAGGCCTCTTCTCACTTCTGTCCACTTAGAAGCTCTGTCCACTTAGGATGCTCAGTAAGAGGAAAGGTAATCTCAGCCAAGGTAGAACTGAGCTCCATCCATTTACAGCAATTTGCAAATGCATGTCTCCCCCCCTTTTTTTTAAATTGTATGTGTATGAATGTTTTCCTTCATGTGTGTCTGTGTACCACTTGCATGCCTGGTGCTCAAAGAGGCCAGAAGAGGGTATTGTATTCCCTGGAACTGAAGTTACAGATAGTTGCAAGCAGCCATGTGGGTGCTGGCAATCAAACCCAGATCCTCCAGAAGAGCAACCAGTTCTCTTAACTGCTGACTCATCTTTCCAGCCCCACTTTATTTTATTATCGTGTAAACCACAGGAGCTTAGAGCATGTTTGTCATTCTTGAAGAAACTCTGAGTCACCACTGTTAAGCATCTGGCCAGTGTTCTTGCTGCAGTACACGTTCTGTCTTCAGAAGATACAGATGAAGAGTATTGGCTTTCAGATGTAGTTCAACCAAACACAGTACATGGAGATACCAACCATTCTCATTTGGCCAACAGAATTGTTTCCTTGGAAAAAGGGTATATCATCATTCACTTAAAAACCGAGATCTAAAAACATGGCCAGCAGATGCCCACTGCAGGTTCTGAATGTGTCAGGCGCACAGCGGTGGTCTGCTCCTCTTCGGATTTGGCAGCCTTAGAGTCACTTTTATGATTTAGATCAAAGTGAAAATTGGGTTGACAGTTGATAATTTGCATTCTGCTCCTTCAAACATGGTTTGCATTGTATAATTGTGGTTCTTTTCCTTTTTAAAAAATTTATGTATTTATTATATGTAAGTACACTGTAGCTGTTTTCAGACACTCCAGAAGAGGGCATCAGATCTCATTACAGATGGTTGGGAGCCACCATGTGGTTGCTGGGATTTGAACCTTTGGAAGAACAGTCAGTACACTTAACCACCGAGCCATCTCTCCAGCCCCCGGTTCTTTTCCTTCTATAGCCCATGCCCATCATTTGCTTTTGTCTGTTTCCTGAGACCTAGGCCCTCTGAATAGGAACTTCCCTCATTCCATCATCATCAACCCTGTCTGCTCTTTTTCACATCTCATCTTTCTATTTATTGTTTAATCACATTATCAAGTGAAGGACCTTGCAAGCACAACAGACTAGCACAGTGAAAGAAAATGATTTTCTGAATTTCTGCTTTAGGGAAAAAGCTAAGTAAACTTATATTGCAATAATATTTAGCCAAAGAATTTGTGTCGTGGGTAATTGTCAGATACAAAGTTATGTAAGCACTACTATGAATCCATAGAGGCATCCTCTAAATGCACGTGGGAAACTAATGGACACACACCCAGTTTTCTGGTTTTTACTGTGTGGTGATGTCATGGCTGATCTCCCCCTTCTGCCTTCTTGTTTCTGAAGTTGACATTGAATTTTTATTCTGATATACATAAGCGAGGGAAAATAAAAAACTGGCATTCCCTATAAAATGTTTTACATCTGTTGGGTGTTTTTTAGACAGTACGATAGAGGAATGGGAATTTAACCATTTAACTCTTAAGATGTAAAACCTTACCATAGCCTGAATATTTTACTGAAAAGTAGGAGTTATTGGAGAGTTTAGTATATAGCATAGACTTTCTGTTGGAGTATTGTTGATGAGGAGGAAGCATGAGTTGACTTGTTTGCCAGTTAGCATTTCTTACCACTGCAAGGAGTCAGCTTACCGAGATGATTAGTAATCTAAACAGATTCCAAGTGAGTGTAGGGTTCTTAGGTGCTCATCTGTGAGTGAATATTTAGTAGGAAATGGACATGTGATAGTTTATATGTGCTTGGCCCAGGGAGTGGCACTATTAGAAGGTGTGGCCTTGTTTGGAGTAGGTATGTCACTGTGGCCATGGGCTTAAGACCCCCACCCCAGCTGCCTGGAAGCCAGTATTCTGCTAGCAGCCTTCAGATGAAGATGTAGAATTCTCAGCTCCTCTTTCACTATGCTTACCTGGATGCTGCCATGCTCCCGTCTTGATAATAATAGATGGAACCTTTGAAGCTGTAAGCCAGCCCCAATTACATGTTGTCCTTTAAAAGACTTGCCTTGGTCACGGTGTCTGCTCACAGCAGTAAAACCCTAAGACAGAAGTTGGTACTGGGAGTGAGGTATTGCTGTGATAGACCTGACCATGCTTTTGTTTGAAGGAATGTGGATTTTAGGACTTTGGAAAGCAGTGGGATGCTTTAAATTGGGCTTAATGTCCTAGTAGGGACATGGAAGACTTTGTTGCTGAATATGATTTGAACTGTGCAGATCTGACCCAAGGGGTTTTAGAAGAGAAGAATTTCAGTATTTGGCATAGAGACTGTTTTTGTGATATTTTGTTTGGAAGAATGTGGCTGCTTTTTGCCCCTGTCTGAGGAGTCTACCTAAGGCCAAAGTGAAGAGATTTATATTAATTACATTGACAAAACAAGTCACAAAAAAGCCCAGCAGAGACTTTGTTCTCTGGTTAGGTCTCATGAACATTTTGAACAAGCGTAGCAAGCTTAGAATGGAAAAACATAAAATATATGGTTCGAGTATTAAAGGGGTACCAGGAAGTGAAATGGAGCTGAATCCTGTGTTCTAGGAGATAGCAGATTAAGGGAGTGAGACTTTGGGGCAGGATTCTACCCAACTAAATTTAGATCCAGGCATGGTGGTACACCTTTAATCCCAGGAGATAAAGCCAAGCAGATCTCTGAGTTCTGCGATCTGAGCCAGCCTAGAACAGAGCAAGTTCTAGGTAAAGGAAAACATGAATCTAGGTTTGGTGGACCACACCTTTAATCCCACTGTTTAGGAGACAGGCATGTAGATCTCTGAGTTCAAAGTCATTCTCCGGAGCAAGTTCCAGGACAGGCAAGCTTAGAGAGGGAGCCAGGAAAACAGAAAGCTGGTAGCAGAATAAGGGGAACCATGTCCCAGCCCCAGCCGGCAGCAGAATACGGCAGCTTAGACCACGGGGCTCTGGATTTAGAGTGAAAAATAGAAGGGACTACTGGGACAGTTGATGCTGGTTAGAGCTAAGAAATTATTAGTGATTAAGAAGAGGTGAAATCACTGAGGTGAAATCTTCTGGGAAGTGTTTTCTGAGAGCACAAAGAGGCTGTGTTCCAGAGAAAGCCAAGGTTGTACCTTGTGCTGCAGCTGTACTAGGTAATGTGTAAGAGTCACCCAGGTGGTACTGGTTTTGAAGGCATGAAGAGGTCATGGGGAGCAGCTGAGACTTGCCACTTTGAGAGGCCATGGAAGGCCATTGGTGAAGGTGCAGCTTTAAGTTGTAGTTGACGGCCCAGTACTGAAGGGGTACTGGAGTGGATCAAACTGAGCTTAGAGTGCTACAGAGGGCAGAGCTGAAGAAGTTACGCCAGCCCTTTGGAGGAGCCCATAAGATCATATGTGGATTCCAGACATTGAGACAAGAAGCTGTAGCATTGAAGTTACCTTGGAGACCCCAAGATGTTGGAGATGCCAGGGCCATAGGATAGCTGCTGAGGAATGCTGCTTATAGGGAGTGGAAACAGCCCAGGACAAAGAAGTTTGTTGCAGTCAACAAAAAGGAATGGAGATCTGAAGACATCAGACATGGAGATGCAGAGTTTGGAGTTTGCCAAGCTGGTTTTCTGTCTTGCTTTGGGGATTACAGTTAAGTGATTGGATGAATCTCAGAAGAGACTTTGAACTTTTAACATTGTTGAAACTGCTATAGACTATGGGGACTTTGGAAGTTGGACTAAATGTACCTTTTTATTACTTTTTTTTATTATTTTTATGGCTAGGTAGGTCCCCCTAGACTCAAGCGTTTGAACAAGCCTATGGGGGCCAGATAGTGGAATCTGATGGTTTTGTATATGCCTGGCCCAGGGAGTGGCACTATTAGGTGGTGTGGCCTTGTTTGGAGTAGGTGTGTCACTGTGGGCGTGGCTTAAGACCCCCCACCCTAACTGCCTGGATGTTAGTCTTCCACTAGCAGCCTTCAGATGAACCTGTAGAACCCTTAGCTCCTCCTGCACCATGCCTGCTTGGATGCTGCCATGCTCCCACCTTGATGATAGTGGACAGAATCTCTGAACCTGTAAGCCAGCCCCAATTAAATGCTGTCCTTTATAAGACTTGCCCTTGGTCACGGTGTCTGTGCACAGCTGTAAAGCCCTAACTGACAGTACATGCAAGCCATGTGTGCAGGGCTCCTTAAACTGGCTTTCTGTAGTCGTCTAACCTGGTGCAATCTCACTGCAGGAGAATGACATCTTGGGCTGGGAGAAAGGAGCTTATAAGAAATGGGGAAGGAGTAAGAAGAAGTGTTCCGATCTAACGCTGGAGGAGATGAAAAAGCAGGCTGCTGTCCAGTGTCTGCGTTCTGCTTCTGATGAAGTAAGTGCCAGTTTTCTAATGCTTAGGGGCAGTGGGGTATCCTTAGAAGTTTACGCATATAACAACTTGACAAAAACAACCTAGAAATAAACTACTCATCTTAGATGTTAGCCATCATCTTTACTTTATGTTAGCTAACATCTTTACTTTATAAACTCTTCCAAATCTTAGAATTTACTTATTTATTGTTTTTCCATTTTGAGACAGGGTTCTACTATGTGGCTGGCCTAGCACTCAATATGTAGTCTAAGCTGGCCCCAGGTTCACAGAGATCCTCCTGCCTCTGCCTCCTGAGAGCTAAAATTAAAGACATGCCCACCATTGCAGGGCCTTAGGTTTTGTTTTATAAAATATATTTGTAGGCTGCTGGTGGTGCACAACTTTAATCTCAGCACCTGGGAAGCAGAGGTAGGTGGATCTCTTGAGTTCAAGGCTAGCCTGGTCTACAGAATGAGTTCCAGGACAGCCAGGGCTATCCAAAGAAACCCTGTCTCAAAAACAAACAAACAAAACAACAAAAACCAAACCAAAACCAAGTACCTATAAGTATTTTTGTATGTAGTAGTCTAATTAGTGACACACCATTGTTTTAGACTCAGATCCTTGAGTGTGCTCCGCAAGAGCTCTGCTACTGAGCTGTGTATCCCAACTCTATGTCTTTAAACAAAAAACAAACCATTATTTCATCCTGTTAAATTCCATCAAATAATCTTGCAACAGCATTGTAACACAATGGTCACTGCTCGGCAGCTGGCTTGGACCTGATTTTCACTGTGCTGTCAGATGCTGAGTGCTGCTTCTGTCGTGGGCTTGCTTCTGGATATGTTCCTAGAAGTAGGCTAGAACTTCTTATGCCCCGAGTACCATGTTTGTTTATAACTCAGATTTGTTTTCTTTTTCTTTTCTTTTTTTTTTTTAGAAAATGGGCTTAGTTTATTTTTTAAAAGATCTTTATATAAAAATACATTCTGCTAAATTTGCTTTAGAATGTGATCATCTGTTTAAACAAATACTATCAATTCATATTTTGTCACCTACTATTAAGATGAAACCTTTGAGACATAACTATGTGATGAGATGGTGAGGTTTTAAATACTGCCACAGTGGAAGGTTGGCTTGAGAGGGTCCCAGACTCCAGACTTCCTTCCTGAACCAAGGTGTTCGTGCTTTGTCTGATGCTGTGCTTGGCAGTCTGCTTCATCTGATGACCTGTGTGGCTCACTCATCTGGCTGTATCTGCTGCCTTACTTGTTCCGTGTTAGTCCCTGTCCTAGTCCTCGTTCGCCCGCCTCCCGATATGTTCTCGGCCAACCCACAATTGTCTGTAAAAACCTGCTTTCCTGTATCTATAAAACCTGTATCTATAATAGCTATTCCTGGTTGTCAACTTGACTATATCTGGAATGAACTGTAACCCAGAATTGGAGGGCTCACCTGTGATCCAGATCTTGAGGCTGGAAGACACAAGTTTTTGACCTGGATCTTGGCATGATGATCTTGAGGATAGTGGCCATAAAAAACTTAGGCCCAGGCAAGGTAGTACATGCCTTTAATTCCAGGAGAATAAGGCAAGGAAATTTCTGAGTTCAAGGTCAGCCTGGGACAGAACAAGTCTCAGATTCTGGTGTGGTGGATCTGGGCCTTTAATCTGGGCCACACCTTCTGCCGGAGACCTCCATAACATTGGAAGAAGGAGTGGATGAGGGTAAAGAAAAGGAGGACAGTCCAGAAAGAAGACAAAGGTCTGAGTACCCCTGGGAGTGGAGTCTCCTGTGTCCGGGGAAAGGAACCACAGGAAGGCACCAGTCTGATGGGTGGAGTGTGGTGCCCAAGGGCAGCCGCCTGCATGTGCTGAGCAGCTTGTGGGCTTCAGAGGCCTTAGACAGCAGAGTGCTTTCCTGCTGTGTATGGAGCCTGAGGCTTCTCTCTCCAGGAAAGGTGGAAAATTGAGGTTTCTGCAGAAATTCCTGATCTGTTGTAAATCGAAGACCTGAGGAAATTGGGAGGGGCCCTTATAAAACCCTGCAAGTTCAGTAGCAAAGGACATGGAAACAGGCCTGTTCCGGGAGAAGTGAGGGGCGGCTGCGCAGCGCTCACGGCTTGAGCCTTTGCCCCCTCAGTCCCCACGCTTGCTTTCCTCACTTAGGACTCCACATGTTCTTCAGTCTCAGGTAAATGGCAGTGAACCATATTTGTTTTGCAACTTTCTTTTCAAGATTTAAAATTTTGTTTTCATTCAGTCTTTTCATTCTTAAAGAATTATTAGTAATTGTCAGCTTTGAGATATTTATTCTCTTACTAATTGTGATGGTTTATATATGCTTGGGCCAGGGAGTAGCACTATTAGGATGTGTGGCCCTGTTTGAGTAGTGTGTCACTGTGGGTGTGGGCTTTAAGACTCTCATCCTAGCTGCCTGAAAGCCAGTCTTCTAGCAGCCTTCTGATGAAAGTGTAGAACTCTCAGCCCCTCCTGAGCCATGCCTGCCTGGATGCTGCCGTGCTCCTGCCTTGATGATCATGGACTGCACCTGTGAACCAGCCCTAATTAAATGTTGTCCTTATAAGAACATTGGTCATTGTGTTTGTTCACAGTAGTGAAACCCTGAGACACTGTTGAATCTTTCAACCTTTCCTATCACTGTGTTCCCCTCTTTCTGTAAATTCTTTGTGTGTGTGTGTGTGTCTGTGTCTGTGTGTGTCTGTGTGTGTCTGTGTGTGTCTGTGTGTGTTTTGTTGAGATAGTATCTTAATATGCAGCTAGGTCTGGCTGTCCTGGAACGCACAAGAAACCCACCTGCTTTTGTCTCCGAAGTGCTGGGATTAAAGGTGTGCTCTACCACGCTGATAGGCTCTTGTATATTCTTTGCAGTACCTTTTCTAGCCTGTGTGCTGAGCCATTGGCTAGATTCAAGTCTTAGATTCTGGTATTTGACAAAAACTATGGACCTGGCCAGGAGGAAACTTAAGCTTACTCTGTGCAACAATTTTCATTCCTATTAGTGACCTTCCCTAGTCATACTTCATAGATGAAAATATCTCGTCCAGCCAGTCATGATGGGTCATATCTGTAATCACAGCATTTAGGACGCTGGGACTAGAAGCCAGTAAGTCTAAGGTCAGCCCGCCTCATAAGTAAATTAGTGAATAAGCAAGATCTTGGCTAATGGTATTATTTTATCATCACTTATAGCAGATGGTGGTAACCTCTTTTTTTGAGGGTGTAGGGAAGGCAGTGCTGAACTGGGGCCTGGGGCCCACATGCCTAAGCAGATACTCCACCACTAAGCCGTGTGCTGCCCCAGATTTAGCCTCTCCTCCTCACCTGTGCACCACCCCAGCAGTGTGCAGGCCTCCCTGCATATGGCACTTGCTCAGTCAGCAGGTGCTTTTCGGAGAGCTGGAGGCACTCTGGAGGGCCTCTTGTGTTCAAAGATGGGAACTGTCGATCCTCACTGGGGCCTTAGAGCAAAGAGACTTTTGGTTAGGGGATTTTAAATTCTTGTGCTGCTTCTTGGCCCTGATGGCAAGAGTGTGTGCTCAGTTTTCAATCAGTAGTCTGCTGTTTACTAGCTTAGCTCCATATTTTGTAAGGGGTTTCAAACCTTCAGCCATTAAAGTTTAGCTGGTCCTTGGCTCCTTTGTTACCAGTAGCCATTCTTCCCACACCTTGCCTTGGTCTTTTCATTCCCCTCCAGCTCTGCTGTAGAAATTACATATTCTAATCCATAAAGCTAAAAGAGAGCCCTGTGCAGTGTGGAGCTAAAATGACTGTATTTGATTTCATCTCTGTAGCAGAGTTTTCTGGGAAGTTTTGCTGATCTTGTTTGTGGTATCATGCAGCTGCAACAGGGTAGGAATGATTCCTGTGCTCTCAGGACTGGTGTTTAGCAGGCGTGGTCAATGGAGGCAGGCGTTGGCATCCTACAAGTACATGTGCCCCATTACTAAGGAGCAAGTGCTGGACAATATGATTGACCTGTGGTACTGGAGGAAGGGGCTGCTTTCTGGCACTCATGTTCTGGAGAAACGGAACAGGCTGGGCTCCATTGAGAGAAGGCATGAAACTCCCTGCCCCTTGTTGGTGCCTGTTGGCCAGTTACTGACACATAGAAGGGTGATCCAGCAGCAGAAAAACAGCAAATATAAGGTGATCTCATACATTCTAAGCATGACAGTAAATATGAAACAAACTTAAATGAAAGGCTTAGAGTATGCAGCTGCGGCACTAGGGGGAACGGAGGAACAGAGATGAGGGACCAACCAGCACAGGAAGTACAGTAATCAGCTAGTGCAGCTAGTTTCCAGATGTGGAAACTTAGGCTGGGATAGGTGAGTGGCTTATGTGGGGCCACCTAGTTTACCATAGTTTTAGAGCCCAGATATCTATCTCTTTGTGCCATGTTCAAATGGAAAATTTAAGACTGTCCTTTCAGCCTGGCAATGGTGGCACACACCTTTAATTCCAGCACTTGGGAGGCAGAGGCAGGCAGATCTCAGAATTTGATGCCAGCCTGGTCTACAGATTGAGTTACAGGACAGCCCAGACTATAGAGAGAAAACCCTGTCTGGAAAAATGAAACAAAACAAAAACGAATGTGCTTTCTTTCATACTGGCTGTTTTCCTGTAGGGCTTAGGGTTACCCACCTCACACTTGGAGACTATCCAGTGCAGTGAGTCTGCCATGAAAGAACAACTTCAGATGCTTACTGCAACATGAAGTCTTTGGGCATGGAGAAGGCAGACAATGAGGAGAGCAGGCCAGTTACCTCTTCCTGACTGATACGGCTTTAAATTGAGAAGCACAGGAAGCCTGCAGAGAGTTGGAGATGTCTGAGAATTCTGTGGAGTGGGAAGCAAGGGATAAAGGAAACCTCCTAGAAATAGCAGTTAGAGCAGCTGTAAGACATGACCAGACTCAGTTTATATCATCAAGTAACAGACCTAACCTTGTCTTGCAGCCACCAGCAGAGGAGGGCAGAGGCCAAGACTAGGCCAAGGAGGCTGCAGAGAGCAGCCCATGGGGGTACTTTGCTAGAGGCAGTCTTGGTGTTGAACAGGCTAACAATGACAGTGTTCCAACTCAGCCGCTCAGGTCTGACTCCAAATTCAGGTCCTCAGACATTGAAGGCAGATTTGAAGGAGTGAACATACAAAATTTAGATACGACACTGGTCCTTAAGTAACCTTGGTGACAGTAAGCTCTGACAGACGCATCACTGTATGCTAACTAGGTGAGCTTTGAGAGGGACCTGGAGGTATTTTTAGGTTTTAGAACTGGGGAAATAGGCATAGCCATGTGTGTGGCTGGGCAGGAAACTAAAGCAGGTGTGGAGATTCCAAACCTAAATCCTACCACTTACCTCTGTTCTCAGATGTGACTTCCAGGAGCACAGGTCCTTGTTGTTCATGTGACCTGTTTGGCATGGGGGCTGCCAGTCTGTACCACTTGTACACTGGGTGAGAGCTGATGATTGTCCAGTGAGTGTCTAGCATTGCTTCCAGGGGCTGCCTTCTAGTCATGCCCACCCTGCTCGTGGCTAACTGCCCGTTAGAGTGCTCTTGCTCTGCACAGCACTTCCCAAGTGCTTTGGGCATTTGGTGGTTGAGTTTGGTACAGTGAGAGAGGCCAGGCAGGGTACCACAGCAGAACCACAGCATCATGTCTCCACAGGTGCTCCCGTGGGGTTTTAGAACATAGTACACAGTAACCTTGTCCCTTCTTCTTTTATTTTATTTATTTATTTATTTATTTATTTATTTATTTTTGTGGTTTTCGAGACAGGGTTTCTCTGTGTAGCCCTGGCTGTCCTGGCACTCACTCTGAAGCCCAGGCTGGCCTCGAACTCAGAAATCCACCTGCCTCTGCCTCCCAGAGTGCTGGGATTAAAGGCGTGTGCCACCACTGCCTAGCTAACCTTTGTCCCTTCTTAAGGTGCCTTTAGATAAGTATTTTCCATCAGTCCTATGGATATGATAGACTACCACATTAAGATTTTTAATAGCTGTATCATAGGTAGAAATGGAAATGAAATTTCCTAGTCACAGTTTTAAATGAACTCTTTAGAACACTTTGCCAGCATATGATAGTATGACAGATATGACAGACTTTATGCTTCTAAGTTTGCTATTAGGATACAATGATGACCTAATGATTATTAAAAAATAATAACTAGAGTAAGTTCAGTCTCTAGTACTATTTTTAAAAAATGTTCGTGGTATTGGTGACATGTGTTTCTCTTTTTGTGTGTGAGTGCATGCACATAGGCAGGTAAAAAATGCATTAGCTAAGGAAAGAAAACAGAAACATGGTCAGTAAAGCTTGATTTACACACAGGAAGGAGTAAGGCACTGTTTCTTAATGCTGCTTGTATTTGAAAACATAGGAATGAATGATAGTATATTATATATATATATATATGTATATATATACATATATATATATATATATATATATATAGCTATCATGTATAACTAGTTGTGTGTTATGTAGTTTATACTAACTAAAAGATAATATGAGTACCCTGCTCACAGGCTGTCATGGCCATTCTGCAGGCCTGGAAAATGGTAGCCTATTTCAGAGGTCGAAGGGAGTTTGGTAAGCAGTCCGCAGAGGTTCATGGCACTGGAGATAGCCCCGGGTTTGCAAGCAGTGACATAGGCTTGTTGTACGAGACAGTATGCGGCGTGTCAGCTGACACCCATATTAGTTTCAGTGTTCTGGAGAAATGGACTATAATTGCGGGCCTCATCACACCTTGACCGTTACGGTAAGCAGACCTCAGGAGGGGACTGTGCGGTCTCCCACTGTTGAGCGTATTGTCTGCCTGCTTTTTAGAGCTGTAAGCAAGCAGCAGCTATCCTCTGACCTATTTGCTCTTTCCCCTCTTAAAGACTGGGATATTCTGCAGATAGAAAGTAACTGTGGGTATTTATAGTTTACCTACCTAATTAAAATCTGTTTCTTATAGCCAGAACTCTGTAAAGGGGGCTTTTTTTTTTTTTTTAAGAATATCTGCCATACTTTGCTGAGTCATTTTGAGCTCGGCGAATGGGTAAAGTTTATTTTTAGCTCTTGGAGGCGCAGAGCAGAGGCACAGGAACTCGGGTGGCTCTTCTGTGTGCATCTGGCCAGCTGTGTCCTTTCAAAGAGACAAAATCCAACCCAGACATATTTTGTCCCTGAGTAAATCCAAAGTTTCTAAGAAACACTGTAACTCTTATGTCCCTTGTACAATATTTTTTCTATTTTCTTGCAGAAAAAAGATGAGACTTTAGAATGAGTGAAAGATATGTACTCGTGTTATTTCAAGTGTGCATTTTCTTTGAAGCTTGACTCATTGTATCCTTAACATCAGATTCTTTCACACCCTGTCCGTATGCACACACCTGGGGAACTTTAGAAATGTATCCTGTTTTTGCACACTTGTTAGTCCTGGGCACTGAACTTAGGTTGTCCGCCTGTTGGCAAGTACCACCAGCTGAGCCGCCTCACTGGCCCCTTGCATTTCTTTATATACGTGTGGTTGTGTCTCTCTTAAAATAATGGAGAGCTCCCACGGGTGCTTTCAGCATTGACCTATGTTCTCTTTGGCTCTTTCTGCTGGAGTTGTGAGAGCTCATTAAAAAAGAAAAGAGAAAAGAGAAAAGAGAAGAGAAGAGAAGAGAAGAGAAGAGAAGAGAAGAGAAGAGAAGAGAAGAGAAGAGAAAAGGAGAGAAAAGGAGAGAAAAGGAGAAGAGAAGGAAGGGAAAGGGGAGGAGGACCTATGTTGTTTTCTTTAGGCTCTAATCTTCTAGAGACTAAGGAGGTTTTGTAACTCCTGTGCTAACTTTGAATAAAACCATGATTATAAAGAATCCTGAGGTGGTTTTTGTGGGTGACTAACTTTTGTCCAATGTTGGACAGTTAGATCCTTGGCCTTGTTGAACAAGACAGAAGCCTTTCTTGGAGACTCAGTCACATTGCCACAATTTATCAGTAAGTCCCACTTAGTGTCCATTAGTAATATGCTTACACTAGGGTAGCTTTACAGGTTTTTAAGTTTGACTGTTTTTTAAACTCTGGGATTCATTTAAAAATTGATAATGTGGGGGCTGGAGAGATGGCTCAGTGGTTAAGACTGAGAACTGTTCAGGAAGTCCTGAGTTCAATTCCCAGCAACCACATGGTAGCTCACAAGCATCTGAAATAGGATCTGATGGCCTCTTGTGGTGTGTCTGAAGACAGCAACAGTGTACTCATACATTAAATGAATAAATAATTAGAAAAAAAGAATTGACCGGGCGTGGTGGCGCATGCCTGTAATCCCAGCACTTGGGAGGCAGAGGCAGGTGGATTTCTGAGTTCGAGGCCAGCCTGGTCTACAGAGTGAGCTCCAGGACAGCCAGGGCTACACAGAGAAACCCTGTCTTGGGAAAAAAAACAAAAACAAAAAAACCAAAAACAAACAAACAAACAAAAAACAGAAAAAAAGAATTGATAATGTGTTCATTTCTTTTGGAACATAGAAGACTTGTGTCCTCCGTAGTAACATAAAATGCCTGTCTCCTGCACCTGGTGGTAAGCTGACTGTCTTCTGTCTCACACAGAGCTCTGGGATCGAGACTTTAGTAGAAGAGCTCTGCTGCAGACTGAAAGACCTACAGAGCGAGCAAGGTGAGCACGCTGGGGCAGCCAGAGCCCTCTAGGGTCCTTCTCAGTGTCGAGTGTGTCACCAAGCCAGCATTGATCACCCTCAGCTCTGCAAGAGGCTTCAGTGAAGTCCTTAGAGGCCACATGGGGAATCCCTCATCCAGAGGAGGGCTAGAATCCTGGGTACCTTCTCAGGCTTCCCTTGAGGGTTTTGGGTAGGCCAACTTGCCAGGCATTTTCAGTCATTTAGGTCCCTAAGTTCTCTGCAAGACCTCAGGAAATGGCTGCATACTCTGAAACCGTTCTGTCTTGTCACGGTCATTGCGCAGCATATGCTCTTGAAGCCTTCTGTTAAGGGTTCATCTTATTTTTAATTTAAGGTAATATCCTGGACCAGGTTCAGTGGCTACCCTTTGTTTCTATTGGTACTGAAGCACAGCATGTGCCTACCTACATGTTATGTCACAGATCTAACTGTAATGAGTTTTCTTTACAGATTAGTATTAATCAAAATGAGTCAATACAGAGTCCATGAGTCAGAATTTTGTAAGAATATTTTTTTGGAATCTAAACAGATGTTCACTCCTTCTGTTCTAATTAATAAGTACACAGGGAATGTCAGGCTCTCAGTTAAGAACCTCTACAGTGTGGCCTTGTGATGAAATAAAGTATTTTAGCCAAAGAGTGCCTTCTGCACTCTCAGGGGATCAGTGTTTATTAAAGGTATGGAGTTCTCTCTGTAAGCCACAAAAGCCTGTATCATATCTGAGTAAAAAATACCCGAAAAAAGAATTTAGTGTTTATTAGCTGGATGTATGTTAACTTTTTTTGAATTTTTGTGTTATAACAGAAGAGAAGATTCACAAAAAGTTAGAAGGTTCTCCTTCTCCAGAGGCAGAATTGTCCCCTACAGCAAAAGATCAAGTGGAAATGTATGTAAGACTACTCAGTATGAAGTATGTATTGTTAAACCAGCCTCGCTACTGCCACATGGCTTCCATCTCTGTCATCTGTATGGCTTCTTTCTTAATTTAGGAAACACGTGAATTTAGGTGCTACATTCATAGTGAGAGTGCAAAAGTGAGTAAAACGGTTTAGTTGTCTAACGTGTCTGCGATCAGTGTTTGTGAACTGAAGGGAACAGGACAGCTGCTGCTTACTGAAGCACTCGCAGCACGTCCGAAACTGACACAGAATCTCAGCTGGGAGAGGTCACAGTCTTCCTGTGCCGTCAGGAGCTGGTTTACGGTCCCACAGGGGACCTGACCAGACTTGTTCCCTGTGGCTTTAATTCATCTGTCCTGAGTGATTAATATTAGTATCATCTCTACTATAAACACACTTCCTTGCTATATATTTTATTTTAATCTTCTGAATCTCTACTGAAGAAAAAAATTACATTCATTTGGTTATATTGTAAGTGTGACGTTCTCAGTAGAGATTAGGAACAGAATAAAAAATACAAAACAGTGCATTGATTAGCTTAATACCAATTACATGTGGAAGTGATAATATAATTCTTTTTTTTTTTTTTTTTGATTTGATTTTTTTGAGACAGGGTTTCTCTGTGTAACCCTGGCTGTCCTGGAACTCACTCTGTAGACCAGGCTGGCCTGGAACTCAGAAATCCGCCTGCCTCTGCCTCCCAGAGTGCTAGAATTACAGGTGTGCACCACCACCGCCCGGCTAATATAATTCTAATAAGTTATTGGAATTAATTTTATCAGTTTCTTCTTAGACTACTAATATGACTGCTAAGATGTTGAAAATTATGTATGGGATTAGAGAGATAATTCAGCTCTTCCAGTTCCCAGCCCCCGGGTCAGGGGGCTCAAAACCACGTACCACTCCAGTTCCAGGGAAGTCAATCGTTCCTTCTTGCCTTCTTGGCTAATCTCACACACAGGCAACATGCATTCACACACATACACACATACATGTAAATAAAATTAATTTTTAAAGAAAAATTATCTATAAAGCTTTTAATGATTTGTACTATACAGTGTAATACAGACAGTCACATTGAGCACCTTTGTAAACATAGCCTTTGCCACTTAGTGTGTGGCCGTAACGTTGTCTGGAAGGGCAGGACCCTCGAGGCAGCATAACTTTAGACATCCTTTGGGGATTTATTCTACTCTTAAATCCTCATCAATTGCTATTTTTTCCTAGCAAATCTCTTTCTGTGGACTTCTAAGATTGCTTATGGGATTTCAGTCCAATCAGGCTTCCATCCTGGAGCATAGCATGTATGTAGGCTCACCCCTCAGCATCCACTAAACCCACCTGTGATCCCTGTCTCTGACTGCATATAACCGTCCCTACCACTCCTGAGTGAGTGCCTGCAGAAATGCTGAGCTCCATGCTGCTGCCCTGATAATGTCGCAGGTTGGAAGACATGGAATGGGTGATGGTCCAACTCATTTCTTGTCCTTTACTCCTGCTTCTGAGGTGCACTCTCCTTACCCCTGCTTGGAGCCACTGAAAGGTTATGTAACGTCCTAAGGAGGCCTAGAAAGTGAGCAGCAGAGCAGGTTCCGACTTGGGGAAATGGCTACAGAGCTGTACTTCTGAGTCATCTGCTAAGCGGCTTCAGTGCCACTTCTTTCCACTATTCACAACTGTGAGGTTTGTATGTGCTCGCTATTTTAGAGGGAGGAAAAAGGCTAAAAAATCAAATAGTGAGTTTAATGTCATAAGCATTGTAAGTGACCAAGTTCAGACATTTTATATTAACCCAGTACATTCTTCCTGTTACATTGTTTTTGTCATTTTTTCCTAGATGAAATTGAAGCTTTGATGACAAATCTTACGTATTTTTATAGTATTTGCATAGTGCCTCTCATGGTCCAGGTAGTGCTAAAGTGCTTCCTGTATGGGACTAATTTTAATGCATAGCAGTTTACTGTTTGATAATTCACTTCAAATTATGGTTTCTTTGATGGTACAAGTGCTGACATGGGCAAGCTAAAGCGCTGCCTCTCAGGTTGGCGTTGCTGTCTTTGTGTAGATGGTGACTTTTGAACTCTTTCTCTGTTTTGCAGGTACTATGAAGCATTTCCACCACTTTCTGAGAAACCAGTTTGCCTGCAAGAGATCATGACCGTGTGGAACAAGTCCAAACCCTGTTCTTACTCCAGCTCTTCGTCATCATCCACAGCCCCACCAGCAAGCACAGATACATCTTCTCCAAAGGACTGCAATAGTGAGGGTGAGGCCGTCCGAGAGAGAAGTAGTGCCACCTCCATCCCCACACACGAGAAAGCCCAGAGCAGGAGCAGACACGAGAAGGAGAACAAGTTGAGCAACAGCACCATCGAAGAAAAGCCTGCCTTGTACAAAAAGCAGATCCGACACAAACCTGAAGGGAAGATTCGCCCTCGCTCATGGTCATCCGGCTCTAGTGAAGCAGGCTCAAGTTCAAGTGGTAATCAGGGAGAATTAAAAGCATCTATGAAATATGTTAAAGTCAGACACAAAGCACGAGAAATTCGAAATAAAAAAGGGAGGAATGGGCAAAGCAGGCAGTCACTGAAGCATTGTGGGAAGGCAGAGAGAGGAGTCCATGCAGGCAGTGGGGGCAGCAGCAGCAGCAGCAGCAGCAGTGGATCCGTCAGGCAGCTGTGCAAGCGGGGTAAAAGACCAGCCAAGGAGACGGGAAGGAGTGACTCCGGGAACGCTGCAGTGAAAGACCTGTATGTGGAGAGCAGAAACAACAAAGAGTACAAGGAAGAGCCGCTGTGGTACACCGAGCCCATTGCCGAGTATTTCGTTCCCTTGAGTAGAAAAAGCAAGCTAGAGACCACATACCGAACCAGGGAAGATACAAGTGCTCTGACAGCAGAGGCAGTGGAAGACTTGTCTGACTCTGTGCGTGGTCTGTGTATCAGCAACAGTAATATCCATAGAACATACCTCGCAGCAGGTACCTTCATTGATGGTCATTTTGTAGAAATGCCTGCAGTTATAAACGAGGATATTGACCTCGCTGGGACCTCATTATGTTCTCTACCAGAGGACAATAAATATCTGGATGATATTCATCTATCAGAACTAACACACTTCTATGAAGTGGATATTGATCAATCCATGTTGGATCCTGGTGCCTCAGAAACAATGCAAGGAGAAAGTCGGATTTTGAATATGATTCGACAAAAAAGCAAGGAGAATACAGATTTTGAGGCAGAATGTTGCATAGTGTTAGATGGTATGGAGTTGCAAGGGGAACGTGCAATATGGACAGATTCTACCAGCTCTGTGGGTGCTGAGGGCTTCTTCCTGCAAGACCTTGGCAATCTGGCTCAGTTTTGGGAGTGTTGTTCATCTAGTTCTGGTGATGCTGATGGAGAGAGTTTTGGAGGAGACTCTCCAGTTAGACTCTCTCCTATCTTGGACAGCACGATACTCAGTTCACACATGCTTGCTGGCAATCAAGAGCCCTTTTCCAATACTAATGAAGGATCTGGTCTGAACTCTTGTTTTTCAGTATTTGAAGTGCAATGCAGTAATTCTGTTTTACCATTTTCTTTTGAAACACTCAACTTGGGAAGTGAACATGCAGAGTCTAGTGCTAATATGCTGGGGAAAACGCAGTCTAGATTGCTAATATGGACCAAAAATAGTGCCTTTGAAGAAAATGAACACTGTTCTAATCTTTCAACAAGAACTTGTAGTCCGTGGTCCCATTCAGAAGAAGCACGCTCGGACAACGAGACGCTAAACATTCAATTTGAAGAATCAACACAGTTTACTGCGGAAGATATTAATTATGTGGTTCCCAGAGTCTCGTCAGATTTTGTAGATGAAGAACTTCTAGATTTTTTGCAGGATGAAACTTGCCAGCAAAACAATAGAACTTTAGGAGAAGTTCCTACATTAGTTTTCAAAAAAAGATCTAAGCTAGAATCTGTGTGTGGTATTCAGCTAGAACAAAAGGCAGAAAGCAAGAACTTTGAAACTACACAAGCATGTAGTGAAAGCAGTCCACATGGAGATGGCTACAGCTCAGGGGTTATTAAAGACATTTGGACAAAGATGGTAGATAGGAGTTCTGTGGCTGCAGTAGAAACAGAAAGAACTGCGGAGGAATTGTTTCCCACAGATGTAAATAACTACTGCTGCTGTTTGGACACTGAGGCTAAGATGGAGGCCCTTCAGGAGCCTAGTAGGGCTGTGCAGAGGTCAGAGTATCATCTCTGGGAGGGACAGAAGGAGAACGCGGAGAAAAGAGCATTTGTCTCTAGTGAGCTGTCCAAGGTGGATGGTGGCGATTACACCACACCCTCTAAACCTTGGGATGTGGCCCAAGATAAAGAGAACACATTCATTCTTGGAGGCGTTTATGGAGAGCTCAAAACTTTCAACAGCGATGGTGAGTGGGCAGTTGTACCACCTGGTCATACAAAAGGGAGCTTGCTACAGTGTGCAGCCTCTGATGTGGTGACAATCGCGGGTACAGATGTCTTTATGACCCCTGGAAACAGCTTTGCTCCTGGTCACAGGCAGCTCTGGAAGCCTTTTGTGTCATTTGAACAGAATGACATGCCGAAGAGCGGGGAAAATGGATTAAACAAGGGGTTTTCTTTTATCTTCCATGAAGACTTGCTAGGAGCCTGCAGTAACTTTCAAGTTGAAGATCCTGGGCTTGAATACTCACTCTCTTCCTTTGACCTAAGCAACCCCTTCTCACAAGTTCTCCACGTAGAGTGCTCATTTGAACCGGAAGGGATTGCATCTTTTAGCCCCAGTTTCAAGCCGAAATCAATCCTCTGCTCTGATTCAGACAGTGAGGTTTTTCACCCCAGAATATGTGGTGTCGACAGGACACAGTACAGGGCTATTCGGATCTCTCCCCGCACTCACTTTCGCCCAATTTCTGCATCTGAACTATCCCCTGGAGGAGGAAGTGAGTCAGAATTCGAATCTGAAAAAGATGAAGCAAGTATTCCCATTCCTTCTCAAGTTGATGTATTTGAAGACCCACAAGCAGATCTCAAACCTTTAGAAGAAGATGCAGAGAAAGAAGGTCACTACTATGGAAAGTTAGAGCTTGAGTCTGGGAAGTTCCTGCCCAGGTTAAAAAAATCTGGAATGGAGAAGAGTGCTCAGACTTCACTGGATTCCCAGGAGGAGGCAACTGGGATTCTGCCAGTAGGAAAACAAAATCAGTGTTTGGAATGTAACTTTAATGAATCTCTAGAAATAAAATTAGAAAGCTCAGCAGCAAACTGTAAAATAATGACACAATGTGAAGAAGAAATGAATGATTTTTGCAGTTGCAAAGCAGGTTGTCAGTTCCCTGCTTGTGAAGATAATCCAGTTTCTTCAGGACAATTGGAAGAGGTATGTGTCAGCAGTGAATAAGGATTTGATCAGACATTAATGAAAGGCAACCTTATCAGACAAGAAAAGTGGGACTGAATCACTGTGAAATTAATTTAAAAAATTTAGAACTTAAAATTCTTAGTTTACATTTAAGGACTTAATATGGATTTGAAGTAAATAATTGACTCTGCATGGAAAAAACATACTAACTCTCAGGATGTGAGGCTCTTGTGTGCAATAGGTGTGCAGTGTGGATAAAGCACAAGGCCTGTGTGTTAGCATCTTACCTTCCAGAGTCGGGGCCAGAGTGTAGCCGGGAGTAAAGGATGTTGGCCAGTTTTATTATAGTTGCGTATTTCGTGTAAAATCCTTTACACCTGGACACTGTTCTCCAGTGTGTTGTGCTTCACGTATAAAGGGACCAAGGGAAGGGAAGTGCCTTCTCGGAGCTCATGGAGAAGGGGCTCTGGGTGGGGTGGTTCGTGTGGAATTGCTAGGCCATGTTAGTGTCAGAAGTTGTGTTAATGGAGTCGTCATTCCCCTTGAGTGTGTTTCTACGAAGTCTCTTGAAGTTAAATTGGCTGCAGCAGAACAGACCAGCAATAAGCTGTTCCCCGGGAAAAAGCAGAGCTGCCTGCCCACTTTATTTGATGATTAGTTGACATAGCAGGGCCTGGCTTTTCTCCAGAGGCAGGTGGTTAAACGGTGTTGGAGGCAGTCTCAGGTCATACCCACCTGATGGAACTGTGTGCCCTTCCTCCTCTGCCCTGCTTACTGGCTCCCCCGCACCTGTGAGGCCCTCGGGTCTACCCTTGCCTGATACCGCCCTACATCCTCTTCAGTCCTCATCCCACCTCATATCCCAGTTAATTTCTCCCTTTTCTTAATTTACCTGCACTCTCAACCTCTTTTTGTAATTGCATTTTCTGTCTCATGAGTTTTTTGCCTTTTGCCTTTTTCTTTTGGGGAGGAGGGTGGTCCTTGGCTATTGGCTTCTATAGCTGGGCACTGTGCACGGAGTCATTGGAGGCAGAGCACCTACAAGTACAACTGCTTGCCTTTGGATGGTTGCAAGAGCCTCAGGGGAACTTGAGGATTGTTGCTTTAGTTAGCATGCTCCTTGGTCTATAAAAGGCCAAGTTTAACCCCATTGAATCCCTGAATTTTGAACTGTTAAGGAAAACCCAGCAATGTTGTTAGCCTTTATGTGTTGTTGTGTTGCCCCATTTCCCTCCTTAAATGTTCCTTTATGTACTTTGTATTTCACCTGGTTTCCAGATTGGGAAGAAAGAAAATGAGGAAAGAAGCAAGATTCTACCTACCACTACCATATTCCTTCGCTTTCTAGTATGTTGATGTATTTCCGTGTTCTCAGATTTGGGGTTTTTTTCTTTTTCTTTTTCTTTTTCTTTTCTTCTTTTATTTTTTAAAGAGGTCTAGCTTGCTGCAGACTTGTGGGGACATCTTGAGAGTATGGTTGCTGTCATGCTGTCAGTATCACTGCAGGTTGGAGCTCACTTCATAGGCTGGCTTGAAGAACAGAGTGGAGAATGGCTTGAAGGAGCAGTTTGTGACCAGGCTGAGGCTAGGACCTGTGTCTGTCTACCCATTGTGATCCCCGGGTCAGTTATGAGGAGTCCCTGAGACTGCTTTTCCTTAGGCAAAGGCCTTCAGTTTCAGTGCAAGAGAATGAAAATAGAAGATTTTCCTCAGAATTACCATTTAGGACCTTTGGGTTTGCTTAAAAACGTTGAGTCAAGCCGGGCGGTGGTGGTGCACGCCTGTAATCCCAGCACTTGGGAGGCAGAGGCAGGCAGATTTCTAAGTTCGAGGCCAGCCTGGTCTACAGAGTGAGTTCCAGGACAGCCAGGGCTACACAGAGAAACCCTGTCTCGGAAAAAAAAAAAAAAAAAAAGGTTGAGTCAAATTGGGCAGACATGATTTGGATGCCTATTATGTGCCTTTCACTAAGGGGAGACCCCTAATGTGTAGGGTGCCATCCTTGTCAGTGAGAAGTTCAGTCTAGGCAAGAAGCCCAGATTGTAAATCTCAATCTCATATGAAATGGGCTGTTCATATGAAGTTGTAGGAGGGCATACTCCCAGTGATGGCTCCTCCCACCAGCCCTCATTAGCACTAGTTGTGGTAAACCCCTCCAGAAGTATTCTCTGCAGGTCTATTTCCCTTTTAATGGCCTTGATCGTAGTCACCCTTGCCTATTATTTCTCACATGCTGTTCCATGGAAGGTTTCACCACAGCTTACTTGACTAGGTTCTTATCTTTTAGGACATCAGGGCCGGTGTAGTTGTAGGTGGTGTGATAGGTGGAGCAGTTGAAATAAGCCCTAGAGGCTATGGGAACCTCACCAGAAGTGTCCCAGGGTATGGACAGCACACGTGTTTTGAACACACCTGGACGTGTCTGAGCAGAAGGCCAGGTAGAGAAGCTGAGTTGCAGAGGGCTGTCGGTTGGTATTGAAAACAGCTCATCCAATTAAAACTAGCACAGAGAGCACATCCCACGTGTCTCTTGTACTGAAATATGGCACGGGTGTCCTCTTCTCTTGGGCCTTTAATTGCCTTCTTAATGCCAAGCCCTTTGATTATAGAAAGCCAGATTCTTAGTCCCTGCTTTTAAGGACTTTCCAGTCCTGTTCAGAAGATAAGCTCATTTTGTCTCAGGAGTATTACACTAAAGGTCAGCAACTCTAGAGGTTGGAGAAGTAGCAAAGGTCATTCTGGCCTGTGGTACACATCCTTCTGGACCAGTTTGCAGCAACAGAGACTGATTTCCTCACATGATAGTGAGGAATGTTTAGAGTTCAAAAAGAGACTGGCCCCATCCCACAGTAAGGATCAGACAGCGATCTCCTGGCTCTGTGCCTCCAGAAGTAGAGAGCAACAGCACACCCTGCCGGTCTCTAGTGGATGCTCTGTCACATTCCTTTAAAAGAGAGGTCCACAGAACACACTTCCTCTGCCATTTGGGACCCGGTGATGAAGAAGGACCTGTGGGAAAGGGGCACTGGACCCCGATGAAAAGAAACCTTCCTTTTCAGCAGAAATAGACTATTTAGTGGGAGTGTCAACTATGGAGTCTTTATCCCTTGACTGCCAGCTTCTGAAGAACTTCCAAGAATTGCCTAAACCATCTGTGGTCAGTCTTTTTGATGTAGTTTGTGCCTTCCCTCCCTTTCATTGTCCTGGTCATTGCATGTATGGAGTGCCCTCTGCCCAGTGCTGTTTCAGGTGCTGAAATCATCAGCTCCGAGCCTGTGTGGAGTTTCCTGCCGGCTTGGGGGTAACAGCAAACATGCTAGGCTAATGCTGTGTGAGGATATAAGTGTTTGAAGGAAGGCAGAGCACTGGATGAGACACTGGGTGAATGGCGAGTGCTGGAAGCAGCTTGCTCTGTTAAGTAAGGAGCTAGGCAGGCTTTCTCCTGGAGCTCCCTTTGAGTATGGATGTGGACAGGAGCAGCTTCTGTGGGTGGTGTGGCTCTGTTCTGCCTTTTCCCAGTTCTTTCTGTCCTTCTGTTGTGTCCCATCCCCTGGTTCCATCTCAGGCTGGCCTTGAACTCAGTATGTAACTAAGGGGTTACGTTGAGTTTGTGATCCTCCTGCCTCTCCTCAGTATTCTTTACATTCATTAAGTTAAAACATTAAACAGCCTCAAATGAGTGAGTGAACTATTGTGGAGTTTGCTATGCTCCCCAAAAGCTGGGAATAACTGAGTAGAAAGGTGTTAAGAAGTGGTGCATGCTTGTGGAATATGGGTGACTGCTGCAGTATAAAAGAGAAGATAGTCTTAGCCATAGGAATTGGCACCCAAATGGGGGATTCAGAAAAGGCTCCTCAAATAATGCAGATGCAGGCAAGAACCACAGCAGGGTGAAGAGAGGACTTGATGTGCTCTGGAATCAGTTTCTGTAGACAGAGTGCTCTGCCTGGAGATGCAGAGATAAGTCAGACAACAGTCTTGTTCTTAAGTTTCCAGGGCTCTCACATCTAACCACATCTTGGTGTGTACCCTGTTCCCGGGTGGTGTCTTGACTGGTCAAACCTGTTTTCCTCACCACACTTGTCCTTGGTCGACTCTGTGTCTCTTTCATTTCACAAGGGGATTAGACTGTAGCACAGTTAACCACACAGATAAGAACTCAGCAACCTGCTGCCTCCTGTCTTTAGAAGTACTGTGGGATAATAGAGAGATCTCTGCCCCGTCCCTTGCTGCCTGCCCTAAGTAGCACCAGCTCATGTCCCAGAGTAGAGAAGGCCTTCACTTGTGTCAGGTCCTGGTACCCACTTTTACTGCAGACCTTGTACACTGTTGGCTGGCTTCATTTGCATCTAGCTCAGCCTTCAGAGGACCATGAGAAGTACTTGTGTAGTTAGTAGACCGACCATATTGGGAATAAGAAAGGCTAATTAACTACTCTGGGAAGACAGTACAATTTTCTTTCAGTTCTAAATTTGGAACTATTTCTGAAAAGTCATATTAAATGAAAATAAAGATTTGAAATATATTTCCTATTTAATTCCCAATATATTCCCATGTAATTCTTAAAAACTTACTAGATAATGCAGTTTTAGACCCATAAAATAATTTACAGTTCAAACCACAACAAAACCCCTTTAGGAAATAAATGGTTGTTAGCTCTTAAAACAGTTTGGGTTTTGAACTTGAACAAATGATGCCATGGAATTGCACACATTTCACAGGCATTCTGGCAAGGACACAGCACAAGGACTGGGGAGGGATAGAAATGGAGAACCCAGGCTTTGCCCTGGGGAGCTGTTGGCAGGCCTCTCAGGCCCAGTGAAGAAGGGGGCCACCACCAGCATGCCAGGATACATTTGTCGACAAAAGTTGCCTGTGAGGTTCATGACCACTCCAAGAACTTGTTGGTCACCAGTGTTAGCTTCTGGTAACCCATTCTCACTGTCTAGGAGGGAGAGCAGGATCTGAGCAGCCTTCAACATTCTGCTTGGAAGGGTGGAACCTGTCTCCCAGCACCTCGGGCCAGGCCTGAGGTCACCTGCTGTACTTCAGTAGGCTAGGAAAATTTCCTGTCTGCTGTTTTAGGTCTTACAAAAGGTTTTTGTCAAGATTTTTGTTCCACTTGGAGTTGAAGTACTTCTTCAGAAGGTTTCTTTTATTTACAGTAAGGCCTTTTTCCTTTGCCTTATCCTGAACAACAAAAAACTTTAGATTTTTTTCTAACTCAACAACCTAAAAGCACTAGGTATGTAGTACTTAAGTAATTCTTAAAATTTTCTCTCTGTCCTGAAGGTTTATAAACATGCTTTGTGTTTGGCTTCATCCAAACAGTTTCCTGTACTGAACACTGATGTGCAAGAAGTAACAAGAAATCAAGAAAAGCAGAGCTGGTGGGAGAAAGCTTTGTATTCTCCCCTTTTTCCCGCATCAGAGTGTGAGGGTAAGGAGACTGTCATTATTCTCTTTAAATTTCTAATTCGCCAAGAGCAACCTGTTCTTTGGGTATGAATAGAGTCCAGGAAACACCAAAAAAGTTCCTATGGCCAGCACTTTGTTAGACCCTAGGGACACCTAGATGACTGCAAATGACCCTGCTCTTAAACCTAACCATAGGCTGGTGGGAGGTTTTGGAAATTCATTAGAAGCATAAATGGTATGACCTTTGGTGATATATGTATAACCATCTTGACCATAAAGGAGGGAGTCTTCAAGGCAATCTTTATGCAAAGAAGGTTACAGGGTGTGCTGCAGGTTGAAAGAACCAGGTCCCATCGGGCTCAGCCACTTTGAAGATGAGCCAGAAAGCCTGCTGGGAAGCAGCTACAGGTCTGAGAACTTGGCTTCTGACTCCAGTTGGTGTGCACTGAGGGGTGGCTGTGGGAAGGACTTGTTTGCAGGGTGTTCAGGTCAGATGTGTGCTGGAAGACTTATAGCAACAACAGAGACAACATTTTAACTGGGGAGTTAGGTAATGGGAAGAGGATGGGGAGATTTCCTAGTGGCCGTGCCTGCCCTGAGACTGCAGTGTGAGCAGCAGGAGGGACTTAGGCTCTGGAGCAATGGATCTCAGTCTGAGTTAGGAAGTACAAGGGAGTCATTTTATGGTTGGGGTCACCACAGCGTGAGGAACCGTATTAAACCGTGGCAGTGTTAGGAAGGCTGAGAACCACCGAGCTAGAGAGAAGGGTAGTGAGGACAGCTCTGCTTTGCCAAGGAAGATGCCAGGGCCTTGGAGAATAGCCCCAGCCTCCTGAGTGATCCGTTTATGGGCTGGGTGCGTTTAAGTCACAGGTGCAGATAACAGTACAGGTCAGAAATCTCCATAGCTATGCCTCAAAGGCTTCTCTCCATAGAGATCGAGAAGAGGAAGAGGGAGATCACCATGTAGCAAAGAAGCTACTTCCTTAGGGATAATTTTTAGAAGCACCGATCAGTTCGGTTCACTCTGTCATTCATTGGTAGGAGCCAGTTCCAACTCTCAGCGCTGCATCTTGGATATCCAGTCTGTTGGCAGGTGCCAGTGAACGGATGGAACGCCTTTGTATGTGTCTGTGAAATGCTGCATAGGGAAGCGTGGTGCAGAAAGAATGGTAGCCAGTCTTCTCAATGACAGCTCTGAGTTAATCCCTGGGAAGCTCCCTTAACAGTGACAGTGTGAAGTACTCTTTCTGTTGTCTTACATGGAGGCTATGCAAGAGGATAACTAGCTATTCACCCCCTCAAAAGGACTGGGCATTCCTGAAACCTAGTGTTAGAAATGGTTAGTCATCAACCTGTGCTGCTCTGGACACTGGCTAACTAGAACTCTGAGCTTCCCAAGGGAGAAAGACTGTCTCCTTGTCGAGTCTGGTGAGGAGTCAGAGTGTGTCCTGCTGAGAACCCTACCCTATGCACTTCTGTGCATATGTGTCTCTGATCAAAGTGCTGCTCTGGGAATGTATAGACACACTGGCTGCCTGTACTGGATGCGTGTCTTCTCGGTGGGGCTGGAGGTAGGGTATAGACCAGCACAGCAGCTGGGACTGGAGGAGGAGCGCAGGGCAGAGCATGAACAGCTACAGGAGTGTGGCAGGGACAAGGCTGACAAGGGTAGAGGCTGCAGGGGCTTGGTAGTGTTCTCCAGTGCTCACACGCTGGCTGGGTTGTACTTTGGAAGCTTAGTTGCTATTGGCATGCGTTATTCAGGCTGTGTGGAGTGAGCCCTTTGGGGTGCAGCACAGACTGTGGTGGGGAGCAAGGCTGAGCCGGAGCCTAGTGCCTCTGTGCATACCTGCTGGGTTTCTTTGCTCTTCTGTATTTGTAAAAGGAAGCCATCCCTATTGGGATGATTGTGAGGAATAAAGATGCTTCTCCAGCAGGCAAGGTGCCTATAACTGTAACCCACATACAGTGATTGCTCAACAAACTGTAGCTGTCCCTAGGAGCATTAACAAGACACATGGGATGAGCTCAGTATGATTCTTAGCCAAACCCCTGTGTGGAGGTGTGAAGATGAACATAGTATATTTCTCAACCAGAAAAGAGCACCTTCCCTTCCACAGTCTCTCTTGGCCCCGCTGTGTGTATGGAATGAAAGGGATGAAATGAGGCCCCTCCACCAGAGCTCATGGCCTCCCAGCTGCCCAGAACCCCGGGAGTTCTAGGTTGGTGGCTATAGAAAGTGTTGCTATGCCCGTCCACTTGTCACATGGCACCTCCTCAAGAGGATGATGTTGCTTCTGTTTTAAAGAGGTTGGGTATGTGACTTGGAGAGTCATGTCACAAATAAGCAGAACCTGGCATCTACTATGGCTGTTGTCACTCCAAGCCAGGGTTATTCAGTAATACCCAGAACTGGTAGGTTATGGAGAATATCCACATGGCAAGCAAAGTCTGTACTTGGTGCCCAAGAGTTTAGCACTCATTAAGGCTGGTCTCGTCTTCTGTGGCTCTGGCATCCACTGACACCTGTGGTATGACCCTATCGAACAGGGATGTAGGGCATCAGCATTTCTGAGCTCTTTCAGAGCCAGGTCTGAACTAACTTGGTTGGAGTCTCCATCCTTCTCTCTAACTCCATCACAGGGGCTGTGCTCAGGGGTCACCTGGAAACTTCTCAGAAGGACTGATGGTCAGCCTCCTGAGGCCTAGGTTTCTCCAAGTTCCTTAGGTGGCTAAATATTACAGTGCATAGATAAAACACAGTAGAAGCTGCTGCTGGATTGGATTCCTCCAACTCCAGTCTCCATTGCCTTTTCATTCTGTGAGCCTTGGCTAACTGGACCATGAGCCTCCATGTGCACAGGTGTGGAGACTGGTGGGCATGGTGTTGACTTAGAACAGCCAGCTGGTGACCTGCTTTGCTTTCTCATTGGGCTGCCTGTCCGGAACCTCTGCCGTTCCGTGAGCATATCTGTGGTGCATTGACCGTCTCCCTCCACTTGACACTCATTCTTGAGAGCATGGGTCTCACTGGTCTTTTCCCGTGTCCCAGGACCATTACATCATAGATCTGTGTATATATTTGTTGAATTGTTAAGATAATGTTTTACAGTAGAATATGCTTATGCTGGCCTGGTTTTTATTATTCATTACATACTTGTGGCTGAAGTTTTCAGTTAATGTCATGTTTTCTCATACACTGTAGACTGGCTGTGCTTTCAATGACAACCTAAACCTCCAGAGGGTGGGGAGGCCTAGCTTTTCAGTGCGGTGAAACAAGGGTGTGTGTTTCAACTGTCTTAATTGAATTTCCCCCTTTCCCTCTTTTCCCTTCTCCATTCAAAATGATTAAGACTGTTATACAAATGCCAAGGGAGAGAATGGTATAGAAGAGTACCCAGATGCTAAAGAGACAGCCAGTCGGGAAGAGCGTCTGTTAGATTTTAATAGGGTAAGTGCACTGTCCTGTGACCCACCCCTGGCCTGTTCCCAGATCCTGGGTGTTGCCTTTCTCCTCTTGGCCCTTTCTTTGGATCTGCCTGACCCTATTTCCAGCCCCCAACCATTTGCCAGCCCCCTTCATGAACAGCCCCTGATGTCTCCCACTGGCACTACACTGCTGCACTAAGCCTGTTGTTTCTTGTTCAGTCCTGGGCAACATCTTCCTTCCAGTGTACTTTTCCAACCTGTGGGACAGACCCTGCCCTTTCTGTGCTCTTGTGCATTCTCTGGGTGGAGTCCTACCATCCCAGACACTTCTGTCTCCCCAACTTGCCTGTGAGCACCATGAAGGCACATTCAAGACCTTGATCTACTTTTAGCTCAGACTCAAGCCTTCCACTGTTAGGCAAGCTAAGACCAGTGAATTGAAGGAAACCTATTTTCTTCTCAGAGTTATCAATGTTAGCTCAAGCTCTGTAAGAATTCTCCAAAGCACCATATCCCACTAATCCCACTGATTTATCAATTTGTGTTAATATGTCCAAGCCTACATGTAAGGCCTCCCCATAGCCTTCCACCCTCAGGGTATCTCTTCAACTGTCTCTTCCTCTTACCTCTGCCCACAGTGTGTCTGCCAGCCTGTTAACGTATCTCACCTCCACTCCACCCATTTCTTACTCCACACCATCTTTCCCACTGCTACTCCTCAACAGCAGCCACAGCCTTTCTTGTCCTTGCTTCTTGTCCTTGACAATTATTGACATCTGCAAGACAGTGACCTAAAAACACCCTGTGCACTAAGTATGCTTGGCACACTCATCCATTTGCAGAGTACAGAATGGAGGTATCTGGAGATGGAGCATAGGGCTGCGTACCCCAAAAGTCTGCCTGTGGGACCCTTGCTACTACACTGTGCACTTGGAAGACTCCCTCCATGCCTGGAAACCTTGTGTGCTTTGCTCTCACATAGCTATTCTGTGTGTCCGTCTTGAGCTCAAAAACAGGGACTGTGATGGGGTGATGCTAATGGTTGATATGTGATGCACTGGGAAATATTGTTAGTTGCTGTAACTGGTGAAAGGCTTACCATTGCCATCTGTGTTTTGGGGGCTCCAGATGCCAGCCCTCCTGTAAACACAAGAAGATACTCTATACCAGATCCACTCCTGGTGATTCTGGCTCTGCTGTGCAGAGCCCCAGCCGTTGCTCAGGAGTGCCCCCTTCTGGAGCGCTCTGCCCCTGTTCAGAGTGCCCCTTAACCAGTATCCTCATGTCTGCAGCTTTGTCTTTGGTTTGTTTGTCTGCTGGAATTGTGAGCCCCTGTGCATGACCATGTCTGTTTATTTAGGGGAGCCTGTGCGAAGCTTCATGGGCTACCCTGAACCAGATACTCAAAGACTTGCTGAGAGTTAAGGAGTCCCTTTGCCCTACCCTGGTGTGGCCACATAGATTCTTATGACTGGATGTGCAGAATTAGGATTGGGTCCTTCAAGGGCAAAGAAGAGGAGGTTCCCTCTGAAAACAGTGCGACTAAATATCTTTGTAGCTTTCTATAGAAGATATCCGTGATTGCTACTTCATCTCTGTCTAAGAATAGAATCAGCCTTTGGGGGAATTGTCTGATTTTTGGTGTATTGAAAATTGTTTCTTGAATTGTAGGTGTCTTCTGTTTATGAAGCAAGATGCACAGGAGAGAGAGGTTCTGAGACAAAACCAAATGGCCTCCACAGGAAGATGTGTTCCAGTGCCAGCTCGGACACGGGCGACACAGGCTCCGAAGCCGGCGGAGAGTGGGTGGGCCCCAGCAGAGAGGAGCTCTTCTCCCGAACACATCTCTGACCCTGCAGAGTAGTACCAGTCATTGAAAATGCTGTGATGGGAAATGCCTTCTGTGAGGCCTGTTAGGCTAAAGCAGCAACTTAGGTTTCTTCTTCGATTAACTGATCCACATCAGTGATTACCTTTCTCTTCTTGCTTATTTTAGCGTTGAGGACGGCTGTCCTGTTGAAGATTTGTTTCCAAGCTGTTAAGTTCTTGCTCTGAAGTAGACTAGACTGTGCTGTCCATGAGGAATGGGTGTGCATGTGCTTGTCCTAGTGCGTCCCGCTTCTGCATCGCAGCTGCAGGCCTCCCTCTGGCGACTGTGTCGCCATCACCTTGTCAGCACCGTGGCGACAGCCGCCACCGTCCAGAGACTCTAGCTCTGTTCTCTGAGCCAGGAGATCAGTCGTCCCCTGCAGTGGGTCAGGGCCTTGCTGAAGGAGAAGGGAAGCACGGTGACTCATCTGCAGGCTCATTCAGAAGATCTCATGGACACTGCTGTAGGGACACGAGGGTGTGCTGTAGAGACTTACAGGATACTGTGCTTTCTCTTAGGATTCCCCTAAAGTACCATGGAAGTTACTGTGGCTTATGACTTTCTTGCTAGCTGAAGAAGCCAAGGATTTGAGGCATGGGGTAGTGGGTGGGTAAGTTCTGCTACTGCAGTGTGTCCTTAGCAGGCGCAGTGGGGTTCTCTGAGCTGCCTCTCCAGTGCATAGTTGAGGACCTTACTTGCAAATTATTATCTGGTGACTACACTGAACTTAAGTCTCCAAGTGAACATAAAAACATTTGACATGCAGTGAGGCCACCTCTTACCCCAAAGAAATCTTTGGCTGCTGCAGCTAGCTGCTCTGTGGCTGTGATGTAGTATAGCTTGTATCTCATTTTGTGTTTGAGAGAATGTTCTGGGCAAGTTCTGCTTGCGGCGGGCTGGGGTGGGTAGAGGAATTTCCCACATACCTGTGTGATTGCTGTTCTGATGATTGCCTCCTGTGACTTGGTGAAGCAGGCAGGCAGCAGGCCTCACACTGGTCGCATCTGAGTGTGCTCATCACCTTGGGTCTCTCTTGCAGCACTGCCACAGGTGCTAGTCAGGCAAATTGTGCAAAATCTAAACATCCAAAATTATTGTTCTCTTTTAACCAACTTGTTTTTAAAAACACCTTGTCTGTGACATGAGTTCATCGTGTCCAGTACATCGGGAGTGACTGAGAGGTCTGAAGTTGAACTGGCCTCACCAGTCAGTGGGACAGCACTGGACATGTGTGTGGCTTCTTAGCTGGGCATGGGGCTGCTCCTCAGGCCTTGCTGGTAGTACTTGAGTTTGTGGCCTGTTTCTCAGGAACACAGGAAACACCATGGAGACTGTGCAGGCACTGCCGCTCTGTGGTCCCACCATGGGAGCCTGGCTTGCTGGCTGGGGCATCTTGCCACCTTAGGGCTTGTTTTCATACAGCACATCTTCTGACACTTTACAGTGACTTGTGTGTGGGTGTGTGCATGTGGAAGGTTTCATGTTGCTCTTATTTATTTACAGGTATCAGATAAATTTTATGTATTTTTTTCTTCTGGAGCTTCCTAAAATTTGATTAACATCTGCACTGAAATATAACCTATCATCAAAGGCAAAAAGGATTGGAAGTTGTAAATTCCTAAAATCAATGCCATCAAGATTACCCTAGAAATTATTGCTATGACCAAATGGATTTCATACTCAGCCATGAGCTTGGGTGACCTGGACAGCCAATGTTCATCAGGAGAAAGGCTCCAGGTGGCAGACACCTACCTCCTCAGCTGTGGGGAGAGGCCCCCATGAGGGGTACGGTGGGTCATCAAAGGTAAAGGGATAACTAGATTCTGTATTTGGTTTCTTTTTGTAGTTAAATGGCTAAAGCCCAGAGGCTTTGGCACAGAATTAAAGTGTGGTTTTAGTTTCGTGAATGGATGATCACAAAAAAGCATTAAACTAAAAGTTGGCAAACGCTGAAGCGCACTGTGGTATGAAGCGCGTTGCACATCCGTAGCACTGAAGTATCAGCTCCATCCCTGAGCTGACCCCGCCCCCGTGGTTGTATTGTTCTGATTTCACGTACACCAGAATAACTGATTTTTTTTTGTTTTGTTTTGTTTTCTTGTGGAGTTAACACCAAATAAAAATTTTAAAAATGTTTGTTGTTTTTATTTATCATAGCAATCTTTTAAAGTGAATAAGCAGCCTCTTCTGCAATGAGAAGAACAAGAGAAAGCCAGATCCCCTCCTCCTGAGGGCTGTTAGCCTCCCAGAGCTGGGAAAGCAAGTAGGTAAGGCCTGCTTGGCAGCCAGCTGACCATGTCCCCAACTGGTCCTGTCCCACCGTTAGACATCTTCCTCCTTGTGGGAGGGGAAAAAGGTAACCATGTTAATGTGAATGGAGTTCATTGTACACAGAAGTCAGCGGGATGGCTCAGTGGGAAGGTGATCACTGAGTGGAGTTTATTCCCAGGATCCACGGGAAGGTGGAAAGAATGACCTACAAAGTTACCCTCTGACTTCTGAATGCATGCCTGCCATGCACACATATGCATGTACACAGTAAGACATACACACATGTGTATATACAACAATAAACAACCAGGAAGTGTTTGAACAAGAATGAAGGAAAACTTGTAGGAATCTTGTAGATACCTGTCTCTAGGTCTGGGTGCCCACGGGGGCACAGCCATGCTGCAGACTTCATAGGCTGCCTTGCAGTCAGAACCGAAGCTTGACAGCCTGTTACCCAGCAAAGATCAAGCAGGGGCCTCATTGACGGGTAGAGCATTCCTTTTTGTCGTTGATCTTGGGTAGCATGTCCTTCCTGTAACTGACACTGGACTTCCTAGCTCAGTGGGGAACTAAGGACATGACATTCTTCTGGGTACCAGCAGGCACATCCCATGAGGTAGGTAAGCCCCCTTCCCTGTTGACTTCCCTGAGCCCAGATGTGCCCACGGGTTGTGCCGACTGCCCCTTCTGCTTTCTGTGGGGTTTCTTTACAGACTGTCAGCTCAGGTGCTTCACAGAGCTCTGCCTGCCAGAGCAGGGACAGTGGCAAGTAGCAGTTAGCCAGCCTTCACCTGTACCTGCCCTTGGGAGTGTGACCAACCCAGCATTCAGAGAACATAAAAGCCTCTACCTCTGTGGTCTAAGCAGCCGGCCACTTCTGTGGCCATCAATGCTCTGACACTGAGCGTCACCACAGTGGGTTCTGGACATGTAGTTCCCTGCCACCTGCTTCCCCCAGGAGCGTAGGAACAGAGAGCATAGCCCAGACCTTGGAAGCTGCTCATCAGGTACTTGCTCAGGTTGGCATTGTTAAAAGCACCAAAAACCAGGAAGCCCTGCTGGCCCGCCACTGCCTTGCACTGTAGGAGGCTCTTGAGTATTTTCAGAATAGTCACCTTACAGGGTCAGGCTGGCATTTGCTCACTGCTCCAGTGGCACTGATTGCACCAGCTAGTTCTGGGGCTCGGGGTTCTAGGTGTAAACATTCCACATGGCCAAGAAGACTGAGCCATGGTGTGCCTACTAGGAGCTTGCTCAAGCTCTTGCCCCTGCCCTCTGCACTCCTGGTGGATTTGACAAGCTACAACTGCCTCATCTCAGTCCGTGCAGTGTGTGAGAGGTTTGGCCAGGCCCTGTAGCAAGAATTTGATCAGCTTGAGGCCCTACCAGGCTGTACTCAGTGGCTCCTCTGGTTGTCCCTGACTCTTGAGCAGTAGTAGCTGTGCTGGAAGGCAGGGTCAAGGACAGCAAGAAGCAGGTATGCATAGCAGAGCCAGGCCGAGGAGCTCAGCACCATACCATCAAGGAGAGTAAATGGCACAGCCTAGTTAGTACCTGGACCGTAGTTCAAGTATCACTTGGAGACCAAGGGGTAGGGAAGGCCTTATATCCCTACAGGCCCTGTCACAGATGGGGATGATGTCCCCTTCTAGAGTCTTGAAGGTTAGTTGAGAAGCACCAAAGCCGCCAAGGATATTGGTCTTTAGGAGAAACCAAAGACCAGGAGGCCATGCCATAGGAGCATGCTGTCCGTTCTTCCCCGTTGTTGCCACCTGGAATGGCATGATGGGAAGGACCCCCACACACACACACACACACAAGCTGTTTTCCCCTCCCCCTTGCAGCAAAAGCTTCAGCTCACCTTGGCTGAGCCTAACAGGCTCTGAAGCATTCCTTGCCTTTCCTATACTCCTTATCCTAGGAGGAGTTGTGTTCCTGTCTTGCACCCCATATTCCCACCAGTGTTGTACTGTAACCAATTCACAAAGCAGGTCCACCTCGTGTCCACCATTGTCCCCAGCAAGCTCCTGTGAAGAGCTGGCATGGCTAACTAGAGTCTCACACAGGGTCATGCCCCACAACAGAATTCCAAGCTGGAAAGAACTTCACCATCGGTGCCAGGGTACTGGGATGCAGTTCTTCCTCAAGGGCTCAGAGAACCTTGCTCTGTGTCTTGGACACAGGTTTGTCCTCCAAGAGACCACAGGCTAGGAATGCAAGGACAGCAGCCCAGGACTCCTGTTTGCTGAGACTATTCAGAAAGGGGAGTGCCAGCTGGCTTCAAGGACAAATAGGCATCCTTCCTCTGCTGAGGACATGCTGTTGAAAGAACCTGAATCCTGCCACAACCTCAGACTGAAAGACCAGTAGAGGGTATGCTTCTAAGGAGTGAGGAGCTGGGTCTGATGACCTTACCTGTGGCTGCACTCAGGGTTTGGTTTCCTTGTGGTCACTGATGCCCAATCATCACTAGATCATCCCTCAGCAAGCAAGCTGCAAACCAATGATAACCATCAGCCCCTTGTGTGCTTCAGCCCAAGGCTGCCTGATGTGCAAGGTCTGGTCATGTGCACTCTCTCCAAGTGTTCCTGCAGCAGGGCAGTGAGTGGAATGCCAATTGCCGGGAAGAGCAGGGCCAATTAGCCAGGAATGGTGCAGCAGGCACCCCCTGGAGCTGATGTCAGGGCATCCCGCCCCTTACCCCAGAGCCTCTACCTGCTGGCAGGCAGCACTGTGCTTCCTGGGATTTCTCAGAATCCAATCTTTTGAGTTGTGGATTTGCAGGGCTTCGGTGGAGGGAGGGAGGCAGGGGGATTGGAGTGGCCTGCTCCTGAAATGCTTTTGCATGCCCTCACCATCCTCTAAGGCTGAGTAGGGATCTTAGCTCAGGCAAAAGAGGAAGAAAATGCCTTGGGAGTCTTCTAAATCAGGGTTCTAAACCGCTCTAATATTGTGGCCCTTTAATACAGTTCCTCCTGTTGTGGTGACCCCCAACAATAAAATTATTTCGGTGCTACTTCGTAAGTGTAGTTTTGCTACCATTATGATTCATAATGTAAATCTCTGATATGCAACCCCAAAGGTGCGCACCCCACCAGTCACTTCCCCAGGACCTGTGAAGGAGCAGCGGGGATGCTTTTGTACCCCTCCCATTCATGGGGGTTTGAGGGGGGTGAAGGGAATGTATCCCCCTTATTCAGAGCCCACAGGGCTTGACCAGGCAAGCCAAGGCCCAGCATGTGGCTCCTTGCACCTCCACCAGCTGCTTTCACCAGTCCTGAGGGTTTCTGGGCTTTCCTACTTCCAGTTTGCTGTGCACTTCCTGAGTGGTTGAAAGCAGTTTCTCAGCTTCCTGCTCCAGCTGTCTGTTACACACACACACACACACACACACACACACACACACCACTCCCAACTCCCCCTCCCCCCCCCCCCATTATGGAACTTTTCCTTAACTTGCTTCTGGTCATGCTACCGCAGACTCTTTGGGGGGTGGGGGAGGGCAGACAACTGAGCGCTGAGTAGCAGGAGGGTGCTGGGCTTAAACCTGCTTAGGCAACTTAGCAAAAGAAACTCTTAAAAATAAAAAGTCGGCCGGGTGGTGGTGGTGCACACCTTTAATCCCAGCACTTGGGAGGCAGAGGCAGGCGGATTTCTGAGTTTGAGGCCAGCCTGGTCTACAGAGTGAGTTCCAGAACAGCCGGAGCTACACAGAGAAACCCTGTCTGGAAAAAACAAAACAAAAGTCTTGGGGGGGGGGGAGATGGCTCAGTGGTTAGGAGCTCTTGCTGCCTTTCAGAGGACCCAAGCTCGCTTCCAGGCTCCCACATCTGATGGTGCCTCACAACCGTCTGCAGTTCTAGCTCCTGGAGACCTGACACCTCTGCCTTCCTGAGGGCAACTGCACTCAGATGCACAAAACCACACGCATACACATAATTAAAAATAATAAAAACCGTTTTTAAAAATAAAATCTTTAGAGTTCCAGGCCAGCCAGGGCTACACAGAGAAACCCTGTCTCAAAAACAAACAAACAAACAAACAAAAAAATAAAATCTTTAAAAATAAGAATAAAGAGGGTTCCGACTTATTCTCCAGTACCACAAAAGACGGGAAAAGAGGAGGAGGGGAAGAAGGAAGAGAAAGTTGAGGAGGATGAAGAGCAGAAAAGAGGAAAAGGAGGATAAGGAGGAAGAGGAGAGTGAGGAGGAGCAGGAGGGAGGAAGAGGAGAGTTGGGAGGAGCAGGAGGGAGGAAGAGGAGAGTGAGGAGGAGAAAGGGAGGAACAGGAGGAGGAAGAGAGTGAAGAGGAGCAGGAAGGAGGAGGAGCAGGTGACTGGGATCTTAGAAGACAATTGTCCTGTGTCCTTGGATATGCTGGCAGTGAGGGATTGTGCTTAGGAAAGTGTCCTTCAGAATCGTGTGGAGGAAGTGAAGATGTTTACTGTGGACTGGAAACTCTTGAGATGCGCTCCAGAAGGACTGAGGCAAAGCAAAAATATGTAAGTGCACGCAGTGATCAGGGCTCTGCTCCACACCATGGGTATGAGCTTTCCACTCTGCGTGTGTTTGCTCTTCTCCAGAGTGGTGTGTCCTGGGGCTCAGTTTACGGCGGTACAGCCGGGCCTCCAGGATTGTCCCAGCAGCGGAGCGGCGTTCTGAAGCGTTCCGCTGGAGCAGGAGGAGTTCCATCCAGGTCCCACTCTCAGCTTCTGCCCTCCCAGCCTGGCACCAGCTCCTGGGCTCCAAGGAGAGAGAGACTGCAAAAGCATCTTCTTCCACTGAAGTCTTCAAGCTGCTCCAACAGGCCTCCAGGGCAGCCTCTCCCCAGGACAGAGGCCAGTTGCCACACCCACTCACTTCCAGTTAGGGTGCTGTGCTTCTGGAAGGGTAATTCGTTGTCCACGTCCCTCTGAGTTTCCTGAGTCTCACTGAACTAAACCCACTGCTCCCTTTTGTTCCCTGCCTCCCGCTGCTGAGACCCATTTAGGGCCACGCATGGGCCTGCTTCCCCCTGCTGTCCTGCATCTCAGCCCTGGCACTTGTCTGCATGCCCTGGGGACTTGCATCAGTTTCTTCACAGACAGGGACTGAAAATGAGTTCCAGCCAGCTCTCTAGCTCCTGCAGCAGGAGCAGTGGCAGCGAGATAAAAGGCTTTCCTTGAAGCTTGTCCTTGCCATGTTATTCCAGAGAATTCCTCAAGGCAGGTACCCTCCTTTCTGTGCAGACACTAATGTTGCACATAATATAGGTCACCCTGTCCCGGGAGGTGGCCAGTAATGCTTGCTCTGGGCAAGTGGAAGCTGGTCCCTGCCAGTATCTGCACAGGAGAATGGGACCATCTTATGCAAATCGGACCTTACTCCTTTGCCTCAGCTCTATACAGAGGTCCTCCCATTGCTGTTCCCAGTAGCTGTGACTGTGTCACCTTACGTAATAGACTTCACAAAGAATCTCACTGTGTGCCTGAGCTGGCCAGTCACCGCCTTGGGACCATGCGGAACATGGGAATCTAAGGGGGTTTCAATGACATTGAGGCCACAATGGGACTAGAGACATAGAGATGAGGAGCATACACAGTTGGAACACTAACACCCATCACAGGACCCAGGGAAGTCCTGTCCAAGGCTAGATGGGCCTTTGTGGGTCCCACACACCTACCTGCAAGGCTACCATCAGATGCTCTACACTGTGCTTCCTGGGGACTGAGGCTTGCCTGCCTAACTGAGCAATATAGTTCTTCCAAGACATGCGCAGCTGGGCGGTGGTGGCACATGCCTTTAATCCCAGCACTCTGGGAGGCAGAGGCAGGCGGATTTCTGAGTTCGAGGCCAGCCTGGTCTACAGACTGAGTTCCAGGACAGCCAGGGCTACACAGAGAAGCCCTGTCTCGAAAAACCAAAAAATAAATAAATAAATAAAAAATAAACAAAACAACAACAACAAACAAGACATTATGGGTAAGGGCGCCTCCCTTACCACCTCCTGACTTAATCAGTATTGACAAAGCAATCTTATTTTTATTGATAATTTTCCATCTGTGTTCCTCCAAATTCATATGCTAAGTCTTCCAACCTTCAATGTGAGGGTCAGAAGATGGGGTAGTTTAAAGGCATGGGTCGTCTGGCTTAGTAGCAAGCACTTTGCCCCTCTGAGCCATTATGTCAGCCCGAAAAAGAACCAGCTTGTGAACAAGAGGCCCTGGGCCTTGGGATGAGCCTTGTCTAACTCATCTTCCCTAACAGGAAGGGTCCAACCATCCGTGAAGGTCCCACGAGTCGGCCCTGGACTCAGCATGGGGCTGCCCCTCCGGCTATATGTACAAGGTGGTGACCTCTGTGTCACAACAGCCTTTTTAACACCTGCTGCTGGGGACAAGTCGGGACAGCCAAGCTGATGGCTTTCAGGTGTCTCCAGGCCCTGCAGAGAAAAGCCAGGCCCTCCAGTAACCACTGCCACCGGAAGCTTGGCAGTGTCCAATCAGCACATGTGCTAATGAAGGAATCTTTCAGGAAGCTGGGCCAAGGGCTGGGGGAGGGTGTTGGGAAGGAGTCTGATGTGTTTCTCTCCTCCTGGGGTGGACGTGACAGCACAGCCTGTCTGCAGTTGAGCAGCAGAGGCTGGTATTGAGCAGTACCCAGGTACCAGCCAGGAGGTTCCAGACTGTGCCAGTCCTGGGAGTCATCAGCCTCCTCTTCTCTTGTTTTCGGGACTCCGAGGAGACCAGGTGAGTGGCTCTTTCTCTTACTCTTACCCTCCAGCACCCTGGTCAGGCTGTGCTTGGCATCTGGTCTACCTTCTCTGGTCCCCCTTAGGGCAAGTTTAGCTTCTGTTTATTGGGTGATGTTTAGCTCTCAAGAGGGCTGGGGACCCTGGGCTTGGGGACCCTGGGCTTGGGGACCCTGGGCTTGGGTCCACGAGTGAGACTCCATAGCTGAAGGAAAGTCCTCCATTATGTTATTTTCCTCTTCCTGGTGGAGTCAAGGAGACACGATACAGAGATCACAGACTGGGGCCTGGGACAGTTAGTATAGACTAGACAGGACAGGAAAGGGACATCCTGAGAGAAAGCCATAGGGCTGCACTTGGTGCTCTAGATGTGGCTTTTTTGGTACATATCCTCCCCTATTTTGGAGGGTTTTGTTTTGTTGAGACAGGGTTTCTGTGTAGCCCTAGGTGTCCTGGAACTCACTCTGTAGACCAGGCTGGCCTGGAACTCAGATCTACCTCCCTCTGCTTTCCAAATGCTGTGATTAAAAGCCTACACTGCAGCCGGGCAGTGGTGGCGCATTCCTGTAATCCCAGCACTTGGGAGGCAGAGGCAGGTGGATTTCTGAGTTCGAGGCCAGCCTGGTCTACAGAGTGAGTTCCAGGACAGCCAGGACTACACAGAGAAACCCTGACTCGAAAAACCAAAAAACACACACACACAAAAAACAAAAAAAAACAAAAAAAAACAAACCTACACTGCTAACACCTGGCCTCCTGTTTTGGAGTTTAAAAGAGGAGGCAGATGTGGTCATTTAGTGGTTATTTCTGATTGAGCCAGCTTGGGGGAGGGGCACAGGGAACATTGGGCCACAAACTCCATAGGAATAACTGAATCTGCCAGGTGTAAGCACATGCGCCAATCCAGGGGTGTGTCACAGACCAGGCGTGGTGGGGAGGTAGGCCAGGCTGGTGGGAACAGGACTGGCTGGGGCTGGCATGGTGGGTGCTTTAAGGCTACAATGGACTTTGCTTGTCTAGATTCATAGGGAAGGCCACTGGGAGCTCCAGAAGCATTCTGGAGGCCATAGGTTGGCTGGAATTGAAGCAGCAGCTTCTTGGAGATGGGCTGTCCCCTTAGTCTCTCTTGTCCCCCTGGTCTGCCCTGTCCCTGATACCGTTGGGGACAAGCACAAAGAAGGCCTTCCAGACACTAGCTACTACCCAGCCTTGTTCTTCACCCTTCCAAGGCATGTCCTCTGGACTTCCATTTTCCATTCAAACAAGGCCTAAGTAGGGCACAGTGACACGTCCTTAGAAACCCAGCATTCAGGAGGCTGAAGCAGGCAGGTGGCGAGTCCATAGAGAGCCTGGGTTACACTGGGAGACCCTGTTTGAAATCACAAAGTTCACTCCCCCGTTCTTGTCCTCCAGGTGAGCATGTAACCCCGAGGGTAGGGTGGCCAGTGTTTCTTGAAGGTCCTAAGAGATTGGAGAGCAGAGAGGGGCCCAGGCCTTGCTCGTTTTCCTCTCTCGGGTGTTAGGTACAATGCCAGGCACAGAGGGGCATGGGAGGGAGGGGGACAGCGGCGGAAGTCAGGGCAAAAGGTGAGTTGGCTTCAGATGGCTAAGGGCTGAGCCCTGTAGATTGAAGATCTGTTTTTTACCCAAAGAGGAGGGACAGCATCTGTGGAGACAAAAGGACAAGAAGAATCCCAAGAATATTTGCACCTCCGCCCCCATTTCCATTGGATGGAGCCAGCAATGGGTGTGGATCGGGGATACTGGGAGGTAAAATAATGTGTCAGTGTGTTGTAGGAGAGACTTGAGAATGGCGTTGGGGAAAGAGGGAGGAGAGGTTGGGATAGGTAGATAGGGCAGGGAGGGGTCACGAAGGATAGCAGCACCCACTGGCCACCACCACCTCTGAGCGCACTGAGCCACGCCCCCAAACTGAGACCGGAGGTGCACCCTTTCTGAAAGAGAAAGCCGAGGTTCAGAGAGTCTGAATAACTTCCCCAACATTATCCAGGAAACGCCAGAGCTGGGCTTCCAGCCTGGGAAGTGGTAGGCCCCTGTTCACGTTCCGCAGTACACAGTTCAAACACTGGCACAGCTCGCTGGCTCTCTGCGAGCCTCTGCACTCCAGGGCCCTGATCTCCCTGGGCTGGGAAAGCTCCCCAGAGAGCCTTGGTTTCCTGCGCGCGATCAGTGAGTGGGAAGATAAAGGAAGCTGCGCAGACAGAGCCAGCGGAGGGTCTCTGTGAGGGTACCCTTCTGGAGGGCGGGCAGTGGTTAGAGAGTCGGGGCAGCACCTGGCGACAACCTGCACCAATCATCTAAGGAGAGAGGACTCGGGAGGAGGGAGATTAGGGAGCAGGTGGAGGGCAGAGCAGATGCAAGGGTATGCCCAGGAGTCCTGATGTGTCTTTGTGAACCTGGAGGGTGTATATGGGGAGGGTGGCTGTGGCTTGGTGCTGGGGCTGGGACTGGCTGTGAGCTAGCAGGTGGTGGTGGTGGGAGCTGGGCCTTTGTCTCCTCCCACCTCCTCACCTCCATGGTGCTCCACATGAGACCGGCTTCCTGCACACATCTAAATCGGGCTTTACTCTCCCTGGTGGCAGTGGCAGGCAACTGGGTGATGCTTTTTAAAAAAAGCTGTTTGGAAAATTCCACTTTGGCTGCTGTGACACAGAGCACCATTTGTAACGAGTCTCTCCAGCCTGCAGGCTTTCAGCATGGCCACTTCCTGGTGAGCAAGGACCTTGGCCACAAACTATCTTCATCCCCCTCTCCCCTATCCAGAACTGCCCAGGCCATAAGGCAAGGCCTTGGGGAAACCTGTTCCTTCTGCTGTGACTTAGTCTCCCTGTCAGGGACTTGTGATAACACAGGATATGAATGACCCCTGGGCTCCTAGACTGGCGAGAGTCTGGAATCCCACGGCCCAGCAGTCACCCTGCTTGGAAGGGTCTCACAGTGGAAGCCGATGCTGCCAGGCTCTCAGGTAGACCTTTTTCCCTGTGCATCTAACAGGCACGGGGCTGGGCTTACTTAGCTGAAGGTTCTGGTGCGATGGACTGAGACCCTCAATCTCATGGCCTCAGGTGGCTGTGTGGGACCCAACATTGCTTCCCTGTGAAACAGCACATGCCATGTGGAAGTTTAAAAGTTACAACACTTGGGCAGACCCAAGACAGTCAGATATGGCTTGGCTGCTGGTCTGCTGTCCCCCCCACCCCACCTGCTCCTCGTTTACTCTTAGAACTGAATTCAGGCCATCCTGAACCTCTGTCTTCTTTCATCCAGGGATGGTGTGCATTCATAGCCTTTGATTATAGTCATGTCTTGGTCTGTATTAAGATTTGTGCAAAGGTCCGGCCAGCACTCTTTGTCCCTATTGTTAGACATGGACATTGGGAGGTCTCAAAGCATATTGGCAAACATTTGACAGAGTTGTTCAGGGGTTGAACCATCACCCCAAACACTTACCATTCCTCTGTATTGGTGGCTAAGCCCTCTAAATTCACTGTTTAGAAATATATAATTTGGGGCTGGAGAGATGGCTCAGCGGTTAAGAGCACACCGACTGCTCTTTTAGAGGTCCTGAGTTCAATTCCCAGCAACCACATGGTGGCTCACAGCCATCTGCAGTGGGCATCCAATGCCCTCTTCTGGTGTGTCTGAAGACAATAATGGTGTACCCACATACATGAAATAAATATGGCCAGAGCGAGCAGTGCCCAAGCAAGTGGGCCTGGGAGAGGGGAGAGAAAAAGAAAGAAATGTACAATTTGGGGGCCTGGAGAGATGGCTCAGTGGATATGACCACTTCCAGAGATCCTGTTTAATTCCCAGCAACCACATCGCCAAGAACCATCTAGGGGAGGCTAAAAACTACCAGGTGCTCTTCCTGAGATGGTTCTGCCATGGATTAAAAATCTATGACAGACTTGCTTCTCTAGGCAAGGCTGAGAAGAATTTCAGTTTAGGAAAGATTCTTACTATTAACATGATTATCTGTTATTATTAAATATATAACACTAAATATTGACCCACCAATCTGGGCAGACTTTTTCAGACCTATGAAGTTGTACTATCTTGTAGTGTTGCTATACAGAAAAATAGATAATGATTCTATAGAATTCCTGGCTTGATTCAAATAATTTTGGGAAGAAAAATTTTCAGAGAATTTTTTTCTCGAGACAGGCTTTCTCTATATAGCCCTGGCTGTCCTGGAACTCACTCTGTAGACCAGGCTGGCCTCGAACTCAGAAATCTGCCTGCCTCTGCCTCCCAGAGTGCTGGGATTACAGGTGTGTGCCACCACCGCCCAGCTTAGAGATGCTCTTAGTTGCTAGAAAGACCTAATTAAGTTAGAGTCAAGAATAGAATGTGCCCATTCCTCAGAATAGTAAATAAAGGCTGCATAATAATCACACTGAAAAGAAAAATAGACTTGGAACAATTTTGTGTTCAAGGAAAAACATTTAGGTCCAAGGATAAAGCCACAGGTGTGCACTGTGATAAGGCCAGGCCATGTGAAAACTGTTGCTTTGAACTTTTAATGAGTGTATTATAATGAAACACTGCTTTGAACATATTATCAACATCCTTCTGTAACTCCCATTTTCTGTGACATTTTATCTGAGGTAATTTTCTAAAGAAGTTTTCTGTCTGAGAAGGTATAAAAGATCAGATAAATGAAATAAAGTTGAATGGTTTGGCTCGGAGAACTTTGCCCCATCCAGCCATTCAGTCATCCAAACATACATGTCTGTTTGTCTATATGTTTGTGTGTGGGTATATGTGTATATATGTAAGCATGCATGAATGCTTGTGGAGTTGTGACCGACAGTTGGGCCCGGCCAGAGTGTGGATATATGAATGTTTGAATGTATATGTCTGTGCATATTTGACTGTATAAAGCATCTTAATTCTTTTCCTTTCCTTTCTCTCTGGCTCACAAAGAGTTAACCAGCTTAGCCAGAGAGACTTCTGGCTGACTCAGCAGAGAAAGGGGTACAGACAAAAAATCCTTTTATTTCATCCCCTGCTGCTAAACAGCATGTGTTATTCACCAGATAGTAGCATTATTAAAGCACAAGTAACAAAGAGTTAATAAAGAATTAAGATTTTAGCGCTCAGTGAAGCACAGAACCGTAAGAGTCAAGTTTCCTGAGAACTTAAGCATAAAGAGTTAAAGCACAGAGAGTTATGATGTTTAATAAAGCACAGAGTTAAAGAGAAAAGAAATCAGCATTTGTTTAACCATAGACTAAGCAAGGAAGTTTTTAGAATCCTTTAGAAGTCACAAGCAAGCATTCAGTGTAGTTAGAGAGCTAGAAGGCCCGAGACCAGCAGTCTTTAAAGCGATGTCCAAAGCTGTGTCCCTCTTCAAGGCCATTCAGGCAGGGCAGGCTCCTGACACCACATGGTGGCTCACAACCATCTAAACTGGGACTGATGCCCTCTTCTGACATGCAGGTGTACATGCAGATAGAGCACTTGTACATAAAATAAATCTTAAAAAAAAGAAAGAAAGAAAGAAAGAAAGAAAGAAAGAAAGAAAAGAAAAGAAAGAAAAGAAAAGAAAGTAAGAAACACACGATTAAACAGGAGTGGTGATCCAGTCCTGTAATCCCAGCACAGGGGGATCAGGAGTTCACAGCCATCTGTTTAGGTAGCAACTTTGAGGCCAGGATGAGCTCCCTGAGACCTTGTCATTTAAAAAGATATATTTTTAAAAAAGCGAACTGTTTTTTTAAAAATATATCTGCTGACCCCACTGTCATGTCACAGACCACTTGAGACTATGCCTTTTCATCAGCTACAACCCTACAGATTTTCTTGATGGTTGTGTATAGCATTTCATTAAGTAAATCTCCCCATATTGTGGGGCATGCACACAGTTTATCTTTTTTTTTAAATGACACCATGGTGATGTCTTGTTACCAAAGAAACTGATATTGGGTATTGTCAAGATTCCTCCTTTAAACATGTCTTCAAACTGAAGGGATTCCAAGACATAAATAAATTCCACTTTGTGTTCTTTGATGGGGCTGGACCTCTGAATCTCGATGCTTCAGATCTGTTGTAGGCCAGGAAGCTGGTAACCATACTGATTTAAAAAGATGAGGAAAAATCTGGTAATGGTGGTGCATACTTTTAACCCCAACACTTGGGAGGCAGACAGATCCCTGAGTTCAAGGCTAGCCTGGTTACACAGTGAATTCTAGGACAGTCAGGACTATACACACACACCCTGGGAAAAAAAAAGCCAGGCAGTGGTAGGTGGTGCATGCCTATAATCCCAGCACTCTGGGAGGCAGAGGCAGGTGGATTTCTGAGTTCGAGGCCAGCCTGGTCTACAGCCTGGTCTACAGAGTGAGTTCCAGGACAGTCAGGGCTATATAGAAAAACACTGTCTCGAAAAAAAAAAAAAGAAAAAAGAAAGAAAGAAAAAAGAAAAAGAAAAAAAAAAAAAAGAAAATCCTAGTTGATCGGCCCTGGTGTAAGATTCCAAGCGCAGAGAGGTATGTGGATTGCAGCGGTCGCTCTGGCTGCCTACTGCTGTTCTGTTGGCATACTCTACCTGCCTCAGGTTGCTAACCACTAGCCCACTACCAATTCCTGCCTTTTTTTTTTTGTTTGTTTTTTTCTTGTACAATTTTAAGAACCAACCAGAGAAATCCAAATTCCAAGCATTGTGTCCTAAAAATGGGAACTGTGGTCTCCATGGTGTAGGAGGTAACACTCCAACAGAACGGAGAGGGAAAAGACTGGGCTTTGGAAGGGCTCTGAGGGCCCTCTGGCCTAAGACGATGGCCAGAGACAGCAGAGTCCCAGGGTGGCATGTGAACCTGCCGTTACTGTAACCATGCCATGCCAGGAGCCAGTGGCATGGGAGGCAGGTTTGGGTTGGGCAGGACCTGACCTGGGGACAGTGGGATAGATCTGTGACACCACGGCTGAGTGGCTTCACCTCCCAGCCCTATCCTCCTCTGTAAGGTGCGAGGCACTGAGTGAGCTTGGCAGGTTGTGGAGATCAACCTCTGTCGCAGAGGTGAGGTGCTAGCCATTGGCAGGGATGACTCCAGGTAAAGTCAGGTGTGGGTGTGACTCATTCACATAGCTCATGTGTTGGTGGCAGTCACAGAAATTGGGGAATATGTATGTGCTCAGGAGATGAGATCCATCTATCTCTGCAAGGGAGGTTGGGGGGGGGGGTCCTAACAGAACAGCTCTTCTGTTCCTTCCACCCTTCACTTGACTGAGGAGTCTCCATCCTTCTCTCCTGACCTGCTTTCTCCCCGATAACTCAGAGGGTTGACCTAATGTCCTAATGAGGACCCTCCTTCATCAGATTACAGAACTGGTTTCCTTATAAGAAGTCATGGCTACAAATTGCATAGCACTGCATTGGTCCCAGAAGTCCCCAAGAAAGCAGTTGTAAGCAGTATGTCCCGGGTGTGTAGCAGGTACACAGAGATGGTTTCTATGGATACTTGACATCTTGAAGCATTCCTAGCTTCTCTAAAGAGATACTAGGCAGAGCACATGGAAGTCATCCCTGACAAGGTCTCCCTCCTCCACAGGTTGGGTGACTAGCATTCTTTGTTCATATTGTATTGTTAGGAGTGGGTCAGACAGTTCTAGGAGGGCTCCAAGAAGGCTGGAAACTGACAAAGTTGGACAATTTCCCGTCTTATATGACCATTGCTTCAATTATTTTGACCTTGTTCAATCTTGAAATAATGTGGGGAAGGGAGGGGTTTCAGAGATGGAGCCGGGGACAGACTCTGAGGAGTTGGCCAGCCAGCATCTCTGAGGAGCTGCTATTTCTGTCTACAAGTGAGAGGTTTACAGCCATCAAAGAAACCATGCACAGGGGCAGTCCTTCTGGAACCCTCCAGCAGAGCCTGAAGGGGAAGAGGCTGAATAGCTTCCCCAGGGTTCTGCTGCAGTTGCAGGGAGGGCTGTCAACTGGAGAGGGTGGTTTTCTCTGTACTTGGTTTTCAGGGGTAAGTGTTAGGTTCTGAGGGGTAAGTGGCTGAAAGTGGCCACACCCCTTTATGCTGCTCACTCTGTTTTTGTTTCAGACTCAAGTTACAATGAGGCTTTATCTAGACCGCTTCTGGGGACTGGTGGGGAAAGGTAAGAGGTCAAATCAAAGGGATGGGGAGTGAGGAGGAATTCCGGAGTCTTCAGGGCTCTGGCACCGGGCTGCTGAGGGTGAGGCCGAGGCAGAGCTACCACCCTGTGCACCACAAAGAATGGTTGATTTTGGAAACAGGATAATGGTCCCTTGTCATCGAAAAAAAATTTTTTTAAATATTTAAAAAATTTTATTTAATGTATGAGTGCCCTACTGTGTACACATCTGCAGGCCAGAAGAGGGCATCAGATCCCCTTATAGATGGATGGGAGCCGCCATGGCGGTTGCTGGGAATTGAGGTCAGGATCTCTGGAAGAAGGGATGGTGCTTCTAACTTCCGAGCCATCTCTCCTGCCCTCATTGCAAGGTTTCTAAACTGATACTCAAGCACTATGGCTGGAAGGTGAGGAGTCACGAGGACTCCTGTGCACATGACTGACATACGGATCCAATGTTTTGAAGTATGAGACGGGACTGAAGCAAGTCTCTGCTTCTGGGTCAGTGTTTAAATCCAGCTGTGAGGGCACCAACAGGTGGGATGGAAACCTAGTATTGTTTTCACTTAGAATGGCCAGCAACTTAAGTACCTTTGAATTTTCTATTATGCAGCAAATACTGAGGGGTGCCCTACAAGTCTCTCAGTTCTCTGCAAGCTGACAAAAGACTTCCTATTTAAGCCTCTACCCTCCTGCCATTGTAAGTTGGAGCTAAGAGTAGTTACAGTTGTGGTCCAGGGAGGGAGGTTGAAGCCAGTTTCTGTCCAGGCTTTCAAGTCGTCTGCAGGCTCCTAGACTGACGAGTCACCAGCCCACTGCTTGGATGGGTCTCACAATAGAAGCCAATGCTGTCAGGCTCTCAGGTAGGACTTTTCCTGTGCATCTAACAGGCACGGGGCTGGGCTTACTTAGCTGAAGGTTCTGGTGCAATGGACTGAGATCCTCAATCTCGGACCCAACATTGCTTCCCTGTGAAACAGCACATGCCATGTGGAAGTTTAAAAATTACAACTCTTGGGCAGACCCAAGACACTCAGGTATGGCTTGGCTCCTGGTCTGCTGTCCCCCACCCCACCCGCTCCCCCTTTACTCTTGGAACTGAATTCAGGCCAATGAGGTATCCCCCAGACTCTGTCTGTCTGCTTTTATCCTGAGGGATGGTGTGCATTTCATAGCCTTTGATATAGCCTTGGTCTTGCATGCCCTTTCTCTGGACCATGCTCAGATTTGTAAAAATATTTTTAAATATTTGAGAGAGTTGTCCAGAGGTTGAACCATCACCTAATGTTTTTTGAATTGAATGTACAATTAAGACAAAAGTGGTGGTTCATTCCTATAATCCCAGCAATGGGGAGGAAGACGCAGGGAGATCAGGAGTTCAAACTCATCCTTTTCTAGGTTGCGATTTTGAGGCTAGCACAAACCGAGAACTGTAACCAAGACATGAATTTCTTCCTGCATGCCTCCAGGTATCTGCTAGGGCAGGGAGATTCTTCTTCCTGTAGGATTGTGATGGTTCCAGCCTGATGTGATGGTTCCTGGCTGAGATGTAGTCAAGCTTTAACGGGGCTTGTTTGTGTTTGTAATTCCTCCGGGTCTGACAATTCCTAGAATAAACCCAAATCATCCCAAGTACCCTTGGTATGGATCCAACAAACACTCATGTCTCTATCCTTTTTGAGGCTCAGGAAACAGTGAACTCAGATGAGTTCAGGATACCAAATGCAGTTCAATGACCAGGCCTGGTAGGAGACATCCTCCAGAGGCATCTGATTTTACTCTTCTCAGCTATAGCTGACTTCTACCTCCTGAATCTTACTTGTTCATAGATTGAGTCTCTGTAATTTTACTACTTAAAAAGGCAACATATGCATAAAGCCAGGTGTGGTAGCACACACCTTTAATGCATTGGTAGAAGCAGGTGAATCTCTGTGTCCCAAGCTAGAGAAAGATGCTGTCTAGTGAGGCCTCGTCTAGTTATTAAGCGAGTCCATCACACGACTTTCAAAACACACCGATGAACCCTGTATATCACCACCGGAGGCCCGGACTGCTGGGCTTTGTATACTGAAATATTAAAGTGAAGACAAAAGTTTGCAAAACTACAGCACTAGGCACTAAATGCAATGAGTCAGTGACCAGAAAAGCCCATTTGACAGGTGAAGAGGCTAAGGCTATACCGGAAGGGTATTCCATGGTCAGTGATCCGTAGCCTGCGCTCAGGTGTACCCTTATATACTCCTGTGGGCTGTGAAGACTCCCCCACCTGCTGGACAGGGGCGCCCCATCGATGCGCTCCGCCGCTCAGCTCCCCACGCCTAGACCAGCCCCATGCGCTGCTTCCCCCTCCCTCTACTTCCCACTTCCAAGATGGCCGCGGGCGGAGCCGACCGGGTAAGGGGCCCCTGCCGGGAGTCTGCAGTGCCGGTGTGGACACTATGACTCTCTCAGAGCTTTCTTCGCAAGCCTGCTTGGGCCTGAGGATAGAAAAGGTCTGGGGACACAAATCTCGAAACCCAGGACGGATACTTGGCAGGCCGGAGGAGCAGCGCCAGTAAATGTCGGGCTCCAAGCGGCGGGAGGCGAGAGCCCTGGCGGAAGAGCAGTGGAAGATTGGCGGGGGCGTGGCCAGGGAGCGTGAGGGCGTGGATAGGGAGCGAGAGGGCGTAGATAGGGAACGCGGGGCGTGGCAACGCTCCTGTCACTGGCAGTGTGGCTATCCTGGCTGGAGAATCGGAACGGAAAAGCGTGGGGCGTGGCTAGTGAGCTCCAGGGGGCGTGTCTATGGAGCACGGGGCGTGGCGGTACGCCTGAGGCCCTGGGAGCAAGTGATCGAAGTTGGGTGTTGGGCTGAAGAGGCTCAGCGGAAGAGCAGCGGACTTGAGGGGGCGTGGCTATAGCGCGCGGGTGTGGTGGGGGTGGGGTCTGGAGCTAGGCGGCTGGCAAGCACCTGCTGTGGCCGGGCGTCCGCAGCGTCTAGCCTCCTAGCCCAGCAAGTTGCGGGCCCCACGGGGCCTGGGCTGCGGGCCACGGGCCGGGAGATGGCGTTGGAGCGGCGGTAGCTTGGGTACTGAGGGGCTCTGCAGGGTCTAGCTGAGAGGTGGCGGAGGGCTGACGCTGACCGCTGCCACCTGCTGCGTCGGCCAGGCAGGGCGGTCGGTCTGAGAGGGCGGGTGGGAGGGCTGGTGTCCGGCTGACGTGCGACTGCCCTCGGTCAGAGCTTGTGGCGACTTGCGCCTTTTCCAGAACTTGGTGAAAGTTTTCTCCTTAGATGTGGTGCTGCGAGCACATAGAGGTGTCTGCTCTGCGCGCCCTGACTCAGACCCCTGTCCTCTTCAGATCTCTGCCTTTACTCTTTTTCAGACCCTGTGGTATTCAGATCTCTGTCCTCCCCAAGCCCCTCTCGTGTTCAGATCCTAGTGCTCCTCAGACCCTGGTGTGTGTCAAATCTCCATCCTCCTAAGACGTTTTCCCCCAAATTTGCTAAAGTTTTCTCAGACCGGAGGCTGCGACTGGCTCGTCCAACTTTCAAGGGGCTGTGGGCTGCGAACCGAGTTTGAATCCTCCTCGGATCTCTGACCTGTTCAGACCTCTGACCCCTTCAGTCCTTCTCCTCAGCCATTTGCCGTGTGTTCATATCTTCTTCCTCCCCATGCCCAGTTCTCAGACTGCCAAACCTTTCTTTTCTTTTTTCTTTTCTTTTCTTTTCTTTTCTTTTCTTTTCTTTTCTTTTCTCTTTTCTTTTCTTTTCTTTTCTTCTCTCTCTCTCTCTCTCTCTCTTTCTTTTTTTCTTTTTTCTTTTTGGTTTTTCGAGACAGGGTTTCTCTGTATAGCCCTGGCTGTCCTGGAACTCACTCTGTAGACCAGGCTAGCCTCGAACTCAGAAATCCACCTGCTTCTGCCTCCCAAGTGCTGGGATTACAGGCGTGTGCCACCACCGCCCGGCTTCAAACCTCTTTCTTAAATCTCCTGACCTACTGGGTCCTCTCACATCTTTTTTTTTTTTTTTTCCTCCGAGACAGGGTTTCTCTGTGTACCCCTGGCTGTCCTTGAACTCACTTTGCAGACCAGGCTGCCCTCGAACTCAGAAATCCACCAGCCTCTGCCTCCCAAGTGCTGAGATTACAGGCGTGTGCCACCACGCCTGGCGGTCCTCTCACATCTTAGGCCTCCTTATCCTGGTCCTGGGCTGCAGAAGGTCCTGCAGAAGGGAGGGACTCTTAGACTCCACTCTCCTCAGACGCATTTCATGGGCCAGGTCATGTCCTCCTCAGATCATCTACTACTCTCTGGCTGTAGAACCCATTTTATCTCTAGAGACCCGCAGTATCGGCCATATTGGTAGGCTAGAGGAACAACCTGACCTCTGCCCCAACCCCTACTCAGGATCTTGTCATCCCTTCTGGGGCTTGGCTAGATTTCCAGAGGGTGCTAGCTAGCACAGACTCCTGATGGAGCCCCAGTGAGGCTTAGAATGTCAGAGATACCTCCTGAGCATGCCCAGTGAAACCTGAAACTGCCTCTCTCTGAAAGTAACATAGATGGGATCTTTATCTTCCAGGATGGATTAGAAGATTTGCTCTGTAAGAGTCTGTGTGCACTATTGCACTTTGTCACTTCCGGAGGCTCTGCCTAGTCCTCTGCCTGAGGGAGGGAGTCCTGGCGTTTGGGGCAGACTTTTGGAGGGTGGGTTGGTTGCCTGTGGTTGTTGGCAGCACTGCTAAAGGGACTTGGCTAGCCTTTATATCAGTCTTGGCACACTTACGTGCCAGTGCCAAACTAAGACTCAAGTTTGGTACGGTACTGCCTCCCCCTCCCCCAGCTCTTAACACCTTTGCATTACAAAGTCCAGACACAGTCCCTCTGTGCACACAGGGCTTCTTCCTGCTGCTAGCATCTCTCCTCAGGCATGCTCTGCTTGCTCTGGTGTTTGGCTTTGGCCCATTGAGTTCTGAGCTCCATGATCTAGATGAGACCCAGCTGTAATGAGAACCTGGCGTACACCTGCTGCTTAGGGCTATTGGGCGCACTCTTCCAGAACATTCCGAGAAGGAGGCGTGACTGTGGGAGATGAAGTGAGAGACAGAGGTGGGAGGCAGACTGCGGCTGGTGTGTCACAACCCAAGGCTCTGCTCACCCTGATGTCTTCGGTGGCCTCAGTTGTGTGTGATGGCTTAGCATCGTTCTTGCATGAGTTGGGCTTGCTTGCTTTCTGAGCAGCAACGTTTTTGTACGCTGCCCTCAGCCCATCCCCTCACAGTCAGCATCTTGCGGCTTCTGAGGATCTGTGTCTCTTTAGCACCTTCAGGTAGCTCTGCCTCTGGTTATGCCGAGAGGGAGTTCCTTATCTCCCTCCTCTACCAGGACCCTGTGTTACTTCCTCGTGTAAGCCTCTCTAATGTGAGGAGGACATGACTGCAGGGAGCCTTGTCTTAGAGTCTGACTCCCGATGGTTCAGAGATCCTTAACTCCATGTTTCCATCCTCAGCACTGGGCGTCTCTGCCACATGATGCGGGGTACTGCGACCTTGGAGAGGATTTGTCACAATAGACATATGTAAAAGGAGTTTAGGAAATTGTGTATGTTTGTCTCCTGATGTTTGCTTTAGGACTAGAGAAAGTAAATGTCTTAGGCCAGGAGTGTTCAAACTTTTTCACTGTTGAGCTCTAAGACTCTCAGGAGTCGGTCAATGTGGGTAATTTCATTTTTCATTGGGAAAAATGAGGCTCAGAGTTCAGTCAGTGCCACGTAGCATGCATGAGGAGAGATGCTAGCAACCGGAAGAAGCCTGTACACGGGTGACTGTCTGGGCTTTGTAATGCAGTGGTGTTAAAATAGTGGGCCTGTCCTCTTGTGCCAAGAAGAATACCACTAGCCAAGGTCTTCTAAGGCTTAGCTTAGGCCTGGCATGGCTCTAAAAGCATCTCGTGACTTTGCTCCCCTAATCTTCTAACTGCCTGATAAGGTTAAGGTTACTATTGACTTCATTTTGCAGTGAAACAGAAGCACATGAAGTTAAACTAAACCAAGGTTACACAACTGGCAAGTGGAGGGGCTGGGATTTGAATCCAGGTAGTCTGTGCCAGAGTCTGTAGCTCCTCCCACCCTCCTTGTTTTAAAGTGTCTTGTAAAATTACATTTATTATTTATTGGTGTATGTGTCGGGACAATTTCTAAGTAGTTTTCTCCTTTTACTTATGGGTCCTAAGGATCGAACATTAGGCTCGGCAGCAAGCACCTTTACCGACAGAGCCATTGCTGTGGCCTTACAAACGTTTACAAATGTTTACTCTTGTGTTTCAGTGATGTGTGTGTGTGTGTGTGTGTGTGTGTGTGGTTGAGCATGTCTATGTTTATGTGCACAGGTTGGCGGACAACTTTTCGAGTCAGTTCTCTCTTTGTACCTTTATGAGAGTTCCAAGGATGGAATTTAGGTTGCCAGGCATGTGCAAGAGTGCCTTTACCCACCGAGGTGTCTCATTGGCCCTATTTTTAAAAGTTTGGGAGGCTAGAGAGCTGACTCAGCATTTATGAGCACTTGCAGCTCTTCCAGAGAGCCCACATGGCAGTTCACCTGTGTAACTCCAGGGGATCCGGTGCTCTCTTCTGACCTTAGGAGGCACTCGGCACCCTGACGTGCAGACATAAATGAAGGCAAAATTCTCATATAGATACAATAATGTTTAAGGCTCATTTCTGTTAGCATCTACCGTATAAAATAGTAAAAATTGTTAAGTGTTTGGCTTACCAATTATCACAAAGTTGAGGGCATGGATTTTTAAGTATTCCAGCAGGCCTTGGGGGGGGGGGCTCTGATGTCATACCTGGCTTGAATCTATACCTTCCCTTCAGCAATTTGGAGCCAGTTGCTTTCTTTACATTTCAGTGTCTACAGTGTGCTTAGCATACTTGTGACTGTGTTGTATGGCCCTTCACGTGTACAGGACATGGTGAGTGCTCAGAGTGGTCTCTTCTGTTAAGAATTAAGCACGTCTTTACTCCCAGTGCTCTAGAAGCAGAGGCAAGCAGATCTCTGTGAGTCTGTGGCCAGCTTTGTTAGCCAGAGCTACTTAGTGAAAGAGACTCTTTGTCTCAAAGAATTAAAGAGTTTTAATTATGTTGTCTTTGTGAAGTGGTCTGTGTGTCTTCCTAATCCATCACTGCTTCACAGGTGTCTGTTTAGTCATTAAATGTGGCTAAGAAAGGAACACTCCATATATTCTGTCCTTTTGTTTGTTTGTTTGTTTGTTTGTTTTGTTGTTGTTGTTGCTGTTTTTCAAGACAGGGTTTCTCTGTATAACCCTGGCTGTCCTGGAACTCACTCTGAGGACCAGGCTAGCCTCAAACTCAGAAACAAATCCACCTGCCTCTGCTTCCCAAGTGCTGGGATTAAAGGCCTGTACCACCACTGCCTGGCCATATATTCTGTCCTTAAAGGGTCTCATGTTGGCCTTTTAATCATAGCACCTATGGCCAGTGTAAGTTAAATGTCTTTCTTTAGGGCTTTGAGGGAGCCTTTGGGATCCTCAACCGTTTGAAGTCTGGAAATATACGGATGAAATGGTTCACCCAGAACCTTAGGTAAGTTGCTGTTCACCCTCCAAAGGAGTGTATGAGTTTAGGAAATTATTTTAGGACTGTTTTTGCCCTAAAAATAACTTATCTAAAAAGAAAGAACGTTTATAATCGACTTCCATTCAGCACAGTGGCAGTACAAAGAATGAACAGGAGGCTACCTCCCACTCTTGAGTGAGATCCAGGTTAGCCCAGCATGACTGCTTTCTTAGCCCTGGCTCGTAGTCTGGAGCTGAGGTTTGCTGGCACTTATCTAAGTAGATGGGTGTGAAGGTCGAGTACCTGGCAGGCTCTGTGCCCCTGTTGGTGGCTGTAAAGTGGTGTAATGCTCTAGCACTTGAGACCTAGGACTATCCTGGTCCCTTTGACCTTCCTACTTAAAGAGAATTAAAGAGGACTTAAGAGAGACTCTCCCCTGGTTAGTTCCTGTGGTGCTCTCTGCAGTGCTGGGGAATTCACACAAGTGAAATGTCTCTGTGGGACTCTTGTGTTAGACCGCATTCCTAGCCTGTCCTGAGCTAAAGTTTGTCCCAAACACCCTGTGTTCTGGGCTGAGATGCAGTCTGGAGGAACCACTGCTTCTGTGAAGAAGCAGAAGGCCCCATCAGAACCCTCACTGTTAAACACGGGGCACCCCAGGAGACTTTCTCAGGAATGTTGTGGGTGTTAGATACAGAAGACTTGTGGGGCCTGTTCAGCTGAGAACACCCTGGTCTGCATTAACCGGTAGCTGTGCAGGCAGAAGATGTTACAGGTGAGCCTACTCTCCTGATACTGACTCTGATGTATGTGCCCTCAGGGCTGACTGAGTAGAAACGAGCTTTGAATGTTCTGCCCTTAGAATAAGGACCTGGGGATCAGATAGAACTGGGCTCAAGGGGGACGTGGCCGCTGAGGTGAGTGTACTGACCTGCCCGTTGATGGTCAGAGCGAACAGCAGTATTCCTTTGCTGGTGGTGCCAGGAAGCCCCTTTCCCCAGGAACATCCAGAGAGGAGTTAGGTCAAGAAGGGCTGCTTGGGGTGGGACAGTCCCCAGGAATGGTGCTAGGGGCAGTGTGTTCTTTTTGCAGCCACACAGGGAGGGGATTTCCCTTCCTAAGGACAATAATCTTTTGGTTTTTATTTCAAAATTGGTGTGTGTGTGTGTGTGTGTGTGTGTGTGTGTGGTGTGTATGTGTGTGTGTGTGGGGTGTGTGTGTGTATGTGTGGTGTGGTGTGAAGTTTCTGGCCATGTCCTAAGTCTTGGATTTTGGGGAGAGGAAATCAAGTGGTTGCGACTGGATTATACTGTCTGACACAGTCCTGTCCACATCACTAGTAGAACCTGGTTCTCTTTTCTAAGTCCTTTGTCTTACACAAAGAACACTTTACGAGGTGGATTTGGGCTGTTCCAGAACTTCAGGCAGTTTCCTCTTTGCTTTGAAACTCATGTGGTCTTGCTGTGTGTTAAAACCAGCCTTCCTCATATGCCTGCTTCATATCTTGTGTGTCTGTCTCTGGTCCGGAAAGTGGTGACTAATCACCAGTTACCCTGCATTTTGTCCCTCCCCTGGCAGTGTGCTCCTTCCTCCCTAAATGGACTCAGTGCCTTAGTCTGCTCAGGTTAGAGTGCCTGCTGTAGGCACATTGTGTTTGCTCTGATGTAGATGCCAGAAAATGACTATCATTGTGGATAGTGCTTCCCATCATTGGGTCTGCACGGAACCTGTTGTACTGAGTGGACTGCCCAGTTGCAGGGTCTGGTATGTGCACATGTTACCAGGACTCGGTGGGCTTTTCCTGCTTGTATTGCTTCTGTTAGTGCTGCCTTGTTCTTAGAGCATAACCCAGATTTCAGTTATGCTCATGGGAACTGTCTGGGAAACCTGCCCACTTGAGGACTTGGCTGTTAGTAATTAATTCAGCACATACTTTTAAAAATCCTTTATCTATGGTAGATGTTCAAGTCCAGAAATGAGTAGAACTGTTCCTGCCTGAAGTTTAGGATCTGGTGGCAGGAAACAGAACAGTTGTAAAATCTCATCATTTTAGGTGGGGTGTGGCAGAAGAGCATAGAAAGAGCTTTATAGCCGGGCGGTGGTGGTGCACACCTTTAATCCCAGCACTTGGGAGGCAGAGGCAGGCGGATTTCTGAGTTCGAGGACAGCCAGGGCTACACAGAGAAACCCTGTCTCGAAAAACAAATAAACAAAACAAAACAAAACAAAAAGAAAAAAACAAAAAAAAAAAGGAAGAAAGAAAGAGCTTTATAGTTTCCTGAAGGATCCGGGGAGGGGGCACCATGCAGAGGAGGTGGCTAGTGGGAGCTTTCCGTGCCATAGATTGCTAGAGCCCAAAGCCCCTGATGACCTTGCTGGGCCGTTGCTCCTTGCTTCCAACAGTGGCCCCAGCTGGGCTGCGTGTTGGAAGGTGGGGGAAGGCAGGGCTGATGGGAGGGCCTTTGTATCTGCTTAGTGTGGGGAATTCGGGCTCAGTCTGTGCTTAGAAAGCATGTGACTTGGAGGCAGGCCACCTTCTTTAGGCCAACTTCCAAAGATCACCCTACAGCCTTGTCTCAGAAGCATGTGCTTCGTTTGTGCAACCTCTCCCTCACTGGGGCACTGGCAGAAGGCAGGAGGCCTGGAGTGTGGCCTCTGGTTGTATGGCATTGGTAGAACCAGGTGAAGGGCTCAAGGACCAGAAGTTGGTTCTAGAGTACAGTTTTAGTTAGGATTGCTATTGCTGCGACAAAACACCATGACCCAAAAAGCAAGTTGGGGAGGAAAGGGTTTATTTGGCTTACATTTCCTTATTGTTGTTCATCAACAAAGGAAGTCAGGACAGGAACTCAAACAAGGCAGGAACCTGGAGGCAGGAGTTGATGCAGGGGTTTTGTTTCTGGCCTGCTCCCCCTGGCTTGCTCAGCCTGTTTTCTTTTAGAACCCAGAACCACCAGCCCCGGGATTGAACCTCCCACAATGGGCTGGGCCCTCCCCTGTCAATCACTAATTAAGAACACGCCCTACAGTTAGATCCTATGGAGGCATTTTTCTCAATTAAGAGTCCCTCCTTTCAGATATCTCTAGTGTGTCAAGTTGACAGTAGAGTAGCCAGCACAAATATGCGGCAGGCCAGCCGGAGGACTCTTTCCCTTTTAGGTTTATTTCCTCAAAGACAGATACTCTTCTGTTCCTCAGAACTCATCTGGCTTTTCCCTGAAAGAGGCCCCAGAGACAGGGAACACCATGGCGCTGGGCTCACAGCCCTACTTTCTTTCTCACTTCTTGATTAGGTTTGAAGGAGGGTCCTTGGAATTAATTCTATGAACGAGGTGCCATTGTCTGAATGAGATGGTTTCTCACCCCACAGACAGCACTAGCTAGGCCTTGTGTTTGCCCAGGCACTGACTGCTGTGTACTCTAAGAGCAGAATCTCTTGATTACAGTTGAACTGCATCTCCTGCAGACACTCCCAGACTCAGCTAGAAAACAAGGAAATGTGGCCATGCAGCACCTGTGAGGTCTGGTGTCTGGCTTCACCACGCCTCGCCTCCTTGTTTCTTTTGTCTTCAGACCGACCTGTAGTATAGTATGGTTAATGTTCACCGCTGAGGAGGCAGGAAGTTGAGGCTCAGAAAGGTTAAGCACCTCTCCTGAGGTCACCCCAGCTGGTAAGTGGCAGAGCCAGAATTTCAGCCGGGCCTGTAAAGATTTCCTCTTCAGACTGAGGCTTTGTGCCAGTGAGATCAGCTGGAGTCTGATGGTGTTTTGATATATAGTAACCTTTGCCCTTGTCAAAGATTAGCGCTTAACTATGTGATAAAATGTTTCTTCCTTTATTCTTGCTTTAATTAAAACAGAGTGCAACTTCCAATTGTGTGCATTTGAATCTACTTGTATCTTTTTGTGGTTCTTGTTTCTTAACCATTAGTTAAGCTTTCCCACAGCAGGGAGCACAGGTGGTGAGTGATGGCCTAGAGGGACAAGGGGCTGCTAGACTCCGGCCATCAGGGTGAGCCCTGGGAAGTAAAATATGCTAACACTGAGGGAGGCTCAACTCCCTCAGAAGAAATTGGATTTTTGTCTGTAGGTTTAAAAACTTTCTCAGCCCTTACATAATTTTGTTTCTGTAACAAACTAAATTTGCCTGTGTTTTTCTTATGTTGTGGTACACTGTGGTTCTAACTTGTAAGAAAAATAGGTTATTAGTCAGAACACCTTTGGAGTTCAATGAGCCTGACTTGCGGGATCATAGTTTTCTGTGGCTTCGGCTATTTCTGAATTCTGCCTTTCCATTCACTCCCTCCTGTTTCCATTTTTGCTCTTTGCTGCACTGTCTGACTGGCTCCTTCAGTTTCTGGGAGGAGGAGATTACTTTCCTTCCCCCTTCCCGCCTCTAATCGGTTTGCTTCTGCTGCACTTAAGGAGATTGGCTTCCTGAGGGCTGCAGGAGGCTTCTTGTGGAAGCTAGGCTGGCATCTTAGCGAGTGCGCTTCTGCCTCTGCTGTGCCCTGGAGTCTTCAGCCACTTCGTGTTTGATGGAAGCAGCTGTCCCTCCAGGGCCAGGTGCCCATTCGTTGCTTTCCTTGATATCTAATTAATTTCCCAAAGATTGCCTGTAATGGAGCTGGGGTTGCAGTCGGAAGTGGCTGGAGTCTGGCGTTCTGGTCCTTAGATTCTACTCTGCGCTCAGGTTAGGGTATACCATCCGAGCTGTAGTTTTGACATTTTAAAAGAAAACAAGAAGTAACTTGTCATAGGTGAGGGTGACAGTGTGCTAAGGGCCATGTGCTTCAGACTGGAATTTTCTCCTGGCTTGTGCCAGAGGATGGCCTGTGAGGCGTATGTGGCCAGTGCTTTAGATCCTTCTCAAGCTCTGGCTCTGCTCTTCTATTGTTAACATATCTTCACTGAACTAACCTCCTGTCCTGGATTTAAGGAACCTGTTCTAAGCCATTTAAAAGTAGGTATGGCCTTCCCGCTGACCCCAGATCTAACCTCTAGCTAAGTCTGATCTTGGACTCTTCTGAGTGCTTGGCTTCTGTTGTGAAGGAAAAGCGTGGCCTGTCTTGGACTTGAGCGAGCTGGTAGTGCTGTGGAAAGGTGTGGCCAGCCGGGGTATGCTTGGGCAGACTTACTGTAGATGGCATGTTTGTAAGTGTATAATTCACGTTGCTGTCTTTCTGTCTTAACGAAGGTAGCTTGGTTTTTATGTCGTTTCACAGTGACTAGGATTGAACCCATGGCTTGGCTCACTCTAGCCAAGTAGCACTACTGAGCAATATTCTCGGCCCCTAGTTCACATCTTTAGGTCAGAGGTATTCTATTGATAGTTTGCCCCCTGTGTTATCTTTGTCCCACTGTTACAGAAGGCCCGAGACAAGCAACTTGTAAGAATGAAAGGCTTCTTTCAGCTCATTGTTTCAGAGAGTTCTTCAGTCCGTGGTATTTTGTCTTTGTTGCTTTGGCCGAGGGAAGAACAGAATGTCATGATAAAAGCAGGTGACAGAAGAATCCTGACTGGCTCATGGCACCCAGGAAACAAAATAATGTAACATCATCCAACCTCCTAAAGGCTCCGCCCCTAGTTGCACCACAGCCTTGGGACCAAGCCTTCAACATGTGGGCATATAAGATCTACAGTGTAGCCTATTTCCACAAGAAAATCTCTTTCCCGCTTGGCACAGATGTTTTTACCTTCATTGATGGCCTGGATGCCAGAGCTGTGACGGGGTGGGGGAGCTGACAATGAAACTGATTGTTTTCTCTAGATGATCTCTGTGTGGGTTATTGTGCTGCTACTTCCTGTCATGAGAATGTGTTCAAGCTTTTGCTCTGAGCCTCAATTAGAGCTTGAGTGTACAGGACATATTTTTTTGTTTGTTTTTGTTTGTTTGTATGTTTGTTTGTTTGAGACAGGGCTTCTCTGTATAGCCGTGGCTGTTCTGGAACTTACTCTGTTGACCAGGCTGGCCTCGAACTCAGAAGTCCGCCTGCCTCTACCTCCCAAGTGCTGGGATTAAAGGCATGTGCCACCACTGCCCGGCTTACATTTCTTTTTGACATGGGGTATCACACAGGCTGGTCTTGATCCACAAGCTTCTTGCCTCAGTCTCAGTGCTGGTTTTACTAGTGTGCGCCACCATGCCCATCTTGTCAGACCCTTTCAAAGGCTCCCTTTTAAGTGGGGCCATCCAGCCTTTGGGGCTCTGTGTTCAAACATGCCCAAGGAATGCCAATTTTGGACTTATATGCACATTTTTAATTCCCATGTCTATTTCTCTAGTTTCTTCTGGGACCAAGATGACTGATGGAAACCTTTCCACCTCTGTGAATGGTGTAGCATTGATGGGCATTCTAGACGGTCGGCCAGGAGACTCCCTTCAGGACCTACAACACCTTAGTATCAAGGCAGCACCCAGATCCATTTCAGTGCCTGATTATGGACCTACACTAAAACTTGGTGCTTTGGAAGATCGACACAGCCTTCAGTCAGTGGACTCGGGCATTCCTACCCTGGAGATTGGCAACCCAGAGCCTGTTCCCTGCAGTGTGGTTCATGTGAAGAGAAAGCAGTCTGAGTCAGAGATCATCCCGGAGCGGGCCTTCCAGAGCGCATGCCCCTTGCCGTCCTGTACGCCCTCGGCTCCCACCTGCAGCGAGCGGGAGCAGGTTGTGCGGAAGTCTTCCACATTTCCTAGGACAGGCTATGACTCAGTGAAACTCTACAGCCCCACCTCCAAAGCCTTGAGCCGAAGTGACAATGTTTCTGTCTGCAGTGTGTCTAGTCTTGGCACAGAGCTGTCAACTACGTTGTCGGTCAGCAATGAGGACATCTTGGACCTCATGGTCACCAGCAATTCCAGCGCCATTGTGACCCTGGAGAATGATGATGACCCACAGTTTACTGACGTCACCCTAAGCTCCATCAAGGAAACCAGTGACTTACCCCAGCAGGATTGCGTTGCTGAGACTGAGGAGGGGAGGAAATTGAAACTGTTGCAACCATTCAGTCACTTCTTTACAAGGTAACACCTTTGCTATTTGGAGCAGAGACAGGGCAACAGATGTAGACCTGTGGCCTTGGGCCTCCTTGTCGAACTGTATGTGTCTCCCGTGCATTGTTAAAGAGCTGTGTCCTACAGACAGCTGTGCCTTTCCCGGAGATCTCAGTACCGTGGAGTAGGGCGTGGTCAGGTCTCCTGCTGACTCAGCTGTCTGGCTTCTCGCTGCCATCTCCCCTTCTGTGTCCTTGGCTCTTTGAGGCTCTTGGCCTCCTGCCTTTTGAGGAGGTCTCCCACAGGTCCTTCCTGCCCTTACTTTGTCATTCATTCCTTACACTAATTCACTAAGAAACTAATGGTTTCTTAGGTCAGGCAAAAGGATGTTGTTGAGATTGGCATCAGCATTAGAACTCTGTTTTTAACACTGCTCTTAGTGGCAGATACCGGGGCTGGCATCTCCAGATGCTCCAGTCATGCCGCCAGTGTACCCGTCTGGGTCTTTTCACTATCCTGGCCCTGGCCCTGCTGTTGAGGGCATGGGCCTCGCCCTCCCTGCAGTCACGCAGTTCTTCCTGTGTTGATCCTGCCCTGTGCACCCTTCCTGTGGTACCCTGTCTCCCAGGTCCCCAGCGAGCCTACTGGGCTTCCTGTGTGTCCCTAGAGCGCTGTGAAGAGTGTTGCTTCCATTTCTTCCTCTTATTTGTGTTTTTATGCTTTTGTTCAGCAAGAGTCTGTCTAAGGCTCTGTTCTTAGGCAGGTCATATGGGAGTCATAGGGTGATAGGTCACGATGGAGGGTGAGTTTAGAATCTGGAGTGGTAGACCCCCACCGAGAGTCAGTCACAGAAACTGAGATCCTCTACAGAAGGGTGTGGGTTTATGGATTATATATTTAGAGTTGTAATCTGCCCTGTATTTGTTCTTTGGAGGCTTCTGGGCTATGAACTTGGCATGTAGGAACATATGGCACATGTTTCTAGCAAGTCAATGTTGGACTTTGTAATACTTGGTGTGATGTGCTGCCTAGAGTTAACCAGAGACATCTGGGTCTGGGGCATGCTGTAACTTAGGGTTTCCAGTTGCTTCATCAGGCAAATGTGGGCTGTCTCCAGTCAGCCTAAGGCCGGTCCTGAGTGACACGGTCTTCACTGGGCATGTGGGCTTCTGGGGATACCTTTGCTCTTTTTATTTGTTTTTTGTATTTTTTTTTCCTGAGACAGGGTTTGCAGAGAAATCTGGGTTTCCACAGATGTAGCCCTGGCTGTCCTGGAACTCACTCTGTAGACCAGGCTGGCCTCAAACTCAGAAATCTGCCTGCCTCTGCCTCCCAAGGGCTGGGATTAAAGGTGTGCGCCACCACTGCCCTGATTCATTCATTCATTTTCTTTCTTTCTTTCTTTCTTTCTTTCTTTCTTTCTTTCTTCCTTCCTTCCTTCCTTCCTTCCTTTTTCTCTTTCTTTCTTTCTTTCTTTCTTTCTTTCTTTCTTTCTTTCTTTCTTTTATTTTTTCGAGACAGGGGTTCTCTGTGTAGCCCTGGTTGTCCTGGAACTCACTCTGTAGACCAGGCTGACCTCAAACTCAGAAATCCGCCTGCCTCTGCCTCCCAAGTGCTGGGATTACAGGCGTGCGCCACCACCGCCCAGCACCTTTGTTCTTGATGTACCCGCTGGAGGTACCTGCACCTCCAGTGGAATCCTGGTCACAGAACTTGTTATTCAGTGACTGCTGTCTGGAGCCCTTGCGTGTCAGAATCCTTCCGAAGCCTCCCATGCAGCAGAGCTGCGAACTCATCTGTGTAGCTGGCTGGATCCAGTTCCTTGGATGAGTGCTTGCAGTTTTTCATGTTGATGAATACCAGAGTGCCTTATGTGTGATTCCTGAGATCAGTCTCAGAGGGGAAGAGCTTGCCTAGGAGACAGGGTTCTTAGCAAACCTGGAAACTCTCTTTTGGAAACTCTTTTTTGAAATAGAGGTGCCCGGGAAGTAGCATAATGGGAACAGCTTGGTTTAGAGGTCAATCACATCCAGGCTGTGTGACCTCGAGCGCCGCTTCCCTTCACTGAGGCTTCCGAATCCCTAGCAGAGTACTGAGGAGGGTCGTGGGTGCCTGATGTGTCACTGGCTTTGCTCCACTCACCTCTGCTGTCCTCATCGTCGCCGTGTTTGCCACCTCTGCTGATTTTTCCCAGGATTGGAGTGAAGAGCTCCTGTTGTGGCCGTGGAGTTAGGTGGGCTAATCCGTTTAAGGGTTAGTACAGATATCCTGACACATGGATGGTGTCTTCGTTAGGGTTACTATTACTGTGATAACACATCATTACCAAAAGCTACTTGGGGAGGAAAGGGCTTATTTGGCTTACACTTCCAGGGCATTGTCCATCACTGAAGGAAGTCAGGACAGGAGCTCCAACAGGGCAGGACACTGGAGGCAGGAGTCATACAGAGGCCGTGCAGGGATGCTGCTTATGGTGACTTGCTCAGCCTGCTTGCTTTCTCAGAACCACTAGCCCAGGGATAGCACCAACCACAATGGGCTGGCCCGCCCCCAGTTAATTACTAATTAAGAATCAATTAATCAATTATAGCTGCATATTTTGTAGGCATTTTCTTGATTGAGATTCCCTCCTCTCAGGTGACTTTAACTTGTGACATAAAATGAGCAGAGATGACTTCCCTATCAGCAGCGTGGGTGACCATGACCGTTCCCTATCTATTGCTACCTTTTTCTTATGGGGAAATGGGTAGAGTTGAGTTTTCTGTTGAAGCTTCTTCCCCTTTGGAGAAAATCTTTGCATTTTTCAGTTTCTAGCCCTTCTTATTTCTTGGTTCCCGCTTGGCAGCTCTGACACTGTTAGAAGGAGCCACACTGAAGCAGGCGGATATAAAAAGCAGTGAGTCAGAGATAGAGCAGTGCGCTGGCCCAGGGAAGCTGGAGCTCTAGCTGCTGTTTGGTTTACCTTTCTGGTTGTAACATACACTCGTGCATCAGATTACCCTAAGCTCTGGATTGGTTCCTGCTTCCTAGACATGGTGGAGCTCACGGGAGGGTGGGCACTGCTGTTAGGAACACTGGGTCAGGGCGCAGGTGAGCTAGGTTTATTGTCCGGTCTCTTAATAACTGTGTGACCTTGTAATAGCTTTAATAGGGGAAAATGGCTCAAGTAAGATCAAATAGCTAGGGCACCTGGCTTCCTGGGATCACTTACGTAGTAGCTTTCTCTGGTTTGAACAGAACATATTTTGTTGCTTAATGCTCTTGTGAGCTTTTGACCCTGTACTGTACATTTCTTCAGTTGAACCCATTGCCCAGTAACTTAGAGCAGACTTTCTGCACCACACACTGATAATGTTTGCGATGCATACTCCTATGGGCAGCTCTCCAGTGTATTGCAACATTGCCTGACCTCTGCCCACTAGAAACTGGCACCATCCTGCAACCAAGAAGACCAAAGTGTCTTGAGACTTTGCCACATGTTCTGGGATGGAGATGGATGAAGCCTTTCTGATGCACTAAGTTAACTGGTGACAACTCTGATACTGAATAGCTTCCTCAAAGGTCATTTACTAGTGTAATTTGAGCAGGATCCTCATCTTCCACGGAAGAGAGTTGTGTTAAAGGACCCTCTGAGTGGCTGAAGAATTCAGTAGCATGCTTGTGGTGTGGCTGCCTTCCTCAGGCTATGGGGCTGGTTTTCAAAGCCAAAGGTTTAATCTGCTAATCCACATGGGTATAGGAAGTAATAATTAGCTTTTCCTGCTAATTATTATGGGGGTAGACACAATCTTTGGGATGCACCTGCCTGTGCTTAAAGGTCTGGAGTGATGGATTTTTCTGGTCTACTTCCTGACCTGGCAGAGAGCCCTTTGGGGGTGCAGTCTATGTCTGGCTAGCCGCGTTTTTACTTGTAAGAGACAGAGTGTGAGGAACGTGAAGGTTTGAGAAAGGGGCTGGGAGCCTCACTAGCTCTGTCATTTTGTGCTGTGCGACCCTGAGCAAGTCATTTAACCTCTGCAGCCTCTAGCATGTGCTTGAGTGACCGGGGACTGATTGTTCCCCTAGTGCAGAGCCATAACGCAGCGGTAGAGCATTTGCCTGGTGAGTGTGAGGTCCTGGTTTCCATCCTCAGCACTGCAAAACAAATACAAAAGCCACTCAAGCGAAGAGCTGCTAATGGCAGTGTTAGGTGAGGAAATAGGAGTTAACTCTCAAGGCAGAGTGGGCTCCATACATACGCTGTTTTTGGCTTGCTTTTCTCCTTTTGTTGAGGTTTCATATGAGATTTCAGTGCTATTTTTAAAAATCATCGTCTGTGTAAAGATGTTTGCAACCACAGTTTAAAAGTGAATCTTCAGATAGATACTTTGATATGATATGAATGTGTCTAACCACATTTTTAGTTCCTGCACAGAGCAAGTCTTTTGGGATTTGACCCATTGGCTGGTGATTATAGAGTATGATAAATAGGAAATTTGTGCAGCTTATGCAGAGGAGGTGAATTCATTTGCCAGGATGTGGTGCACTTCTGTGTGCCTGGCGCCGTTCTTTGGCTTGGCTGCCTTTTTCAGGCTGCACGGTAATAGGGGTAGCGTGAGGAGGACTGGGGCTGCCTGCTTATCCTTTGGGCTGCTTCCCTTCCAGCTGCTTTCCTGGGATTTATTAGCTGCAGAACAGAAGCCTGTTCCTAGTCACTTGCTGCCAGAGTTTTGGACATGAGTTGGGATCAACCAGTTCTCCCACTGTGGGAGGTTTGAGGCAGAAATGAGGTGCAAGCCATTTTCCTTCTCTTTGGGGCTCTCTGGCACCTTCTGATGTTAGAGAGGTTAGGGGCTCTTCCTGCAGTGTTGACAGTGTCTGTTTTTGGCTTCCTGGATGCTGAGAGCAGGTGCCATGCAGGAGAGCCCTGTGCTCCCTCCCACCGGCGGAGATGTTGACTGCCTGCTGGCCTTAGGTTCAGTCAGTTCTTTAGTCCAGCAGCTTCCATTTGCCCCTCGGGTATATCAGTTTTATATTGCTCAGTGACCTCTTTCCAGGAGTTAGGGGATCATTCAGAATCAACTTCTTCCTATGATCTTGAAATAATCTTATTCCTTGTGTTAAATCCATTTCTGCTTTAAATACCTAGGATATTTCTTGTATCTTGTACTGGGAACTTACTGATTCAGGAACATGTTGGTAATTCTGCTTCTATGTGTGGACTAACTTGCCAGGGGATTCAAAGATGGTACAGGGCTTGGGTCTCTGACGTTTAGGTTTATGATTTGCATAAGAGGAACAAGTTCATACTTAAGTGTTGTTGGGTGAAATGGGATGTGGAATAGGTGTGCAGCCAGCATAGTAATATTGATTCAGTTTTGTGTTGTTTGGCTTATTTTCTAATGCTATTACCATTTTTTAAAAAGATTTATTTATTATCTGTAAGTACACTATAGCTGTCTTCAGACACACCAGAAGAGGGCATCAGATCTCATTACAGAGGGTTGTGAGCCACCATGTGGTTGCTGGGATTTGAACTCAGGACCTTGGGAAGAACAGTCGATGCTCTTAACTGCTGAGCCATCTCTCCAGCCCGCTATGACCATTTTAGAGTTAGGACTAGAGAAATGAGAGGTAGCATTTGATTTATGACTTTCTTACAAAATCTATTTGCTGTTGTCCTATGTCTTTGACTGGGTTTTCTAGGTGCATCAGAACATGTGCTGTGAATTGGAGCTACTGCTGGTGTGGGCACATGCTTGTGCATTGCTGAGAAGCCTGGGGAGGAGGGCTGGGCAGTGGTTTCTTAGCTGCGTCTTAGTGTGCTGGGCTGTGGTCTTGGGTAAGGCAGGCACTCAGGCTTAGTGTTTGTGTGCTTGTTCATGAAATAAGCGGAGGTGGACCTACGTAGGGGTCGGTGAGAATGAAAAGAACCATCTCATGGAATCAGCATGTTAAGCTCCAAGAGCCAGGCAGGAGAGAAGGGAGAACATGTCAAGATGGGCAGACTGCTGCACAAGTCACTGCTTTAAATCTCTGCTGTGGGATGAGGACAAGAAGAAGACATAATAACAACATAAGCCAAAAGCTGATAGATTGGAGCCCGAGAGCAGGGACATACATGAAACAGGTACAGATGCAGAGGCCACGAATCACACACCCAGGAATCCCATGAGAATCCTAAACTGGGTGCCATCATATATATGCAGAGGACCTGTGAGGTAAAAAGAGATGGAAAATGTATGTAAATAAAACAAAAGTAAAAATAAATCTGACATGGACAAGGAACTTCCAGTGAGGCTGTTGAGTTTGTTGCCTGTTGACATCTGTGCTGGGCACGCGGCCTGCCCCTAAGAGGAGTTTGTTTCCCCAGTGAGACTGCCTGGGAGAAAAGTAAATTTTCATTTGCAAGTGGTTGTCAACCAGAGGTAGCTTCTGGGCTAGGGATGGAGGCATGTGTCCATTTCTGTCAGTTCTTACGACTCGGTCTGGTACAGACTTGTGCAGGCGCTCAGTCTCTGTGAGTCCATCTGTTCTCTGGTCCTGCTGTTTTAGAGGGCATAGCTCATGTTTAAAACCTGAGTGATACTTCTCTGTATGGATTTGACGTAGTTTATCTGTTTACTCATCAAAGGGCATCTTAGTTGCTTTCAAGTTTTGGCATATATGAACAGCTGCTGTTGTAAAGATCCATGTGGGTGTAGGGTTTTCAGATCTTTTGGGTACATCCCAAGGAATACAATTGCTATACTGTATGATAAGCCTGTTCAGTGGTGAAGAGACCGCCTGTTTTCCAAAGTGGCTTCACCATTTTATGTTCCCAGCAGCAATGAATGAGAATTCCTTTTGTTCTGTCCCCTCACCTCTCTGGTTGTTTTGTTTTGTTTTTGGTCAAGTAGGAAGCAGGGTCCTCAGCTGAAAATGCTCTGGTATAAGTTACTATAATAAAATACCATTGAGTCAATGGTCTGGACCCACCAATCCTGGAGACCGGGAGGTTCAGTAGCGGTGCCAGCAGATTTGGTATTCGTGGACACACCAAGGTTGTTTTGATGGATGGTGTATTACTTACTTTTCTTGTTGCTGTGGCAAAAAGCAGCTTAAGGAAGGAAGGGTTTATTTCGCCTCATAGCTTATACATAGTCAGTCCATCATGGCAGGGAGGCGATGGTGACAGGAGCGCGTGGCAGGGCTTCATAGCGCATCTGACGTCAGGGAGCAGAGACAGGTGAGCCCGTGGGATAGTGCTCCTCACATTCAGAGCGGCTCTTCCTTCTGCCATTAAGCTTTTCTGGAGATACCCTTATAGATATGCTGGGGCTGTATTTGTTTATGGGGGTCAGGAGCATGAATGCCAGAGAAAGATGTTGGATCCCTTGGAAGTGGAGTTACAGGTAGTTGTGAATGGCCCAGTGTGGGTTTTGGAAACCAAACTTGGGTCCTCTGGAAGAAGATCAAGCACCCTTGACCACTGAGTCATGTCTCCAGCCCCTGTAGCCACCTTTTTGCTGTATCCTTACAAGCTAAAGGGGCAACTCTTTGGGGCCGCTTTTATATGGAGCCCGGTCTCAGTCATGATGACTTTTGCCTGCAACTCTTTCTGAATCTACCACTTGGTGCTGTCAACTTGGGGATTAGAATTTCAGCATGTAAATTTGGGGGTGGAGAACCCAAATGTTCGGGCCTTAGCCCCGAGGGTGGAGTATCGTGTTTGAGGAAAGGGGTGGTGCTGAGGCTATCCTGACCAGTGGATATTTGGGCAGAGGAGGAAAACTGCTGGGCCCTGCTGAGTGACTGGAAGCCAGCTAGTCAGTGTTCCTGTTAACTGCCTCAGCTCCAGCTTTGATTCCCTGGAGCAGGCACTTGGGTGGGGCAGTGCTGTCATTATTACAATGAAGTAAGAAAGAAGTAGAAGTCGAGGATGTGCGTAGGTGTGGTCACAGTGGTGAGTTCTGATTTTGTGCTGAACAGCATGGGCCCCTTGTAGGTGTTGGACACAGAAAGGAGGGGGTCAGAGGGAGCTTGGTGGCAACTTTGAAGTTGGTTTCCTCTGTGAGGTTTTCCTCTGTGAGCCGATTCTACTCAGCTGGTGATTTAAGCTGTGTTTGGAGATGCTGGCAGGGAAGGTTGGGGACAAGAGACAAAGTGCCCTCGTTTATTTTTATATATATATATATATATATATATATATACACATACATACACACACACACATATATATATACACACACAATACATACATATATATACACACACACATAATACATACATATATGTATCTATATATACATATACACATATATATACACACACACATACACCCTTAAATCCTGGGGACGAGGAGGGCGGGCTGCCATCTCAAGTCCCTTGTTCTAATAGGCACTACTTGGCCTTGATAAAAGAGACCTTCCCATGGTTTAAGAAGATTCCATTTATGAGTAGCACCCATCTTTCAGGGGAGGTCGGTTTGGGTTGGAGGATGGTGCACAGTTTCTGTGGAAGGCAAGGGCTCTGAATAGCCCTGAACGTAGGCCATGCAGATGCCCCTTTTCACGGGCCGCTAGTGACTGCAGTGCTCGCGAGGTATAAGGGTCACGGTTGCTCTGTGCACTCTACACTTGGGTGGGCATAACCAAGCACTGTCCTCTAGAGAGGTGCAGGTTACTATGGCCAGAGGGGAAGTGAATGCTAAGAGGAAATGCTCAGGAGGAACATGGACCATCATCATGTGGCATGAGGTGCTGCTTCCTCTTTTCTCTCCAGGGACCCCACCCTTACTCACAGCTGGTTGTCTACGTTTGATGTTCCCTTCACATTCCCCGCTAGGTAAGAGCCTATACAGTGACCCCTCCCTAAGACAAGCCTGCAGAGAAGAGGACTCACTCAGTGACACCGTGTGCTCTTGAGAGGCCACATCCCAGAGTCATGTATGCAAATGCTTAGCCCAGACAGCATGTTCTCTCCAGCCTTGGAGGTCATCTGTATGCCCCAAGTAGTTGACATCCTCAATAAACCAGCCCGTGCAGGGTGCCGGGGGAGTGTCTGTCATCACAAGCTCCTCTGTGCTTGTGCTTCAGCTGTTCTGGCGGGCTCTGGGTTCAGTTCCTTGGGTATTCCCCGTGCCAACACTCAGCAGATTATCTGTCCTGGTTGGAACCCTTCACAGACTACATGGGGCCTGCGAGAGGGATGGTGGTGCCTTGACTGAGTGACTAGGATGGCTGCTCTCCTGAGCGTCTGTGGACTCGCCTGGAGTAAGGGCTGAAGAGGCAGTGAAGCCCTCCAGGTGGCTGCTGGCAGACTCTTCTTTAGTAGCAGAAGCTGTCTGGCCGTGCCATGCCTTCCTGTGATATATGGAGAAGTTGCTTTGTAGACATGTTTTTCCTGTGTGCTAAGTAGAGATTTGGCCCAGCTGGTTTCAGAGTCGCTTGTCACTAAGAGCTTTCCTGAATCACATCTCAGCTGATAACCCCCGACTTTTCTGCATGTCTGGAGACCCCTCCTGCAATGGTTTCCTTCTACCTCTTACTGCTGTGTGTACTTTAACAAGAAAGCCGCTGGAATCAGAGGCTCCCTTCACAGTGTTTCACAAGTCCTCACTTGTGTGTTGTTGCTACGGTGTGGTCGTTGAGCAGTATAGGTTGGCTGGGCCCCCTCTACTAGACTGAGAAACCATCTTTCTGTTCATACTGTACTTGTAGTAGAGAAGAACTCAGTGTTTGCCAAACAAAGCTCTGGATTCAGACATCATGCATTTCCACAGAGAATGTTCACCTGAGGACCCAGCTCTATAGTGAGCAGAACCTGCTTGACCACACATAAGATCTCATTTTGCCTTGTAGTCTGAGTGCATCTGCAGTGGTGATTCACTTGCCGGACTGTAGGTGCAGTGGAGAGAGAAAGCAGGGTGCCAGGGAGGATGAGGATGAGGAAGCTGAAAGATTGGGTTTAGATGGGCTGGTGGGGCTTGCCAAGCAGGTGACATTCTCATAAAGATTGGAGTTTGAAGGGAGGATGCTCTCCAGGGACATCACTGCAGGACAGTGTTTCTAAGGCTGGTGGGTGGGCGGGGCTTGCCCTATCTATGCATGCGTTGCTCAGGCCCTGCGGCAGAGCCTTGCAGAGCAGCTCACCAGCTCCTGGTCCCAGGCCCGCACGGCCGCTTGTGCCCGCTTTGGCTGTCTGAAGTCTGCTTGGCAGTCTGGCCCTGTGCTGCTCAGTGTGTTAGTCTCTAATTAAAGCCAATTACAATAACCTAAAATGGGAAATTGAGATCCTCAGCCTTACTAGCCACAGTCAGGCACTCAATAGCCACGTGGGAGTCAGCCACTACTGTGATGAGTAGCTCAGATGGGTACATTTCCATTGTGGTGGGAAGGTCTGTTGCCAGCCTAGTTTAGAGGACAGCCTGTAACTTTATTTTTAAATTTGTCCCTTTGATGTATAAAAGCAACACAGAGTGACTGTCTAACCAGCACATCATAATAAAAGGGGTAAAATAACGAAGCTGAGAGAAACCTGTAGAGAGCGAGCACCATGCACGGGGCAGGGGCATGCTGGCATTGCGCTTGACCACTGAGCCATCTCTGACCCCTAAACATAGCATTGAAACAAGCTTTTCTGTTTAAAAATATGCAGCAAGGCTTTGGGTGTCATTATACATTCATTCCTACTAGAATTTTTCTTTATTTCCTTACAGACTTTTATGAGTTTTCAGTTGCCTCAGAGGAAGAGCACATGTTTACTCATGTGGGCCTGGGCTCTATGTTCAGCACTGTAAAAATAAAACAATAGTATCAGCAGCAAAAACTCAGAGGCTCTCTCCATGGTTTTGGTGTCCTACATTTTAACTTAGAAAAAATAGGTTCTTACATAATTAAAAGTTGTTCATAGACTTATCCCTTAGTATACTAATGTATAATGATAATGTATAGTAACTAATGTAGAGTTATAATATCTTTGTGATCTTCCTCCCTATGAATCATTTACTTTCCTATCAATATGGAAATGGGTTTCATTTCTGCTCTGTGTACTACAGCCGGCTTGGTCCACAGTTAAGACAATGAAATAGGGGATTGGTTCCCAGAAGTGCTGCTTCGTGAACATTGTTCTTGGCCATCGGTCAGCTCTGACTGCCCTCCCCGGCCCCTCCACCGAGGCACAGTGCTATATGTCAGGAGCCTTTTTTCTTGGAGGAAGCTTCTAAGCAGTGAACACCCAGACTCTATTTTATGAATAATGTACACCTAGCAATGGCCAGTGGCTATTGGAGTTTGTCATTGCTTCGGCCTCTGATTAGTATGGTATGGGTTTGGAGAGGGCTTCTTTCTTTAGCCTTCTCTTTTCCTGATAGACTGTGGCCCCAGTGCTCTGCTTCATACTTCTGCTTCTGCCTGGGTGCTCCCTCCCTTGCCCAATTGCAGCGTCATTAAGGGATAGCACAACAGACACCCTTCTCTGTAGCTTCTCCAGCCCAGGGGCAGCTCCTACCAGAGCACAGTACTTCCTGTCTCCTACGGGTCACTATAGACTAGAATTGTCACTCTGTCATTCTGCCCTGTCTCCTACAGGCACCTATTATTGTCACCCTGTCCAGGCACCCTGTAGTCTATTATTGGCACCCTGTCCTGTCTTCTGCAGGTCTCCTGTAGTCTAGTATGCCATGTGGTCTTGCTTTCTCTGTGAGCTCCCCCAGGACTGGGCCTGTGTCTTAGTCATTCCTGATCTCAGCTCCTCCCAGCTGAGGCTCCCCAGTCTCTGAACATCAACAGCATATAGTGGCTTGGTTCTCTTCAGCCATACCAATAGACTCATGTTTCTAGAGCCAGTGTAAGCGATACTCTGGCTCAGTGTTTGCTGTATGAGAGAAAAGAAGGGATCTGCTGGCTTATGGGGAAAGTGGTTGAGATTTGTTGGGCTACAGGGGAATGGCACATTGTATTAAAAGCCCATTGGGTTAGGAGTTACTTCTAGCTTGGATCAATGAGCTAGAAGAATCTGAAGACACTCGACAGCACACGTACTCAGGGCAGGGCTTGCTGTTTGACCTTGCTTGAGTGAGTAGACATGAGGTACAGATTTAAAGCAAAGTCTAAAGATAACTTCTTTCCAGCAGTTTCCATAAACACAAAGTTATCTTAAATACATACAGAGTAAAACATCAATTAGAGAAGTAGGAAGTGTTTACTGGTTAAAGAGCAAAGTTCTTAGCACAATAAACCTGTCAGGGACACATTAACAAAATGTTCAGCAGGACATACTCAATGACCAAACAGGTGTCTGGTATGTGGAGGCCTTTAGCTCTGAAAAATATTATGAAAATACCACTTATTAAGAGAAAGCATCCAAGTTCCACTCTTAGAGGTTAGTCTTTACTGGATCAGGGTGAGGCACACGAATCAGAACGTGTAAGCACTCCTGGGGCAAATCTGGAATGTGGCGCAAGCAAAGCCGGCTCTCAAGTCCTTTGTCCTCTTTGGGGAAAGTCAGCCATTAGGTATAAATAGTATGCCTCCCCGGGGTAAGCCTCCTGGAGAAGGGGGCCTAGACTTGTGGTCATCAGTATCACTTCCAGTATTTGGCACAGTGTGTAGGACATAAGTTGATTCAGTAGGCATATGTCGAATGAAAAATAACTCATCAATATTTCCTGTTAAATGAGGTGAGATGCTTAGCCTTGTATAATTAATCAGTTGTTATCTAGTTAATAAGCACATTGACAAATCCAGTCCTGGGCACTGAATGGTGACACCATTATAATATAAATGAAGGCTGTGAGGCTCATGTCTGCCCACTCAGGCAGGGGAAGTGCCTGGGATTTGAGCCACATCTGTTGGCGTCCATATCCCAGGAACACACTTTCTACCTTTAGTCAGACTTTTCCTCCTCTTAGTGCTAAGGGAGCAAAGTCTCCTCATGGCTTTCCTGAGAGTGTTACAATTCCAAGATTGCTTATGTCTAATATGTGGACAGAACCTGTGACTATTGACTACCCCCCCTTCTTAGTATTCAGTTGGAGATTAGGAATAGATTGCTTATTTTTAGTAAAGTACATTTTATATTTACATAGTCACTTTCATGCTGCTTTTTTTTAGATTTAGTTTGATAATTTTAAATTATGTGAGATGTGCATGTCTGCATGTGAATATATGTGTACCTGAGTTTAGGTACCTGTGGAGGCCACAGGCCAGAGGCATTTGATCCCTGGAGTGGAGTTAAAGATTACGTTATGAACTGCATTATGTGGATGCTGGGAACGGAACAGGGCCCTTTGGGTGAGCAGCAAGTGCTCTTATAGCTGATCCATTTCTCTAGCTCCCTTTGCTCTGCTTTCTTCTTCTCGTCATAAAAATCTAAGTTGATATTAGAAGAGAATGGAATCCCTGTGTTAGGGAGTGTTTAGAAGACTTGGGAGGTTGTGGATAGGGAAAATATGGGTCTTATGGACTCTGTGGAGACTTGCAGAGCAGTCGTTTCAGGGCTAGATTAATGAGTTACCCAGTAAGTTTCATGCCAGGCTGGCCTTGGGATACAGAGACCAAGTAGGAAGGCTCTCACCATGTAGTAGGAGGTAGGCCGGTTAGAAACTAGAATCCTGGGCCTGTAAGGTTAAGACACTTGCCTCCTGCCAAGCCTGATGACCAGAATCCACAAAGTGTTCTTTTGATCTCCACATGCAATTGAAAACAAACAAAAAAAAATATTTCCTTTAAAAAGGAAAGAAGAGAGAAAGAAAGAAAGAAAGAAAGTGAAAGAAAAGAGAGAGAGAGAGAGAGAGAGAGAGAGAGAGAGAGGGAGAGGGAGAGGGAGAGAGAGAGAGAGAGGGAGAGAGAGAGAAACTAGAACCCGTGCTGCCAGCTCTTTGTGTAAAGGCCTGGTGGAAGTGGTTTGGGAGCTGTGCAGGGCTGTGTGGGGAGGGACTGCCAGCCGAGCCCTCTGGCCACAGAGGAGGGCTGAAGAGCTGAACTCACTTTGCTGAAGTTGAGAGTGCTGCAAAGCGCACAGATCTCAGGCATTGAGTAAGCACATTCGTACCAATGCTGCTGGGTTAGCAGCCGGCAGAAGCTTCTCTGGGGCCACGTCCCCCACAGAATCTGTCCTGAGAGGTGACCGCTGTTGAGATGGATAGAGTAAGCTGGTGTGCACTCCTGGGTGTGTGCTCCTGGGGATGGTGCTTTGCACTGAAGATAACACTTCAGTGCCTGTGCTTTGAGGCACACATACCCAGGCAGAATCCCAGAGGCTGCCTTGTCCCTGCCAGCCAGGCTCTTCCCAGTACGGCTGCGCACTTCACGATCATTACACCGGCTCTACTGGGAGTCAGAGTGACCTCTCTAGACGCGGGAATTGCCAATTTTGTTTTCATTGTTCATCCTGGTGACAGGATAGCGCTGTACTGGTTTTAATTTGCATTTTTATTTTAATGATAGGCTGCACCTTTTTATATTGTATTTGGCACTTGGAATTTCTTTTGTTGCGGTTTTTATTTGTCGATTATTAGTTTTTCCTGGGGAGCTGGGAGGAAGTCAGGCCGTATGCATGCTGAGCATGTGTTCCATCTCTGGGCTACATACCCGTAAAGATTGATCTGTATGTTCAGGATGAGCATCCCTTGTCAGATACATGTGCCACAAATACCGCGGTCTTCACTGTGGCTTACTTTATTTTTTATATACTGCTTATCATGTTGCCCAGATTGGTCTTAAATTCCTGGATTCAAGTGTTCTTCCCAAGTGATTGGAAGCACAAATATATACTCCCAAAACTAGGTTCATAGCTTACATTTTAATTTTCCGAATGTTTGTTGTGTTTTGCTTGCTGTGTTTTTGTTTTTGTTCGTGAACAATGTATTTTAGGCTGTAACCAATTCTACCTTATCCAGCTTCCTCTCACGGCATGTGACTTCTTGTTACCGTGCAGGAGTGTTGCTACCTTCTGGAAGTTTTGTTGGTTTGCCATTACCAACAGCTCTTCACATGCAGTGCGCAGATTTTCCTTCTCCCTGAACTTTGAGGAAGCCATTGACTGTGTCCCGCCCTCCCTTTCCCCTTCACTGGCACCGTGGTATTCTTCCGTCAGCCATGTGAGAGGCCTGGTGACTGCCTGTGCTCTCAGGCTAGTTCTTCTGTGACATGGCCTTGGCAGCTTTGCGCCTTTGCATTTCCATAGCAATTTTAAAGTTTGGCAGTTTCCTTTTGAAAAAATTCCCCAGGGTTTTTTTTGTTGTTGTTGTTGTTGTTGTTGGGAATTTTATTGGCATAGATCAATGAAGACTACTTACCCTTGAATGTTAGTTTCTTCATTTAGGGTTTTTGTTTGTTTGTTTGTTTGTTTATGCTTTTTATTTTTATTTTTATTTTTTTATTTTTATTTTTGGTTTTTCGAGACAGGGTTTCTCTGTGTAGCCCTGGCTGTCCTGGAACTCACTCTGTAGACCAGGCTGGCCTCGAACTCAGAAATCCGCCTGCCTCTGCCTCCCAAGTGCTGGGATTACAGGTGTGTGCCACCAACACCCAGCCTTATTTTTATTTTTTAATGTAAAAGTTTTGTGTTTCTTTCATTACATTTATTTTAAAAAAGAAAAAAAATGGGCTGGCGCAATGATCAGGAGATACAGCCTCTGCTGCCAAGCCCGCCAGGCCGAGCTCCATCCTCAGGACCCACATGGTAGAAGAAGACACCTGAGTTCCACAGGCCGTTCTCTGACCTTCACGTGTGTGCTGTGCCACATGCTCCCCTAGTGTATAAATAAATAAATAATACATAAATAAAATGTAATTTAAACATTCAAAATTAATTCAAGATACTGTTTTTGATAGTTTTCTAATATATAGTTGTGACTCTGAGTAGTATTAATTTTTATGTATATGATTTGAGTCCTGTGGTCTTGCTTAATTAACTCAGTTACTCTAAGCGTATGTGTAAACCCTTTTGGATTTTTCTCTGTAGACTGTCATGACTGTGTGTCCATGACTCTGTCTGTCACCTCTCTTTTCTTACCTTGTTGCCGCTTCCTCACTTCCTCTACAGCACGGTGCATTGAGGTGGTGCTGGCGAAGTCCCTGCCGGGGTCCCGATCCCTGAGATGACAGTATTGTCATAGCTCTGATCAGATGTATGGCTTCCTGTTAGGTATCTTTTCTCAAACTACGGCATTCCTTTTTATTCCTAGTTTTAAAGTATTAAAAAAGTCATGCTTGTCTTGCACTTTATTGAATGTTTTTTGTCCATCCATTGCTGGCTGTGTTTTCTCCTTTAGCTTATTGTATTGTGTGTGCGTGTGCGTGTGCGTGTGCGTGTGCGTGTGCGTGTGTGTGTGTGTGTGTGTGTGTGTGAATGCCATTGCATTTTTCTAATGATTTCATGTTCTTTCTGTGTACTCGGATAGTTTCTATGATTTTCTCTGGGGCTGTTGGATGGCTCAGCCAATGGGTGGTTGCTACACTTCATGACAACCTGAGTTCAGTCCCAGAGACCCCTAAGGTGATAAGAGAACTGATTTCTGTACACACAATAAATGAAAATGTAATAAAGACGATACTCTTCTTTGGCAGTTGAAGATATGGATATGTTAAAACTTACTGACCTATATATGCCCCAGTCAACTTTACCGTCTCTACCTCCATAGAAAAACACTCCAGCGCAGAGCAGGGGACTTTTAGACATTTGTTCATATTCCACTCATACCCTGCCCCCCTCTCCATCCCTGCAGTGCGAGCCCTGGACTTCTTGTCGCCTAGGCAGGGGTTCTGTCGCTGAGGTGCTTTTCTTAGTACGTGACGCCAGGGAATGGGTTTGTTGAGTGACCTAATACATTTCTTGGGATGAGCCTTGGAAAGGAGACAGACTAAGAAAGGCTTGTTCTTTAAGCATCTGCATTTCTTCTTTCCATGTTTGGAAGACTGCCGGTGAGGCCATCTGAACCTGGTATTTTCTTTGTGAGTTTTTAAATGATGGAGTCAACATTTTTTATTCTATACCATATAAACTCACTTCCTTTCTACAGTGTATCAAATGGCATTGCTTTCCTCAGAGTCACCACCTCCTTGTCCCAGACAAAGTCACTGGCAGTTGAGCAGATGTTTCTGGTATAGCTGCAGACACAGTGTTTCTCTGAAGTGCTGGTAGAGCTGACAGCTGCCTGTGGAGGCTTTTACAGGGCTGACAGTTGGCACTGGGTTGGTGGCAGCCCCAGAAGAAAGGGCCTGTAGTAACTGCTGCTGGGTTTAGAGTTAGGTGCTTGTTGGACTTGAGGTTGTTAGAGCTTTTTTGTTTTGGGGCCAGGGTCTCACTGTGTATCCTGGAACTCTATCGTTCAGGCTGATCTCACATGCTTGGCCCTCCTGCCTCAGCTTCTGCAGTGTTGAGTTTATGAATCGTCACATGCAGGGTGTTGTGTGTTTTTAAGACAGAGTCTCAGTAGCCCAGGCTGTTAGATTTCTATGCTGCCAAGAAGGCCCTCGAGCTCGTTCACCCATGGAGGCGAGAAGACTTCAGATTTCCGGGAGCTGGAGTTGAGGAACTAAAGTTAAGCACTGTAGAAGAGCAGGAAGTGCTTTCTACCACTGAGTCATTTCTAGCTTCTGTTTTGTTTTGTTTTGTTTTGTTTTATTCAGACAGGGTTTCTTTGTGTAGCCTCAGCTATTCTAGAACTCACTCTGTAGACCAGGCTGACCTTGAACTCCCAGAGAGATCCGCCTGCCTCTGCCTTCGAAGAGCTGGAATTAAAGGTGTGTATCACCGTTGCCTGGCCTCTGTTTTGTTTTTTAAAACAGTACCTGCAGTTGTGAATGTGAGGGAACTTCTCCAGTGTTGGTTTTCGAAGGGGTGTTTGGACATGACACACGCCTTGATCCACTTGCATACCCAACACTTACTCCCTTCTCTGTCCAGCCCTGTGCGGTCACAGGTATTGCTTGGGTGGCAGTTTGTACAGTGGTAGTCCTTCTAAGTGTGAAGTGACAGTGGGCCTGTGATAAGAAACTTGCCTGTCCCATCTGATTTGACTTATGCTAGAACTGTGCCCTGCCTGGGGACCGAGGCACTCAGGCTTGCCGCTCTGCTTTGCCTGTCTCTCTGCCTCCACCCTTCCTGTGACACGTGGGGTGCCCCACCCCTGCCCTTCCAGCTGATCTGCTCCATCCTGCAAGCCTTCACCTTTCAGAACAGGTAGGAGGAGGACACTGGTGCGGCCCTGACACTCTGGCTTGCCGGGAATGAGGCACCAGGAGATTCAGAGCATCTGTGGCTGGTCCCCGAGAACGGCGTGGTCACAGTAGAATAATGGCTGTTTCCCCTTTATTTCTGCTCATGGACAGGTGAGTGGTTATAACGCCTCTCTAGCTGTTTAACTGGGGACAGCCAGAGCCCGGTCTTTCTCATTGTGGTGGAGGATTTGGTGTGAGGTAACGTGATGCCCTTGATATGTAGGGAAGTTTCCTTGGGTGGCCCTGTTTAAAGTGGACACACTCGCTTGTGTTTAAGGAGGATGTCAGGGATATAGCTTTCTCGGGCACGTTAGTGCAGACATGCCTCGCACTTGCTCTGCCAGTGCTCTTACTGTGTAAGCGAGGGGTGGCTGAGGGAAATGTGTCTCCGTGTAAGAGCCCTGTAATTGTTGAAGTGGGCTAGCTTTGTTTCCTTGCTTCTCAAAGCAAGGCTAGAGAGGACTAGCTGTATCCATGTCAGATTGTGAGGGTAGAAGCACCATGTGATAGCAGGGCCGGAGAGGACCAGCCATGTTATTTCTGTCTCTCTAGGTTCTTCTTGGCCTCTCCGTGTTTGTTTGGTGGCTGGCTGCTGGGAGGGGAATGTAAATGTGTGACAAGTGACCTGGAACAGGTAGCCGTGACTGGAAATGGGGCAGCAGCTCTCTTGGAGATGAGTGTTGCAGCTCAGCTTTGGACTCTGATGTCGTGAGCCCAGGAGGGAAGGGATAAGGAATGGTGGTCAAACCCCGCAGCAGGCTGCACGCCCTCACATCTGCCATAGCCAGGGTGGAGGTCTTCCGGCCTTCACGGCCATGACACCTCAGCAGAGTTTAGAAATCCCTCAGGAATGCCTGACTGGTTGAACCTGCTCCACCAGGCCAGGGGCTGTCATCTGCCTGCCCAGCCAGCCTCCTCCTCCACTGATCCTGGCTCCATGCGGCTGATGTCTCCCGGCCTGCTCCAGAGCCTGCTTTCCTCTATGGTAGTGTGCGGTAGCAGTCCTTCTGGAACCCTTATAAAAATCCCTTCATCAGATTTCTACTTCTCTATTTTTAAAACAGTATTATGTAGCCCAGGCTGGCCCTAAACTTACCATGTCGTCAGGCATGACTTAGACTTCCGGTCCCTCTGTTTCCACCTTCTGAGTGCTGGAATTACAGGCAAGCACCAGTGCCTTGGTTAATGCTGTGTTGGGAATGGAGCCTGGCCTGTGTCCTCAGTCCCTGAGAGGAGTGTTATATGTACCCAGGGCCTGTTTGGGGCACTAGAGATGAAGCAGTGACTGGCAGAGGCAGCCTTGGGAGCTTTACACCCAGGTTGACATCGCCATGTTCTCTGTGGCCGCCTTCTGAGGGCATGGCCAGGTGCAGCCCTGCATGCATCTTGTCGGTGAGCATTTCAGATTGCTTTGAAGCCATCTTTGTTTTCAGTCTATCCCAAAAGTTAATGAGGACAAGTGTAACAATACCGAGAAGGCCAGGCACTTAGCATCAGGGTGCACATTGGCTCTGAGTGCCTGCTAGAGTCTCTCGGGCTGCTGGCCTACTCCAGGCGGCACATGGCAGCACTGGGACTTTTGTGGGCAATGCTAATTTAGAGTCTTAGTCTGCAGAAGCTCTCCGTTACCCCTGAGTTTGTGTTCATAATTAATTTCTTTTCTTAAAGGACTCCTGTCTAAGCTGTTCAAGCTTAGAGAGTCCCTAAAAATCTGGGTCAGGTCCTCCCTAAGAACAGATGATGGAAATGCTGCTGTTAGGTATGCAGTAAATGTGGGGGCAGTGCTGGGTGCTGCAGGCCAACATACCCGACAGGACAGACCATGTGGCTCTGGCTTCCTGGTCTGCCAGGGTGCTCACATAGGCTATTTCAAGAGAAGCCAGAAACGTGTGTGTGTGTGTGTGTGTGTGTGTGTGTGTGTGTGTGAGAGTAGCTCTCTCTTTCTCTGTGTGAGAGATTTCAAAAAAAAAAAAAAAAAAAAAAAAAAAAGCAAAACAAAACAGTTAATATTCAATCAGGTGGGTGGTCTTGGGAATTTACCCAACACCTTGGAATCTTAATATTAATCTCAACCAGAAGCCACATGTGATGTTTACAGTAACTTCTGTGGGGCAGGAGATCCATGTTAGAGGCCATGCGGAGAAGGTCGGTATGTGTCTGGACAGCTATTTCAGTCAGGAAGTGCTTGGACAGATGGAGGTGAGGCTTGCCACGTGACTTGGGTCTCCTTGTGACGCTGTCATGGGCACTTCTCTCCTCTTGAAGCTGTGGTCCTCTTTCTTATCCTATGCAAGACTTCTGGCTCCTGTTGTCTTTGGATACTTCCTCCTTGGCCATCATGGAGGAATGCAGTCTGGTGATGGAGCTGTGCATGGTGCATCCCTGGGAGGAGAACCTGTGGCTTAGGTCTAATCTCGGGAAGTCAAGGGGTGAAGGCTCAGAGTTAGCATGAGAATCTGAACAGTGTGGGCTGGTGCTGCGGTTTTCCCACATTGTGAGGTTCCTGGGGGCAAATACTGCTTCCTGTGCTATGTCCCAGAGCAGCCGGGCAGAGCGTCTGTACTCACCTGTGGGATGTGCTGCGGCCCAGATGGCTGCCGTGGATGCCTCCACGGGGGCTGTATTTTAAGCTGGACCTGCAGTCACCCTGGCAGCGGTCTTCCCAGCACTGCTTTGTATTGGTAGCTGGATCTGGGTAGGTTATTATCTCCTGATTTTAGTGACTCTAGGAGGTGGAAATAGAGGTTAATAGATGAATCTTACCTACACACAGAACAAGACCAAAACAATATACACACACTGAGTGGGGGTGGAGAGTGAGAGAAATGAGAACTGGCTGATAGCTTACCAGGTGTCATGACCTCTCTCTTGTCTTCCCTCTCTTCCCCTGTGTGGATGACGGAAAAGAGAAAGGCTGGAGCTAGGGTACAGTCCAGCTTTGGCTAACTCTCAGATGACCTTGACCTTCTTGGATCTGCTCCCCTGAATGCCTTGCCCCTGGTCCCTGTCACCCCAATAGGCTTTGGTGTGAGGGCTGGGCCCTTCCCCCTGCTACTTCTGTTTTTAGATTTGGGCAGGAGCTCAGCCTCCTGGAAGTACAACATGAAAGGCTCAGGAAAAAGATCCCGAGGTGTTCTTCATCGAGCCCCTCTCCAGGCTGCCCACACTGCCCATGAGGCAGGGCAAAGGATTATGCCTTGAGTGAATGGTTTGAGCCAAAGCTTATATGTCAGCAGCTGAGCAAGCTTGTCTAGTTCCTCTTTCAAAAGACTTTGGTCTGTGGTGCCAGTGGAGTGTCACTCAGTAATTTCATTTTGCCTTTAACTTCTCCCTTGTTTAAGGCCACTTCTACTGAAGGACTCCACACTGTGGACTCATTTATACTAACTGGGGTTTGTGTGCGTATGTGGGGAGCGGGAAAAGATTCAGTGAGAGAGTGATGCAGTACATGTGTATAGAGATGCAGTGAGAGAGTGATACAGTGGGGGAGATGCAGTGAGGGGGTGATGCAGTGAGGGAGTGATGCAGTGGGGGAGATGCAGTGAGAGAGTGATACAGTGGGGGAGATGCAGTGAGAGAGTGATATAGTGGGGGAGATGCAGTGAGAGAGTGATGCAGTGGGGGAGATGCAGTGAGGGAGTGATGCTGTTGGGGGGAGGAGATGCAGTGAGGGAGTGATGCTGGGGGGGGAGATGCAGTGAGGGAGTGATGCTGTGGGGGGGAAGATGCAGTGAGGGAGTGATGCTGGGGGGGAGATGCAGTGAGGGAGTGATGCTGGGGGGGAGATGCAGTGAGGGAGTGATGCTGTGGGGGGGGAGGAGATGCAGTGAGGGAGTGATGCTGGGGGGGAGATACAGTGAGGGAGTGATGCTGTGGGGGGGAAGATGCAGTGAGGGAGTGATGCTGGGGGGGAGATGCAGTGAGGGAGTGATGCTGGGGGGGGAGGAGATGCAGTGAGGGAGTGATGCTGGGGGGGAGATACAGTGAGGGAGTGATGCTGGGGGGGGGAAGATGCAGTGAGGGAGTGATGCTGTGGGGGGGAGATGCAGTGAAGGGGAGATGCAGTGAGGGAGTGATGCTGGGGGGAAGATGCAGTGAGGGAGTGATGCTGGGGGGGAGATGCAGTGAGGGGGAGATGCAGTGAGGGAGTGATGCTGGGGGGGGAGATGCAGTGAGGGGGAGATGCAGTGAGGGAGTGATGCTGGGGGGGGAAGATGCAGTGAGGGAGTGATGCTGGGGGGGAGATGCAGTGAGGGGGAGATGCAGTGAGGGAGTGATGCAGTGAGGGAGTGATGCTGTGGGGGGGAGATGCAGTGAGGGAGTGATGCAGTGGGGGAGATGCAGTGATGGGGAGATGCAGTGAGGGGGAGATGCAGTGGGGGAGAGGTGCTGTGGTGGAGAGATGTTAGGGAGAGATGCAGAGCGTTTTGTTTTCTAGTGATGGAAAAGCCCGGCTTTGTAGTGGCTGTCTCTTGTTTATAAAGCTCAAAACAGGTGATACATTTGCATGGTTCACAACTGAAAAAGTCCAGTGGCGTTTGTGCTGGAAAGTTGCATATCATATCTAGTAAACTTGTTTCAGAGGAGTGGTTGTTAGCAGGGAGTCCACTCCAGGACAAGCAGAGACTGATGCTGATCAAATGTCTTACTTAATACTGTTAGGACTCTGGCTTTTGCTGTGACAACAGATAATACTCAGTCTCTAAGGTGATGTCCATTGTCCTCCTTAAAGCTATATAACTATGTCTCCAACTTTTGCCCTTTACTTTTTATGACATTTAAAAACTAACACTGGTTTCAGTCATCACTCTTCACTTCCGTACCTTTTGTGTTTCAGGTACTCAGTGGGAACAGTGGTTAGTGGAACAGTGCTGGGCCCACACCCTTTGACCGTAGCTGAGGAGAGTTTCTGGCTCAGATTTGGTGCTATTCTCAACACCTGGCTCTTAGTCTCCCTTGCCTTTTTATGGTGTCTGTGTTATAGCTACTTCCTGCTCTTCAGGGTACCCAAGTGGCCTTAAGAGTAAGGTGCCAGGGATTGGAGGAGGCAGTGCATACTGGTCATACACTTTATGCTGGAATGCTAGTAGGCCCCAGGTAAATGTTCAGGAACTGTTTTGTTTCCAATTCTAGTGACAGCCTGTGTGTTTCACGCATTGTATCTATGAACTTTTTCCTGGTTTCCCAGAAACTGACGCACTGCTGTTTTGAACATTACTTTGTCTTGGATGTCTGTATCTTTTCCTGAGTCACTAATGATGTACTGAGATGAAAAGAATGACTTTCCCAGCCACTGGATAAAACAGCTACAGCTCAGCTTTGTCTGTCCCAGGTTATTTAGGCCCCACTTCCTGCTGTTAGAATCCTTCTTAGTCCCTTGTACTTGATGTGGCTTCGTCACTGATACTTCCTCCACTGCCACCCTAGTCTGTGTCTGAGAGGTTGAGACAGCTTCAGTGGGATTCTGGGATCACTTTGGTGCAGGCAGCTTATGGGGCTGCTAGAGATAGATGCTTTCAGTATTGCTTCTCCATCTTCTAAGGTGGAATACCCTGTTCTCATGTACTAGTTCATTCTCTGCAGATCTCTGTGTTTTGGGAGTGCTGAGTACTGACGTCGTGGTGGTGGTGGTGGTGGTGGTGGTGGTGGTGGTGGTGGTGGTAGGGATTTGGCATGGGGAGTCCCTGCTGTCCAGTGCCTACTCAGCGGAGAACCACGGAAGCATCTGCTGTGTGGGAACAGCTCCTGCAGGCCAAGAATATGGCTGTGCTTTGAGCTCTGGCCGCCACCTCATTTAACATTCTCATGTCACCTATTTGCAAACCTCCCCACTGGGCTGCCGGTGGAATAGGGGTGGAGATGGAGCCAGGCCACATCACCCTAAAAACAGGGTCAAGTTGCTGGCAAGATGGGAGGACAGGGCTAGTGTGAGCCATTTCTACTTTCAGGGTATGGCGTTTGGTAGATGTGTTTGGGGCCTTGGGTCCAGGGCTGGACAGGGCCTGAAGGATAGCTGAAGAAAGGGCCAGAACTTGTACATAGGGAGGACAGGCCTCTTCTTGGGTCCTAGACAAGACAGCTGCTGGAAAGAGACCTTCCTTTACCTGGGACTTTCTATCACTGAATACAATTGAGGCCCCAGGAAGTATAGCAGGTGCAAGGCCTGAAGGCTGCTCAGTCCCAGCCTGCAGAGGAGCTTCCTACCCAGACTGGTGCCTTTATTTAGAAAGAGGTTCTGTGCCTCCTCTGTGGAAGGGGGTTTGAGTGAGCATCTGGGAAGAAGTGAGTAGTGAGAAACTAAGACAGCTTCCACTAGGCAGAGGAGGACCAACTAGTGTGTGTACGTGAACCCAGCACTTGGGATCTGGAGTGTAGGCAGTGTGATGGAGGAGTATATGGGCTGGAAGCAGGCCTACAGGCCCTTGACTGCCTGTTGGTAGTAGCTCAGGCCGCTGCAGGGGCCCGCAGCTATCTGTCCTAATGCTTCAAGGGCGGTACTTTTCCTCTTTGAGTCACAAATATACCTTTTCGCCGACGAGCCATAATTCTCTAGGGATAAAGAACAAAAGAGTTCAGCAGTTATCGGAACTGTTTTCTCTGGAGTGGACACTTAGGCCCTGCGAGCTGTCCTCCACCTTTCTGTTCTCCTCAAAGGCTTAGTGGGTGCTCTTTCTCCCCGGCATCTCCAGTCCTCACCTTCCTCTTTTGTGTGTGTATGCACACGTGCATGTGGAGGCCACACGCCACCCTCAGGAGCTATCCACCTTGCTTCCTGAGTGTGCTCCAGGCCTGGCATTTCATTTGGCTTCTAGAGATCTGGTTGGGGTCCTCATGCTTGGTCCTTATGCTTGTATGGTATGCTGGCTGGCTTTGTGTGTCAACCTGACACAAGCTGGAGTTATCACAGAGAAAGGAGCCTCCCTTGAGGAAATGCCTCCATGAGATCCAGCTGTGGGGCATTTTCTCAATTAGTGATCAAGGGTAGTACCATCCCTGGACTGGTGTTCCTGGATTCTATAAGGAAGCAAGCTGAGTAAGCCAGGGGAAACAATCCAGTAAGCAGCACCCCTCCATGGCTCTGCAACAGCTCCTGCTTCCTGACCTGCTTGAGTTCCTGTCCTGACTTCCTTTAGTGATTCCCCCAATGTGGAAGTGTAAGCTGGATAAACCCTTTCCTCCCCAACTTGCTTCTTGGCCATGATGTTTTGTATAGGAATGGAAACCCTGACTAAGACATATGGCAAACACTTCACTGACTAGGGACTCCTCAACCCTGAGTTGCCCCTTCTCTCCTAGGTTTCCGCCTCTGCCCTGAGGTCTTTGTTGATCTTGTGGTATAAGCAGGGTGGCTGACTCCTTATCTTGAGTGTGTAGGCTGTGTGTATATATGTTAGTCATGTTTCAGGCTCTGTGAGAAAACAACATGGGGGAGGATTTCTTTTGCTTCAGAGTTTCAGAGGCTTTGTTTCCAAGTCAAGCTGACTCCGTTGCTTCTGGGCTGTCACAAGGCAGGAGGCAGAGAAAATAGCAAGAAGGGTCAGGGATTAGATACACCTTTCAAGAACCTTTGACCTACCTCTAAACAAGCCCTACCTCCTAATGAATTGTCCACTCAGCTGTGAATTTAACAGTGGATTAACCCACTGATGAAATCAATCACCTTTCAGTAATGCCACCAGCTGGAGACCAGCCTTCCTTCCACACATGAGCCTTTTGGTGGACACTTAATATTAAGCTCAGCGTTGTGAGCCATGCCTTGTCACCCCCCGCCCTTGCCTCCTTGCAGACTCACATGGTGGCCACTCCAGTAGCCAGCAAACCTGCTGAGCACCTACTGCTTGCTAGATAGACTCTGGGAGTATAGAGGTGGCTTCCCTGCCCTCCTGCTAGGGACAGAAAGCAGAGAGGAGGGAATCGAACCTGCGTTGAAGGCAGCAGGAAGTGGTGAGTATGGAGACAGTGCTGGGAGCCTTAGACAAGCACCAGGGTCAATGGCTAGGCGGAGGCTGGCGGCCTAAGTCAACCTAAAGCTTGACTAGAGCTGCTCCCAGTTCCCCGTCTCCTGGGCAGCGTGGTCAGGTGGCGACATGGCCTTGGAGGGAGCTATCACATACTAGGAAGAATGGTACTCTGTGTATGTTCCGAAGGTGCTGCCAGAGCCCTGGCAGGAGGATTGCCCAGGGACTATAGGGTTCTGGCTTGGGTCTGTCTGTTCATTATGGGCTTACAGTGCCCATAAGGAACAGTGCCTGGTGGGTCACTGGCTTTGGTCGTGTGATACACACTAGTCTGAAAAGCACGTGTTTGTTCAGAGCACTTGCTGCAGAACCGTTTTATATATAACATTGTGAGTGAGAGTTTTTAAGGTATTAAGGTGCTTTCCATGAGTCTGTCAAGTTTTGGTTTGTTTGTGAGCTTAAGATCTTAGGTTGACACTAACAGCTTTGAATCTGGATACTCTCTAGTTTTGTCTGAATTTCTATGTCCACTCAGACAGCATGGCTTCAAGTGCTCCTTTTCATCTTCTGGTCCTGTTGTTGCATGGAGTAGCACTCCCAAGACATAAATGCAAGAGCCAGGTTCCCATCCCTTTCCTCATCCCATACCTTGCTCTGTTCGGTCTCAGTTTCTTCCCCTGAACACGCAGTCCTGTGCTTCTCGCTGCTGTCCGTGCCCGGCCTTCCCTTTTCTGAGGCTTGTTTTGCCATCTCTGCCAGCTCCTCTTCAGGCAGACGTAACCCTTCCGGTAACTCAGCTTCTAGGTATCCCATGTTCTTAGCATCCGTGGGTGCCTGGGGCTTTTCTTGGTTTAAATTGCATAAATCCTTCTTAGATGGTGAATGTGTTGAAATTCTAGAGTGCCCAAAGTTCATTTGTTTGTTTTCACAAATATTTTGGGCTGTGAAACCATTTCTGAAATGGATTCTATTACAGTCACAACAGAAGCATGGGAAGAAAACAGTGAAACCAATTCATTGTCATAGTCCTGGCCCCCCTCCCCTCTTTTTTGACAGGGTCTTGCTATACTGTAGCCCAAGCTGGCCTCAGACTCGTCATTAAAGCTCAGGCTAGCCTTGAATTTGAATTAAGAGTAGTCCTGCCTCAACATCCAAAATTGAGGGATTGTAGGTGTGTGGTGCCATGGCTGGCTGGCTGGTTGTTCTTTTTTGAAGCTTTTGTTTTGGTGTGTTTTTAAACTTACTGGAAAGCTACAGGCATGTCTTCTTTGGTGGGGGGGCGCCCTGGAAGTCATTTGCATTAATGCCTGCACCTGACTACCTGTACAGTGAGCTGAGAACCAAGTTTATTTATACTGCCAGTTAGGATTTGGAGTTTTTAGAGCTTTTGTTTACATATTGTTGGTAGAGAAGACCTTGTGACTCTCTCACAAATGATTTTCTCTGATCTTTGGAGGTTGTATAGATCACCTTGTAGGTAATTTAAGCTAGAAGGTAGCTACTAAAGCAATTCTGATCTGAAAGACTGCTGTCCTTGAAGTGTCTGTCTGTAAATGAACTCGTGCGTCACAAATGGGGCCTCTGTCGTCACTCATAGGAAACAGTCAGGCCACCTTCCTGGTCCAGACTCACAGCTAGTGAATGGCAGAGCCAGGCAGTCAGCTCTTGTTGGCTGACTTTTGCTGATTTACTTTATTATTGAATACATTTTTTAAAATTCTAAATAGTAGAATTGGTACACATAGTAGTTGACTGCAGCAAGCTTGTATCTGTGTAGTTCTGTGTGTGTACAAACCAAGTCAGAGGTGTTAATGTGTGCTCACTGCAGAGTCCCTCTCAAAGCAAAGTTTGGTTTGTTCGTGTTAGCCTGCTTTGGCCGTCCAGTGTCTCTATAAACACCCAGAAATGGCCTAGCCCTTTTCTTTTCTTTCTATAGGAATTTGCTTGCTAGAAAACAAAATGCAAGACTTGATAGACAGAGAGACTTGGGATGGAAGCTGTTTGGAAAAGTCCCACTCCGAGAGACTGCTCAGAAAGATTCAAAGAAAACACAAAAGGTAAGCCATTGATGACTGCAGTGTGTGCCCATTAACCACACAGCTAGCCCTCACTGAGGCTTGAGGTTGGAAAGCTCTCTGAGTTCACTGAGTGCCTGGATCTTAAACTTAAATCTGAGTACAATGTGTGCTGGGATCTAACTCTCTGCACCTCTTTACAGATTGTAACATGCATACAGGGAAGATCAGCATGGCTTTAGATACTTGATACCTTTTAGTCATTCTTTCCAGTAACAGTTGCAGATGTGTTTATAATCAAGCTATATTGTGTTTGATACTGAAGCAGTCTCCACAGTCTTGGAGCTTACATCCTTCATTTTGCTCTGGAACAAGCAGGCTAGGCCACCATGCCCCCAGGCTCTGGGAGGAGCTTGCCACTTAGTTATTTAGATGTTGTCTGCTTGGAGACTCTAGGTTAGGCTAGGCTAGGTAGGCCAGGCCAGGCCTGCATCAAAATCCCATGTCTTCCTCCTCGTGCCTGCAGCTGGAGCACCTGCTTATCTTCTCAAGGAGGGAGCTTAGCCAAATGGTGACAGCTCTTAGGCAGCCCTGACTTTCAGCATCAGCAACTTCTCTGAGGCTCTGAACCTGTTTACCTTGAAGGTCTGCTGTTGGCCAACTGCTGTGGCCTTGACCCTGTTGAATTGAAGGTTTGCTGTTGGCCGAGTAGTTGTCCTCAGCAGCTTTCTTCCCACCTTAGATCTATGTTCACTGACAGCTATTCTCTGAGTCCTCTTGGGGACCAACTAAGTGCTAGTCCTCATGTGGGAATTGTGTGCTGAGGGGTTAACATTGTGCTAGTTTTAAACTGTAGCATTATGCTTCTAGTTTAAATAATGAGTCATGATGTTCCGGAGCCTTAGGTGTGGGGTTGTGTTATAGATGTTCCCTGAGCCTTAGGTGTGTGTGGGACCATGAAAGGCTGTCTGTGACCTGGTTGAGTGAGGCTTACTCCGGAGACCCAGTAGAATATTCTACAAGGGACGGAACCAGTGAGCCACGCTCCCAGATACTTAGGCTCCTGACACCAACTCCATAATCCTGTGGCCATTAGTCACATAGGTCCCTTGTGTTCTGACTGGATTCTACCCCCACAGTTACCTGGCAACCCAGCCCACTATAAAAGGGGGCTTCTTGGCCCCTTCTAGCTCTCTTGCCCTTACATTCTCTCTTGTCCCCCTGTTCCCTCTCTTTCCCTATTTTTCTCCCCTCTTTCCATGTGGTCATGGCCAGCTCTCACCCCTCTATCTTTTCTTTCTCTCTTTACTTCTCTCTCTCTCTTCTTTTTCCTACTTTCCTATCATAAAGCTTTAGAACCACAGACCGCCTTTCACAGTCCCACAGGTGTGGGACTGTTATAGATGTTCCCTGAGCCTCAGGTGTGGACTGTGTTATAGAGGCATCAGCTGGGACTGGCGTCCTACTGTCAGCTGTTCTCTGCATTTTGATTAAGTTGTGGCTTTCTGCAATGGTGTCCACCTGCTGTAAAAAGAAGATTCTTTGACTGGGGGTGAGGGGTAGGATCTACACTTACCTGTGGGTGTAAAGATGGGTATTTAGAGTCCACTTGGGAGCTATGCTGGCTTAGATTGATAGCAGTAGTAGTCCTGTTGGGTCCATGACCTCACCAAGCATGGGTAGTTGGGTAGGTGTACAAGGCTGGCAGGAATTTCCTCCTGTGAAGTGGACCTTAAGTCCAACGAGGTGGCTGATGGTTACACCTAAGATATAATGCTGGTCATTGTCATTTGTAGGCTTTACAACTAAGTAGGACTTGTGATTGTTTCTCTTCCTTGGCAACTTATATAGCACTTTCAAATACTAGTGCTAGTCCTCAGGGGTGAGGCTTACAGGTCAGTTCCAGCTAGATTTCCTCCAACTGTTCTTTGTCTGAAGTATGCGGTGTGTTTAGTAATGTCTTATCTCCAAGTTCTTGGAGACAACCAAAGGCATTGGCAATAGTTTGTCTTCTTTGGGAAGTCTCATGGACTCCCCTAACCGAAAATTCGAAGGAAGAGTTCTCATATCTGGCACTGGGGTCTTTGTTAGTCTATGGCTGCCAGAGGGAGCATGATCATCTCAAATGAAATTCATTTAAATTATTTATATATGTGTACACATATACTTATATCTGTATTTTTGTTTTTTTTTTTTGTTTTTTTTTTGTTTTTCGAGACAGGGTTTCTCTGTGTGGTCCTGGCTGTCCTGGAACTCACTCTGTAGACCAGGCTGGCCTCGAACTCAGAAATCCACCTGCCTCTGCCTCCCAAGTGCTGGGATTAAAGGCGTGCGCCACCACCGCCCGGCTTATATCTGTATTTTTTAGTAAACATAACATGTTCCCTGTTGCTTTTTCTATTATTCTTAGTGTTCTGTAGCTCTTCCCTCTCCCTCAGCATTTCCTTCCTCTGCCCATATGACCGCCCCACTTTATAAGGAAGATACAGCGGTTCTTCAGCTTACTGGGGAAGCCTGGAGGTGCCAAGGCTGAGTGACTTGTGCAGGGGCATCATAGGTAGAGAGTGGCAGGGCCAGAACACCACTCCAGGCAGTCAGGACCCAGGGCCGGGCGGGCGGGCGGTGTGTGCTGCTCCCTGGAGAGCTGAGCCCGGGGAACAGAAGGGCGGCTGCGGCCAGAGTGATGTGCTCGGGCCTCGCTCTGGCAGGAGAGCCGTCCTTAGCTGAGCCCTCTGTGCGGAGCTAGCTCATGCAGGTCTGTGTTGGAGAGGAGGCACGTGTTCTGGCTGAGGTGTGAGTGCTGAGGACAGGACTGATGACGGTTAGATAGGTATAGGGTGTGCAAGAGTGAGACGGGCACCCACACAGTGCATTTTCATGTCTTTGCAAATTAAATGTGTTAAATATTGTTTACCATTTCCCTGGGAAACTCACTAAGGTTATCAGTGTTGGAAATTTTGTTGTTGTTGTTCAAGACAGGGTTTCTCTGTGTATCCTTGGCTGGCCTGGAATTCACTCTGTAGACCCTCCTACTCTGCCTCTCAAATGCTGGGATTAAAGGCATGCACCACCTCATTTGTAAATTACATTTTGGTTTTTCAGTCATTATGGAGACTTATTAAGCGAGCATACAATTAAATATGAGTTTGTAAGGTTATTTCATCTGCACTTAAGAGGGAGTGACGGGGCTGGAGAGATGGCTCAGCGGTTAAGAGCACCGACTGCTCTTCCAGAGGTCGAGTTCAATTCCCAGCACCCACATGGTGGCTCACAGCCATCTGTAATGGGATCTGATGCCCTCTTCTGGTGTGTCTGAAGAGAGCAATGGTGTATTCATATAAATGAAATAAATAAATCTAAAAAAAAAAAAAGAAAGAAAACTTTAAAATATTTAAAAAATGCAAGAGGGAGTGACAGTTATGTTAACAGGCATCATAAGGCTCTTGAGAGCACTTGCTGCATGTAGGATCTGCTCTGGAATCTCATTGGTGAACCGGACTGTGGCAGCCAGCTGGCTGTGCAGGAACTAGTTCTGCTGAGAAGACCTTTGGCTTTAGCCATCAGTAATGAAGAAAGTAACTGTACCGCGATGCATAAGTCACACAACCCCGCCTGGGGCCTGTTTGTATATGCTTTATGTCTCTGGCCCTCTCAGGTCTTAGGTCTGATCCCAACCTAGCAAAACCAGAGAGGGAGAGAGTCAGGGGGAATTTTTTTTTTTTTTTGAGACAGGGTTTCTCTGTATAGCCCTGGCTGTCCTGGAACTCACTCTGTAGACCAGGCTGGCCTCAAACTCAGAAATCCGTCTGCCTCTGTCTCCCAAGTGCATGCGCCACCACCGCCTCGAATTCTTTGGGCACCACTGGCTTGAGCTGGCTTCTGTCACTCTTGGTAGCTCTGACTTTACAGAAGTCAAGAGTTGGATCCTTGATTGTTCATGTGTGATCTGAGACAGGGACAGAACTCTGTTTAGTGCTAAAACATAATCAAGGATTCTTGGAATTCTCCATTCTTCTTCCTAGAATTATTTTCTTTGGAGAAGCATCATCAAATGGTACTTTAAGAACATAACTTTGGACCAGGTGATGGTGGTGTACACCTTTAATTCCAACACTTGAGAGGCAGAGGCAGGCGGATCTCTGAGCTTGAGGCCAGCCTAGATTACAGAGCAAATTCCAGGACAGCCAGACCTACACAAAGGAATCCTGTCTTGAGGGGGTGGAGGGACTACCCCCGCCGCCCCCCCCCAAAAAAAAAGGAAGGAGAGAGAACATTTGCTGCCAAGTCTAATTCCCTGAGTGCAGTCTGTGAGATTCACACAGTGGAGGCGGTTGTGTTTTGACCTCAGCACACAGGCACTGTTGGAATATGTTGTGTACTTGGACACAGTGAGCACTGTGCTGCAACAGGGGCATGAGAGTGTGTGTGCCAATGTGGCTGCTGACCTTGTGGTAGAGCAGTGGGACAGGTGTGCATATCAGTCACTTGTGTGACCTTGGGACAGTTGTCTCTTTTGGGTCTCCTCAGGTGTGGACAGTATTGCACTAACTTAAGACAGTGTATGCAGTGTATTTTGCCCGGAGTTGGTCAAGGGACGCTGTTGCGATTTCCTGCTAATAAATAGGGCCCAGTTGTCATGGAAGTACTCCCTGTGCTTTGCCCAGGACACCTGACCGCATTCCGTCTGAGTCACATTTCTTGGCTTTGCCTTAGAGACTTTGGAAGTATGGGGACGGGGTGGGGGTGGGGGTGGGGAGATGTTAAAATGTTACTTTTCTTTCTTTTTTTTTTTCAAATTTCATAAAAACCTTGAAAATTGCCTTGCTTGCTTTCCATCAGCTTGCATGATGACTTTAGAGAAACTTTTTTAGGAGAATGAAAAATGACCCCGGATAAGAGAATAAATCTAAAGCTGTGATTCTTGAAGCGAGATGAGGCTTGTCTTTGTTACCTGTATGTAAGAAGCACAAGGCTTCAGGCTTCGTGGTTCCAACCGACTAAAGTGAACCTGGGTTTTGGGACCCAGAGCCATGTCCTAGTAACGCCAGATAATCTCAAGGATGATGGCTCTGCAAGTCATCAGGGCGGCCGCCCACACAGGGCCAGAAGCACACCCACCGGCATGCAGGCATGCCCTCTCCAGCCGCTGGGCTAGACAGGAAGGTGCTGCCTTCAGTTCTCCACCCACTGGGCTTGAGTGACAGGGCCGTGGCCACTCAGCAGGGGTGGCGGTAGCATTTCAGGAGTGTGGGCCTGTTCCTTGTGACTAAGGTGACTAGAGTGGGGTGTCTTGTTCTGTGTGCGCTGTTTGGCCGTTTGTTAAGGAATCCGCCTAGCTCTCTGGGAGTGAGGCTGAGCAGAAAGCCGTAGTGCGCTGGTCCTCGCCCAGGCAGCGGCTTAGGCAACCTTAGGCTTACAGGTTCGTTGTTAGCTTTGTTTACCCAGCACCATCTTGTACGATTTCGAAGAATCAACTCAGTTTTTAGATGTTAGAAATCCCCAGAAAGTGGTAAATCCAGGGCAGCTTAGAGTGACATTCATTCTCCTGAGCTCTGGTTTCTGAGAGATCTGGGATACAAAAGATCATACATTACAGGAAGAATATGTTTGGGTGGTCAACAGGGGGTAGTTGAATACCTACAGACAAATTTTAAAACACTAAGAAATGAATACAACCTTCATTTTCATCAACACCCTGCTTCATTTCATCAACTTTACTTACTAAGTCTGACTTCTAACCCCAGGACCTACAGTTGGAAGGAGAGAAGCGATTCCTTCAAGTTGGCCTCTGACTCCTATTGTATGCTGTGGCATGTACATGCACATGGATGTGTGCACAGACACACCTACACACCTACACACCTACACACACACACACACACACACACACACAATGTAAAGATTTTAAAAGAGAAATGTATAGTACATTGTCCCCCTTTTAGGTCAGTAGAGTAAGCATATGGTGCCTCTCTGTGCCCAGTAAGAGAATGTACAGACAGAGTGCACAGAGCACCCGCTTGCTGTGCTGGAGCACGGTAGCGGGGCTGTGCAAGAAGACTGCAAGTCAGAGAGCTGCTCAATGGAAACTGACATTTTTAGCCTGAACTCAGGCAGACCTAACCCAGAAAGAGAGCACGAGAAGGGAGGGGCTCTGTGCCTGGGGAGAGAGAGGGGCCAGTACGTAGAGATAGGTAGAGCCCCTCCTTTGTGTGACTTTCCCCTCTGTTCTTAAAAAAATATTTTATGTGTATTTATATACATTTTATATGTATTTTGCCTGCTTGTATGTATATGATACCACATCTGTACCTGGTGCCCAAGGAGGTGCCCAGGATATAAGAGAACCTGAAGCTGGAGCTGCAGACAGCCATGTATGTGGGGCTGGGGTTGAACCTGGGCTAGCCGAGCCAACTCTCCAGCCATCATTCAGTCTCATGGCGACGCTGTGGGGTCTGACAGGAGCCTAACACTCGGAGGGGAAGCTGATGAGAAAAGGAGATTGCACCTTTTGCCATCACAGTTGTGGGAAGTGTGTGGCTGGTTAACCACAGCAGGAGACTCGGGGAACGAGGGAACTAAAAGGCACTGGTGATTGCAGAGACATGCCGGAAAGTGATTTCTTTAAGGTTGTTATGACTCCTGGATTTCCTGCCACTGTCTGTCTGTGCCTCTGACCCTAAGTAACTTCAGTAGAACTGGGTGGATAGAGCACATGCAAATCTCTGACTGGCCACTGGGTGGTGCACGTGCAAGACAGAGCCAAAAGTGCTGAAAACCGAGTTTGCAACATCAACTTGGTAGAAAAGCTGACTGGAAGTTGTAGGTCTTTCTGTCTGGAATCCAAATAGGTTATAACAGTGTCAACACTTACACAAGGCCATGTCTTGGAACATAATGTTTGAAAAGTCTGCGGGCTGGAGAATTGGCTCAGTGATTAAGAACACTCGTTCCTGCAAAGGACTTGGGTTCGATTCCCAGCATCCACTGGGAAGTTCACTACTTCCTCGGCATCAGGCACACATGGTGCACCGACATACATGCAGGTAAAATGCACCTACACACAAAATAAAATAAATTTAAAAATATTAAAAAGAGAGTCGGGAGGTGGTGGCGCACGCCTGTAATCCCAGCACTCTGGGAGGCAGAGGTAGGCAGACTTCTGAGTTCGAGGCCAGCCTGGTCTACAGAGTGAGTTCCAGGACAGCCAGGGCTATACAGAGAAACTCTGTCTCAGAAAAAAAACCAAATCCAAAAATCCCCCCCCCAAAAAAAATATCAAAAAGAAAGGTCTAGAATATTTTTCAGAAATATTGAGCTTCAGGACTAGGCTGTCTTGATTATCAGTAGACACTGGTCCTAAGATCAGCCCATGTTGGGACTGTGTCAGACCTTAGAGAAGCAATTAGAAGAACGCTCCAGCAAATAGGGTAGGTACTCTTGAGAGTGAAAGACAAAATACCATCAACTGAGAAATAGAAAATATAAGAAATAAATGGACATTTATAACACACACACAGCGAATACAGTCAGTCTAACATTATAGGTCACAGTAAAGCCAATAAAGCAATATAATCCTGAACACAGGAGATGCCACCAAAATGTTTTAAAACCCAGCAAGGTGGAGACAGCTTAGCAGGCCCAGGTGCTTGCATGCAGGTCTCACAACCTGAGTTGAATTCCTAGATTCTGTATGGATGTACCTGTACTCACCTGTAGTCACATACCCAGTAAGTAAAACAAAAAAAATTTTTTAAAAAAAAGAAGCCAGAATCACTGAAGTTTGAATTTGTGTCCTTGAAATCCCAGGAGAAAATTTATAATAAAAAATTATTAGAATAAGTAAAGGAATATGTTCCAAATTTGGCCAATGATGTAAACCTATAGATTTAAGTCAAGTCAGCGACTCCATAAACAGGGTAAGTTCTAAGAAGTTCATAGTCGACAGGTTATAACCCAACTGTTGAAAGTAAAGGCAAAGATGTCTACAATCTTCAAGAAAACAGTGCATAATTTGAATGTCTATGGATTTCTCATCAGAAACCACAGAGGGGGCTGGCGAGGTGATAGCCCAACAATCAGAGCAGCTGCAGTGCAGGCACAGGACCAGAGTTAAGTTCCCAAGCCGGGCGTGGTGGCGCATGCCTGTAATCCCAGCACTTGGGAGGCAGAGGCAAGTGGATTTCTGAGTTTGAGGCCAGCCTGGTCTACAGAGTGAGTTCCAGGACAGCCAGGACCACACAGAGAAACCCTGTCTCGAAAAACCAAAAAAAAAAAAAAAAAAAAAAAGTTCCCAGCATCCAGGTTGGGAGGCTCAGCCACCTGTAACTCTGCTAGTGCCCACAAATACCTGCTCATAACCTCTGCATACACACAATTAAAAATACAATGAAAATCTTTTTTAAAAACTCGTGGGCTGGAGAGATGATGGCTCAGTGGTTAAGAGCACTGGCTGCTCTTCCAGAGGTCCTGAGTTCAAATCCCAGCAACCACATGGTGGCTCACAGCCATCTATAATGGGATCTGATGCCCTCTTCTGGTGTGTCTTAACAAACACAGCTACAGTGTACTTACATATAATAAATAAATTAATTAAAAAAAAAAGCTGGGTGGTGGTGGCGCACGCCTGTAATCCCAGCACTTGGGAGGCAGAGGCAGGCGGATTTCTGGGTTCAAGGCCAGCCTGGTCTACAGAGTGAGTTCCAGGACAGCCAGGGCTACACAGAGAAACCCTGTCTCGAAAAAACAAACCAAAAAACAAACAAACAAACAAACAAACAAAAAACAAAAACTAAAACAAAAAAAACTCACAAAGGGAATCGTATCAAGAACAAAGGGGAGAGGAAAGTACTCTCAGATGAAGAGTAAACGTGTTTGCTGGCAGGAGCCTTGTAAGAGAGTAGGCCAAAGACTATACTTTCTGGGATCATTTCTATAGTTCATATGAGAGTTGGCCACTGCAGGGTCATTGCACTAGAAAGAACCTCGAAACACAGGAAGAAAGGGGAAAAGAAATGGTAAGACATATGGGCAGAAGACATAACTGTAGATAGGCAATTAGTTCTCGGTGGGTTCTTTAAAAGTGCATTAGGTTAATTGTAAAGGTTAGTATTGTTTGGGTCTTTAACTATACATAGAAGTAACACATAAGACAATCATGTACCAAGGGAAGGGCAATGAGTTCCTACTTGAAGTGATAAAATACTGATTCTAATTAGGTCATGGAAAATTACACATATAACTCAGCTCCTAGGCCAATCAGTGAACTCTGCAGAAAGATGACCAAAAGTATGATAGGGAAATTAAAATGAAATTACAAAATCCAGAAAACTCAAAATGAAGGCAGAACAGAGTAAACAGGTTAGAACAAAAGACAAGTAAGATGGCACTTAGGCGTAAACAGACCATATCATGTTAGGTACAGATGGCCCACACCAGTGCTGTTAAAGAGGCTTGAAAAAATGACCCATTCTGTTATTTACAAGGAACTCTTCAAATACAAAACATGTAAGATAACACTTAAGAGATAGGAAAAGATGGTGTAGTTTAGTGGTAGTTTGTGCTTGGTGTGCATGAAGCCCTGGGCTCAATCTTCAGCACCTCCCTTAAGGTAGATATTAATGTCATGAAAAGTAAGAACTGGGATTCAAAGCCAGTTCCCAGAGATAAAAAGGGCTATTGCCTAATGAAGACCAGATCGCCGGGAGGGCTTTTTCTGCACTAGAGACTGCAGCAAATCCAAGCAGAGATGCAGAAAACTGGATCTGTCTACTTCACAAATGCAGTCAGTACTGCTCCGAGACATGAGAAGAACCAGCTGCAGACAGAGCAAACCAGGACCTGGAGAAGCTGAAGGACCTGTCCCAGCATTCCACGCTCCAGTGGCAGCCAGCCCAAGAGTGTGGGGAGCACGCACCAGGCAGGTCACCTGTGGGCCACACAAGAAACTTACAATATAAAAAGGACTAAAGTAAAATATGTTACTCATCATAGTGAAACAAAGTAGCAACAAATATTAAGAACTTCTCCCTGAATGTGGATATTAAATAAGTAGCAACCTTCAGAGCAAGCCACAAGGAAAATCAGAAAATATTTTGACACAATAAAAATACAGCCCAGCAAAGCATGGAAGATGCTGGTTGGATAGGAAATCTTTAACATTAAAATGAAAGAAGGAAGGTCTCACATCAGTAATCCAGGGTGCTATCTTAAGACTCTAAAAAGCAGAAGGAAACAACTGATACAGAGACATAGAAATGAAATTAGAACTGTAAAGGGTAGGGTATGGGAGCAGGTGGGCTGTGAATGGTGGGTGATCTACCTTAGCGGAACTGCCAAAGAAAGAGAAACACAGTTTCAACTGAAAGGGATGAGCAGAGGGGGTGGCACCTGGACCTGTAGAACTGAGAGGGAAAATGGAATTCTTTGACTAACTCTGTACAGAAATTTGTCAGGTCAGATGAAATAGTCTATTTCTTTGAAATTAGAAATCACCAAAACTCATCTAAGGTATAAGAGTCATCCTGCACTTTTACTTTGTTTTGTTTTAAGATGGGAAAATTACAGTTAAATACTGTGGTAGTTTGAATGTGCAGTGTTTCCCACAAGCTCACATATTTGAAGACACAGCGGCTGGAGCTGGTTGGGAAGGCTGTGGAACCCTCAGGAGGTGGCACCTCAGTGGAGGCAGTGGGTCCTGGGTGGGCCTTGAGGTGCTGGGCTTCCATTTCTTACTCACGTTGTGCTTCTGTGTATTGGTGCAGTGTCATTAGCTGGTCGTCTGCTCTTGTTCTGTGCTTTCCCCACCGTGGTGGACTCCATCCCTCCACAACCGTAAGCCACAATAAACCCTTAAGTCACTTTTGTCAGGGTATTTGACCACAGCAAGGAGAAAGCTAAGACAGATACTTTCCAGGCCCACATGGTTTCACTGATAGTCTATTATTTTAAAACGCTGCCAAATTTAGATGGAAGAAGACATTTCCCAACTCATCCTTGATGCTGTTGACTCTGAACCCCAGTCCAGGGTCCATGATCCTCAGCATGCTGTTAGCAGATTGAACCCCAGAGACTTTTTAAAGCCAACACACAGGACTAAGTAACGTTTATCTTAGACATCAAGGATGGCTTGATATATGAAAACGATCACTGTCATCAGTTGTATCACTACCTAAAGAAAGCCACATGATCTTGTTGAGGCAGAAAAAGTATTTGACAACAGTCAGTATTCATTCCTGATAAAAATTCAGCAAAGTAGAAACAAAACTTTTCACCTGGTAGAGGACGCTACAAAGACAGAGCAGCTGAGAAGGGCGGCGTCTGAGGTGCGGTTCCTTCAGCGTGAACCTAGAGAGCCGCCTCTTAGTGCCACGTGGGAGACTGGTTTCAGAACCGTCTATGGATCTTCAAATCCTTGGACACTAGAGTCTTTTTTTGTAAAATGATAACACTGCCATGTACTTAAACTATTTCTGCATTATTTATATTTTCTAATACAGTATAACTACTGTGTAAGATGCAGTGTGTAGTTTAAGGAGTTATGATGGTCAGTCCAGGCATCTTTGCTTTCTGTTTTTCTTTCTTTTTCTTTTTTTTTTTTGGATTTGGTTTTTTCAAGACAGGGTTTCTCTGTGTAGCCCTGGCTGTCCTGGAACTCATTCTGTAGACCAGGCTGGCCTGGAACTCAGAAATCTGCCTGCCTCTGCCTCCCAGAGTGCTGGGATTACAAATGTGCACCACCACCACCTGGCTTTTGTTTTTCTTTCTTAAATGCTTTTTTGTTTCTTTTTTTAAAGATTTTTATTGTTATATCTAAGTACACTGTAGCTTTCTTCAGACACACCAGAAGAGGGCATCAGATCTCATTACGGATGACTGTGAGCCACCATGTGGTTGCTGGGATTTGAACTCAGGACCTTCAGAAGAGCAGTCAGTGCTCTTGACTGCTGAGCCATCTCTCCAGCCCCTTGTTTTTCTTTTCTTTCTTTTTTTTTTTTTTCGAGACAGGGTCTTTCTGTGTAGTCCTGGCTGTTCTGGAACTCACTCTGTAGCCCAGGCTGGCCTCGAACTCAGAAATCCGCCTGCCTCTGCCTCCCAAGTGCTGGGATTACAGGTGTGCGCCACCACGTCCGGCTTGTTTTTCTTTCTTGAATAATGCTATTAATCTACACTTGGTTGAATCTTAATGCAGACTCTGCAAACCACCTGTTGTTAATGAAGACTTTAACTTCCATGTTGGCATAGACTCCTGATACAAAGTCTCTCAGCGCAGACTGGCTCATGGCTGCTGATCACATTTGGGCTGAATATGTGTTCTTTGCTCTGAACTTGGAAGGACCGCCTCCGCCCATGCACCCCAGCGTATATCTTCCTTCCCCATTCTGGCTGCTCTGGCTGTCTGCTGCCCTAAGCCCTTGCTTGTGCCCTTCCTTCAGTGTGGCTTTTAAAGGTGGTCACAGCTCAGGGGTGTCTTCTCGGGTTCCCTTGACCACCTAGTCTAAAGGGATTTTATCAAGCTTCAGGGAAGTATTCCCTGTACAGCGTGCGTCTGTCTGTCTATTGTCTGTCTATCTGTACATCTATACATCTATCTGTCTCTCTGTCCGTTCATCCTTCCTTCCTTTTCTTAAAGATTTATTTATCTATTTTATATGAGTACACTGTTGCTGTCTTCAGACACCCCAGAAGAGGGCATTGGATCCCATTACAGATGGTTCTGGTCCACCAAGTAGTTGCTGGGAATTGAACTCAGGACCTCTGAAAGAGCAGTCAGTGCTCTTAACTGTTGAGCCACCTCCCAGCCCCACAGCTTGCTTGCTTGCTTGCTTTCTTTTTTTTTTTTTTTTTTTTTTTTTTTTTGATTTGGTGTTTTTGAGACAGGGTTTCTCTGTATAGCCCTGGCTGTCCTGGAACTCATTCTGTAGATCAGGCTGGCCTTGAACTCAGAAATCTGCCTGCCTCTGCTTCCCAGAGTGCTGGGATTACAGGCGTGCGCCACCACCGCCCGGCTGCCCTACATCTTTCTAAATTAGGAATCCTCGTCCATTTGTTTGTGGCTTTACTGTGCGTCCCTCCAGCAGCACATGTCCAGGAGAACGTGCCTGTTGATGGTTTAGGATGATGCTCAGCTTTAGTGTCAGGTGAAGACCAGTTCTGCTTTCTGAAAATGTATAGATTTCTCTATAACCACATATTTTCTCGTGATTTCATTTTTTACATAGTAGTCTTTAGAGCTGCTGTTTAATAGTTTGCCACCTAGCACCCTACCCTGGACAGTGAAGTTTTTCTTATAGCTGTCGTTTGATTCTTACGGGTGTTCAGTGTTCCACTGGGCTCTTGAGGGTTTGGTCTGTGAGGAAGTGAACAGTGAGTCAGTCTTGCCTCCCTGGCTTCAGTGGGTCGATGTCTGTGCTACAGATTCACAAGCTAAGCAGATAGAGCAGACACACTGACGGGAGGCACGGGGCCTGGCAACGAGCGCTGGTTAATGCGGGATTCTATGTCAGTGTTCCATGAAGAAAAACCTTGAAAGATGTATTCGGTCCTTTATGTTTCATGTTAGTAGAAGACACCCTGCTCGCCATCTCCTGGTTTAATATGTAGTCAAAACTTTATAAATGATATTCAGTTCTAAAATACAGTACAAAAATCACATGTGCCAACACTATTTTAGGGCATGCTTATGGTCATCTTGACTAGATTTAATGCGAGTGAATTTGAGGACTCAGTTCTGGCCCCAGCTGGCTGACTTATAACGTGTTGGGTGGGCACTAAGCTTTGAAAGTCCAAGTGATGGGAGCAGGTCTGGACAGGCCAAGAGCTTGCTCTTGTTACTGAGAACTGATCTTAACAAGTGCTTATTAACCAGAGGGTTAATCCGCAAGCATTGTTTCCAGAAAGGCACTTTCAACTGCCTTCCCCGAGACTGCGTTAATGTTTGTTAGGGCGGTGTCCCTCCCCAACCTCCGTGTTCTGTCATATCTTCTAGCACTGGCATAGAACTTGCCCGTTTGCTTGTCTGTGAGTGACTTAGGGCAAGGGCCTTGTTCTGCTTCATTGCTAGGGCCAAGCACTTGGTGTGCTTGCTAGATGAGAGGCAGGCGAGCAGGCAGATGGCTTCTTGGGGTGGCATACCGATCCCACAAGTTCTGTGTGCCTCTGCCGCGTGCTTCAGTGGACTCTCAGCAGACCAGGGAGGGAAGGTGAGTGTTGAACGTGGAATGACAAGTTGAACATGCCACTGAAGCCAGGTTGCAGGACCGCGCCGCGGTAAGGTGTGGAGGGTTTCTATGAGGGTGTGCTGTAAAGGTACAAGGTACCCAGCCTCCTCTCTCTCCTCTTCCTCTTTGCTATTAGGAGCAGCCATGTCATCTGCAACTTCTTTCAAAGGGCAAATGCTTTAAAAGTAAGGTGCATACTGTAACAGATTTAATTTATGCTCTGGGTGGAGCCAGGTGTGTGTGTGTTCACTAAATTATTTTTTGAGCACTTGCACAGATTTGAAAAATCACACCCTCCCCTTTAAAGTAGTGAAATTGATCCCAGTGCCCCCCCACCCCCACAGTGGGCATGCATGCTGCCCATGGACTCCACGGTAGCCGCTCACTAGAAATGCTTAGCGTCCCCTCATGTCCAGTTACCCACCTGCCCTTGCCTGCAGTCTTGGAAGATTTCCATCATGGAAAGTTCGCAGCCTGTCCCCATCCCTTCTCCAGACAGATACCAGCTCTGTATTCATTCTCTACAGATTTGCCTTCTGAAGAGACTTCATGTCCATGGCCCCACCCTGGCTGGCTTCCTTCTGGCGGCTTGTGCTTACCACAGTGATTCTGAGGCGCGCTGACCAGCAGCACGTGTCAGTAGTTTCCTCTTGTTGCTGGTTCTGGGCTGTTCACAAATTCCTCAGCGGGTGGACATTTGGATCGTCTTGAGTGTTTGTTTGGTACACAAATGCTGTGAAGTTTTGCATGCGGGGCTTTTTATAGGTGGTTTCTTTTGGAGTGCTTTTCAAGTGTGTGGCTGGTGTATGTTGAAGTGTCAAGAAACTTGCTTCCAAAGCGGCCCTCCTGTTTTGTGTTGCCTCCAGAGAGTCCCAGCTTTCCTGCGCAGGAGCCACTGTGTGCTGCACCAGTGTTTCCTTTCCTGGTAGATCTCCAGGGCTCCTGCTTTGTGAGGAGGTTCTTGTTGGCCTCGAACTCAGAAATCTGCCTGCCTCTGCCTCCCAAGTGCTAGGATTAAAGGTGTGTGCCACCACTGCCTGGCTTGTGAAAATTTTTCTAAGGTGTAATTTACAGTGGAACCCTCTGATCTGAAGGTACCAGTCAGATTTAATGGATGCATGTTCAGTCACTCTGGAAAGTGTCAGATGATCCTCCAGGTAACTTTCCAGAAGGAAGCTCTATCACAAACCCTGTCAGTATGTACTTTATGCTTATAACTAGCCAGCTTATGAGAAGTGTTAATTATGGAGTTTCTTTTGGTGACACATATTTCTTGGTCTCCCCCCCCCCCCCCCAATAATCTTACAAAGTAGAACGTAGGCTTTTCTCTTTAGCATGATGTTTTTTGCTAACTCCCTTTTCTGTAGTTAGCACCCCCAAGGTTCCTCTATGGGGCTGAGCGCAGCAAAATTGGCAGGGAGGCCATTGAGCCTTGACTCAGCCAGCCCCGCCCCGTCTGTTGTGGAGGAGGTCCTTGACAGCTAGCCCAGCCCAACCGAGGAACACTGAGCCGGGATCTGGGAATCGCTGCATCTGTGAGCGATTGAGTGTCCTGCCGTTCCGGCCACCAGCCCGCCTCACCCGCCCAGTGTGGAGCTGCGTGTAGATCCGTGGTCCAGAGGCAGGAGCGAGGCTGGCCTCCACTCACTGGGCATGGAGCCGCCGGCCACGCGCCTCTGAGGCCTGGCGTTCATGGTGAGTCTTATGCGGGTCTGCCATCCCAGCTTGGCCTTGGCTAGTGTCTCGGCCTGCCCTTCCAGGCCTGCTTGGTCCTGTGCGCGGTGTGTGAGGCTGTGTGCATGGAAGCCTGAGTGCAGGTGAGCGCACATCACATGTGTCTGTTTTACCCACTAGCCAGAGCTTGCTGGGGACACCCGTGAGGCACCTCCTCCCCATGGCCTTCTTTGTGTCTGCCGCTCGCAGGGTTTTCTTCCAGGGTTCAGTGTTGTTCAGAGAGCTCACCCTTCAGCCTCATTCTTACTGCTTTGCCAGAGTCAGTTCACTTTAGGCCAGGGGCCACCTAGACTCTTACTGAAGGGTCTGGGGAACAGGAGACTCAGGACGGTCCGGAGCTGGGTTCTCAGAACCCAGCACAGATCTGGAACATCTCAGGTCCTGGTGCCTGTGTTAACTTTTATGTTCTTGCTGTTTGTAAGTAATCTGACCACCAGAGCCGGTCTCCTGGGAGCTGCTGGTCCCGGTGCCTGCATTCCTGGGAACCTAAGAGAGTGCTTTCTGGGAGGGTACGGTGGCTGGGTAGAGCAGAGCCCGCGGAGGAGGAGCTCTCCCAGGTGTTCAGAGCCTCCACCTTCCTGCCCTGTGGCCAAGGCTCTGTCACCATCACTGCCTTCTGGAAGCTGAGCACCTGTAAAACCTGAATGGGTCACTCCCTCTTCAGATGGCAACCGAGTTCCACGTCTTAGAGCAGCAGTTTTTCCCTCAAACACTTGCCTGTTGTGGACAGCGAGTAGAAGCAGCCTGCCTCGCCACGCTTGAGGCTTCTTTGTCTTTATTACAACCCCTTTCAGAGAAATGCCGCAGGAAGTGATTTTATAGTAAAAGTGACAACTCTGCGCCTGACATTTCTGGCCTCTCCTTTGGGTACATGTCTCCCGCCTGCTTGTCCTCCTTTGATCTTCCCTTAACAGACAAAGGAACCAGCATGGAGGGGAAGACAGTGCTCAGGGAGGCAGTGCAGCTAGGGGCCCATCCTGCAGCTCTTCCCTGCGCACTGCCTTGCTGTTGGCAGACCCGCCCCATGCTGTCTCTTAAGTTAGTTTATCCCAGCACAAGTACCCCATGGGATAGCCTACTCCAGACGTCGGTCCTTAACCCTGGGCTTTATCAGCAGACAGATCCTGCTGCTGTCGATGGCTGAGTCAGATGTGAGCACAGGTCTGATTGATGGCCCTTTCTTCTCGTGGACTAATTGAGGAAGGTAGTGGGGGTCTGATCAGATTACCGACATTCCTGGCTGTCTTTTTAGGTCTAGGGATAGCACTGATGGATAGCCATCTCTCCTCTCTTCCTCCTGGGAGACATTCTTCTATTGCTTCAGATCCAATCTTCTCTCCCTTTTAATACAAATTTGTCTATTGCTGTGTGTGTTTGTGTGTGTGCACATGCACACATACACACACACATAGGACATACACATGCATGTGTTCTGTCTCTTTTTCTCTTTTTAAAACAAATTCCGTTGCCTGCTGATTTTTGTTTTCTGGTTCCTAGCCTTAGGAAGTGTGCAGATAAGGTCTAACCATGTTCCCACTCTAGTCTCCTTTGGATCGCTCCACTAGCTGTGGGTAGCTGTGTGTTGAGACCATCATGGCTAGGCAGAATAATTTTGACTCAGTATCAACTGTTTAAAATGTTCTTGCTAAAGCCAGGCGTGGTGGCGCACGCCTTTAATCCCAGCACTTGGGAGGCAGAGGCAGGCGGATTTCTGAGTTCGAGGCCAGCCTGGTCTACAGAGTGAGTTCCAGGACAGCCAGGACTACACAGAGAAACCCTGTCTCGAAAAACCAAAAAAAAAAAAAAAAGTTCTTGCTAACCAATTGATCAGGATCTATGTCTGCAGTAGGCTATTCCCTGAAGGAGAGACTTGGGCTAGCACAAACTAATCAAAGAGACAACATGGGGTGGGTCTGCCAGGTGGCTGTGTGCAGGGAGGGCCATTCCCACCAGCACTGTGTGCCCTTTGGTTACTGCTTGTCTGTCTTGTCAGAAGGTCTCTCTCTCTCTCTCTCTCTCTCTCTCTCTCTCTCTCTCTCTCATGGCCTCTGGTGTATGGTGCAGGTGCTGAGATGCCGTCTCTTGCTCCTTTGGCCCTTCACTTCTTGCCCCTGTGCGTACTTTTCCTGCAGAGGGCCCCTGCAAGGCTGTGCGGGAGGGTCTCTTAAAGAGTAAGTCCTCCTGGTCTCTTCCCAGATGAGCCGCTTCTTTTGTGTGGTCGTCTTCCTTTTTTCCCTGCTGAATTTGCTTTGCTCGTAGCTTCTGCCTAGAGCTGAGGCCTTGCTCAGGCTTCTTGATGCTTTTTCTCTGAATTTACTTATTCATCAGACCGCACCCGACAGCTTCTTCCATGGTTAGCAGCTGCATTGGCCAGGTCCCATCCTCCTCTCTGGGATTTATTACTAAATGTTCAGGTCAGAAATCTCATCCAGGTATTCCAGACCAGGGGCTTGCAACGTTTTTAAGTCTTTCATAACCAATTAAACTGACTTGCAGTGGGACTTTGAAGAATACTGTTCTAAATTCCTCTCTGCTGGGATGATCAGGGTGAGCGAGGCCACAGCTGATTGTATGGGCAATTTGTTTTACTCACTGGTCTGCAGGGCTCTTGACAAGCCCGTGGAACAGAGAAGCACTGCTCGACTTAAGGCAGAAAGACTCTGTAGCTTGTTTCAATGCCGTGACAAGTTAGATGGACAGAGCCCACAGATTTTGCCTACCATACAGAAAGAGCTCAGCTCGTCAGAATAGGCACAGTCACTGCAGTATACTCCCCTGTTTAAGTCTCACAATGGTCTCTCTTACCAGTCACTTCTGTTTGTAATGATGGAGTGGAAGCAGGAGATGGCCCAGGCTTGCCTAAGGTAAAAGGCAGGACTTAGTCCTTGGCCGTTTGAGGTTTTGCCCCAGCTGCATTGGGTATGGCCCTAGTGCTTATGAGACAGTAGCGAGCGTTCTTTTCAGGCCTTAGAGTGAGTATTGTCCTCCTGCATGTGGAGCTGGTTTGTCTGGTTGCACAGAGAGCCTACTGTGGACATCTCTAGTGGCTGTAGACAAAGAGCTAGGTTTGGGGCAGGACTTGTGATCATGCCAGCATCTTTCTATTCGTATTTACAAGTGCCATTTGAGTTTTTGAAATTGATTTATATTTTTATTTTATGTACATTAGGGTTATTCCCACACGTATGTATGTCTGGGTAATGGTGTTGGGTCCCCTGTAACAGACGGTAGCTGTGAGCTGCCATGTGGGTACTGTGATCCGAAACTGGGCCTTCTCTCCAACCCCTCATTTGGGTTTTGAAAAGGCTCTGCTTGGGATTCCGAGTTTCGGCAGGCCAGGCTCTGTCATTAACTCATGCATCACTGTGTGGTGAACCATGCTGTTGAACCCCATTTGGCATTAACTGACTCAGGATTCCAGGTTGTCAGGGCTGAATGCAGTGAGATTGCTTCCTATGGAGTACACCCTGTGAGCAGCTCACTTGAGTTGGTGAGAAATGTTCCTAAAGAACCCAGTGCTTAGAGTCTGATCAATTTCCCCATTCTCTGTGGAGCAAATCTGAGGGCCTCCAGTGGCCATTAGGACTGGGGTGGTAGTGGCGGCATCTTTTCCCTCCTGGGCTTGGTGTGCAGATTGAATCAGCTCTGCTTGGGAGACCCCTGGAAAGCCCTTGGTACATCAGCCTGGTCAGCTGCCACTGCCACTGCTGTTGCTTGAGTTAGTAACAAGTGCTTAGTGACAAGATCTGATGTTTTGGCCTTGCATCGAGGCATTCCCTTCCTTTTGCTTCTGTGGCTTGCAAACTTTGCTGGACTCTCTGATTCCTGGTGTTTTGAACTCAGTGTTTTCCCTTGCATTCCACAGTCATTTCAGGTCTGAGGGAAAATGTAATGGTGTGTGCAGCCCTGTCCCCCTGTGTAGGGCTGTGCTTGCTGACTGACGTGTGCCTGTCTCCCTGTTGCTGGCTGTGCCTGCTCTGATCCTGCTCACACCCACTGGCGGCTGTGGACCAGGCTCGAGAGTTCTAAGAGCGTTGTTTGCCTGGGTCTTAGTTGCTGGTTAGTGGACCTGTGTGTTGCTTCCAGTTTCACCTCTGTAAGCCGTGGAGGACTTGGTGTTTTCTCTCCCAAACTACACATTTGTTTGAGTATATCGAGAAAGAGGTCAGGCCTCCTTAGAGTGGCAGTGCAGAGGACCTGCAACCCTCACCCTGGACTTTGAATTGCAGCATTCTGTCTGTAAGGTGGGATGACGTACTGATTGTTGGGGAGGTCAGATCAGACTCTGTGGCATCTGACTTGTGGTGTGAGATTGCTGGCCTTAGCATAAATTACATAGACCAGGCTTAGCAAATGAGTAGCACACAATGGGATGATTGTTACTGATTCTTGACAGATGCCACTTGTATTAGAATCCTTGTCAGCACAGAGCCTTGGGTGGATTTTCTATAGAGTTGGAGATGTTGATACCTACTTCTGGGACATGGAACTTCCTGCTGCTGGCACTGGGCTGTCGCCACTCAGCCTGGCACAGGGTCCATGAGCCAACATCAGTTCCTCAGCTCTGCATAGTTAGGTAACTGGAAAGGATTTTCCCTCTTCAGTGGGATCAGCTCGGGGTAGGCAAGGTAGGATCCTCACCCTGTACACCCAGCGGATGGGAGCTGTCAGTTTTTAGAAGCTGTAGCTCTCTTTTCTGGGTGAGAGAATAATTGCTTGTGAAGTAGCTTTTCTAGCTAGTGTCAATAAATCCTTTTCACAGGATCATGTGGCTCTCGTCATCCAGAATGGTGTGAATCTGTGGCAACTCTACACTTTGTTCCCAACCGATCATCTCTCTGAGACGCTTCTCAGCAGTGATAGATAGACAACCAGAGATGAACGGGTTTTGGTTTTGCAGGAGCCCAAATCATCATTATCCCAGAAGCTGACTTTCTTAAACACTATTGGGCGTTTGGAATCTGGGTCAGTAGGTGTGACTAAGCTGCTGTGACTTCAGTCTGTGGATCTAATTAGTGACTCAGTGGGTTTGGAGGTCACTTTTAGATTTCCAGGGCATGGTAGAATTATTGACAGAACATCGTGCAGTGATGGCATAGCAATGGCCATTACAGTAGACACTCATCTCTTCCCAAGAAGTACAGGCCACTCACTCTGTGGGACTCTTGGTTCAGGGGCTGCTGACCCTTGTAACTTTGTAACCACCACAGGGGAAGTATGTGGATCTTCCACAGCAGGGAGCTCTTGGAACTCTTTCTTTGCCCAAGGCTTTCCCTTCTGAACAGCAGGGAAGACTTGAAGTGCACGTACCCTTACCGTGAACTCAGCTACAAGTGGCTTCTTTTTTGATGATACAAGCTGGCTCGACCCGGAGTCACCTGATGTCTTTGTCCTAGGAATATGAAGACAAGGCTGGAAGACCGAGCAGGCCACCCTCTCCGAAGCAGAATGTGAGGAAGAACCTGGATTTTGAGCCACTGTCCACCACGGCGCTCATCCTCGAGGACAGACCCGCGTGAGTCTGAGGCAGAGCCTCTGTGCTTCGTGCTGTGGGGTGCTCCCTTCTGGAGGCAGGAGAGGGAGAAGAGTGCCTGCGTCTCTCCTTACCTCCACGTTAGCCTTCACTCAGTGTGACATCACAGGCAGATTTAGGAAACTGTCCTGTGTCATGGAAATTTAAGCAGGCTTTTCCTTTCAGGCATTATTTGCTCTTGTAGTGTATTATCCACGCTTGCCTTGTGTGACTGCTGTAAGTGCAAGGCTAGTTTGGGGTACAAGGAACCCTGCAGGCGGAAGGGCCTGGTTTTTTTGGATACCTCTTAGAGTGGCCCGTGGAGTTCTTGGGTAGTTTGAATCAGAACTCCTCTTCTCTGGGCCCTAGTTTCCCACTGTGTGATGAGGCTATCATGCTCGGAGCCACTCTTAGTCAGGGTTTCTATTCCTGCACAAACATCATGACCAAGAAGCTAGTTGGGGAGGAAAGGGTTTATTGAGCTTACACTTCCACACTGCTGTTCATCACCAAAGGAAGTCAAGAATGGAACTCTGTCAGGTCAGGAAGCAGGAGCTGATGCAGAGGTCATAGGGGGATGCTTCTTACTGGCTTGCTTCCCCTGCCTTGCTCAGCTTGCTTTCTTATAGAACCCAAGACTGCACCACCCACAATGGGCCCTCTCCCCTTGATCACTAATTGAGAAAATGCCCCACAGCTGGATCTCATGCAGGCATTGCCTCAGCTGAAGCTCCTTTCGCTGTGATAACTCCAGCCTGTGTCAAGTTGACACACAAAACCAGCCAGTACAGAGTCCTTCCTAGAGAAGAAAGTCATAGCTAATCTTATTACCGAATTTATACAGAACAGTGCATCAGGGAGGAGGTTTCCCACTTGAATAAGAACAAGAACAATGACAGGTTGTTCTACCCTGGGCTAGCCAATTCCAGCCTCCTGTCCATCCTTGATACTTAAAACTGTTAAGCCAGACCAGTCATATGGTTACTCGGCAGAGAAAGATGTTTGCTGCCAAGCCTGCTTCCTGGCATCTGAATAGTGGAAAGACAGAGCTGACTTCTGCAAGTTATCCTCACACTCACACACACACACATACACATACACACACACCACACCACACACGTACCACACCACACACACACACACACACACACACACCACACACACACACACACACACACACACACCACACCACACACCACACCACACCACACACCATACCATACCACACACCACACACACACACACACCACACACCACACACACATACACACCACACACCACACACACATACACACCACACACCACACACACATACACACACACACACACACACACACACACACCAGACAACACACACACACACACACACACATACACACATACACACATACACAGGGATGGATGGGGAGGGAGGAAAGGAAGGACAGAGAGGAGAGAGGAATAAGAAGGAGAGAAAGAAGAAGAAATATAATTAAGTAAACAATTAAAATGTAAAGTCTGATGAGGAGTATATCTTCAGGATCGTAGAAAGCCCTAAAGAAGATGTTGGAACTCGATGGTAAAGAGACCAGCTCTTTTAGTATGCCGAGAGGTAGACCAGGCTGGCCACCTTTGGCCAGTGGCGGTGGTTGCAGTCTCCCAGGGATCGTGGCTATAGGACTTGTGGCATGCAAGCCAGATGCTATCACATCCCACTAAGTCAGCTGCCAGAGTCCACGGGCCTTCCTTATAAGATCCATATAGCTCCTGTGTGCGTTTGCATACAGCAGTGAAGGAACTTCGGCACTATATAGATTACTGCTCTCGTTGCTGTGGCAAACGCCTGACCAAAAGAAGAAAATTAAAAAAAAAAAAAAAAAAAAAAAAAGCCCAAGGAAGCAGGGCTCATCTGGCTCACAGTTGGAGGGTCCAGGCCATCCTGGTGGAGAAGGCGTGGCAGCAGGAGGTGCTGCTGATCAGGTGGCGCCAGCTGGCAGGACGCAGCTAGTGTTGGTGCTTATCTTGCTTCCTCCCAGCCTTTGGAATGGTGTCACTCACATTCCTGCTTTAAACCAGTCTGGAAATACCCTCACAGACACACCCAGGGGAATGTTTCTGAAGGAGTTGTAGCCAGCAGTGTGATTAACCATCACAAGAGCCGGTCTGAAACTAAGCACTTAAACTGCCATATCATATGTGCTGTGAGGTCATCCCGATGCAGGCATCCGCTGCTGACACTGCTGCTTTGCAGGAAGAACAATTTCTTTGAAGAATTGGTTGGCTTCTTTTTCTATATCTTTATAACTCAGTGTTTCTCAGTGAGTATCTTGCTTTGTCCGGAATGTCTTTGCAGGGAGATCGTTCAGTCAGTGGTGTGTGTGTAAGGCTCCAGGCTCAGGCCCCAGCTGAGCAAGGTAGCACACACCTGGAGTCCCAGCTCTTGCGAGGCTAAGATAGTAGGGTCTCCTGGACTATGTAAGTCTCAACAAAACATAGTTTCAGTTTATGAAAGAACTGAAGTTTTAAAAAATGGATTTTTTTTTTTAACTTTGGGTTTAAGAGCTTGTATGCAATAATGCTTCAGGTGGTTTTTTTCCCTCAGATTTTATCTGGTTGTAACAGTGCAACCCTGTTTATTTCCTGTCAAGAAATCTCCCAGCAAAGCCAGCTGAAGAAGCTCAAAAGCATAGACAGCAGTATGAAGAGATGGTGGTGCAGGCCAAGAAACGAGGTACTGTGACAGCCAGCCAGCTCTGTTGGCTTCTGTTCTGTTGAAGTTCATTAGCTTTAACCTTGACAAAGGCATTCATACTTCTAAATATATGACTTTTCCATGAAGCAGACAAAAAAGGATGCTTCTCATCATTCCTGGAAACACGAAGGTCCTGTGTGAGAGGGAGCTGTGCTAGCACACACCTGTTAACCCAACACTTGGGATGCTGAGACAGGAGACTCCTGAGTTCAGAGCCACTCTACTATATGAGAGAATCCTGTCATATGACAGAACACATAGATTTACATGAGATAAGAGGTGTGTGCTAGAAAGAGTGGCAGCCAATAGCGACGTGCGGCTCTTTCCCCGCCTTGGCTCTTCATACGATGTGAGGGATTAGGTATGTCTTTTGCAGCATTTAAAAAGCTAGAGAGAAGCCAGGCAGTGGTGGCGCACGCCTGTAATCCCAGCACTCTGGGAGGCAGAGGCAGGCGGATTTCTGAGTTCGAGGCCAGCCTGGTCTACAGAGTGAGTTCCAGGACAGCCAGGGCTATACAGAGAAACCCTGTCTTGAAAAAAACAAATCAAAAAAAAAAAAAAAAAAAAAAAAAAAAGCTAGAGAGTGCTGTGTGTGACTCTGGAGTATGTTAAAGTACATACAATAAATAAATGGAATATCATTCACCTTTTAAGAAGAAATTCTGACACATTACAAAATTGTTGAACCTGATTGATCCAGTGTGAAACAAGCCAGTGACTAAATGACAGATAGTAGGCTGTCATTTCTTTGGGGTGCCACTGGGTAGTGTGCAAGAGTCTTTTCAGCAGAGGGGCTACCTGAGGAGAGGCAGGCAGGGAGTTAGTGGTTAATGAGAACAAGTTTAGTCAAGGAGAAGACAAGGTTCTAGATAGGATAGTGGTGGGAGTGTATCACAGTAAGAATAAATGTTAGGAGGTTATACAGTTAATGTGGTTAAAATAGTAAAGTCTGTGTTATGTCTCTCCATAATAAAAAAGTTATAACTCTTCCCAGGGATCCATGAGTGAATGGTTACAGAACCTCTTGCTGCTCCGGAATCTAAAGACAGAGATGCTGAAGACTTGTTTATAACATGGCATATAAACCGTGTACACTGATCTGTACTTCAGGTCATCTGTGGATTCCCCACAGTAGTTATGCACCGAGTAGATACTCACGGAGGGTTGCTCAGGGAACAGTGACTCGAAGATAGTTTGTACATGTTTGGAACAGACATGACTTGGCTGGCTGAGAGAGCCCAAGGATGTAGACGTTCCCGTGCAGTAAACCAAGGAAAGATGCGCTTAGTGTGCCTCAGCCCTGCTGCTGGTGATCGGAGAGGGAAGCTCGGGGCTGAGAGAGAGCACGGGCTGCTCCTGCAGGGGACCCAAGCTCGGGTCCCAGCACACGCTGGGTGACTCGCAGCCACCTGTAACTGAATTCCAGGGGTTGGTTTGATGCCTTCTCTAGACCTCTGAGGGCACCAGGCACGTACATGGTACACAGATATACATGCAGGCAAAATACTACACGCGTGAAATTGAAAACAACACTGGAGTGAGCCTAGGGGTCACATCCGGGGAGAGCGGGATGAAGGCTGCAATGGGCTTTCGGTGTTCCGTGGGGAACTCTGTTGGTTTGATTGGATGCTTTCATAGGCTTTTGTGTGTTGTATTTATTGAATTATAGTTGTGATTGTATACTGTCTTAAAGGAGCGAGCTATACTTACAGCATTTACTGAAGGAGGGGTGGAATGTTCTGTAGTCTATGAGGAGTAGAGTATGATACATATATCTATAATCTCAGCACTCTAGAGTAAGAGGAAAATACTGAGTTTGAGGCCAAACTGGACCACATAGCAAGACCCCGAGTTCACACAGTAAGTCCATAGGTAATGAAGTGAGTGCCAGGAGCAGACCTTTGCTGCCTATCCACCCCACCCACCGTCTCTCATCACTCTCCTTCTCTCCCAAACCCCTGTGTATGTGCCTCTCACAGGCATGAACCCAGGCCAGAGGGGACGTCCATCAGATGTCCTGCCGCTGTCCATCTTACTCTTTGAGGAACGATCTACTGACCTTGAAGCTTGGGTTATGCTGGACTGGCAGCCAGCAATCCTCCTGTCTACTCTGCTCAGTGTGGGGGTCACGGGAATGCACTCACACGCAGTCTTTATGTGGGTGCTGAGATCTAAGCAGCAGACACTTAACTACTAAGTCACATCTCCAACTCCCCCTTCCCTGTTATTTTTCTGGCATGGTGAGTACTGGCTGCTCAGTGGTTTCTTTCTTTTAATCACCATTTCTAGAGCTTAAAGAAGCCCAGCGGCGGAGGAAGCAGCTGGAGGAAAGGTGCAAGGTGGAAGAGAGCATCGGAAACGCCGTCCTGACCTGGAATAACGAGATCTTGCCTAACTGGGAAACCATGTAAGCGTTGCCCCACTGGTGCTGCTTAGGGTGCCCACTCCTTTGTGGAGTCTGCGGGCGGGAGCTGTAGTGGCTGGATATGGTGACAGCCTCTTCCAGTTTATCTTCTGAGAGCCTGAGCCATGTTTGTAAAGTTTGTGATGCCTGTGTCACTCCATACTTGGAACTTTGGTAGCTTGTTGTGAGTCTCCGTATCGTACAAATCATACTCTGTACCTGAAGGGACAGACCCCTGTGTGAGCTGGCCTGCCCTGTCTGCAGACTGCTCCCAGGACTACCCAGTGGGAACTGCTAATCTGTACCCTCTGGGCCTTTGCCTGCCCTTACCCTGTCTGCAGTGTCCTGAACCTCTCCATCCTTCTAAATCCTGTTTTTCTCTGGCTTAGTCTTCACAGGGAAGAATTTCCTGCCCCAGCCCGTGGAAGACTCCCCAGAGTCTCCTGGCACTTGTCTGCTTGAGCGTCTGTCTCTTTGTGAGGGTGGGAACCACTTGTCTTTGATGTCAACCTGCAGTGTCAGTAGAGTGGCGCCCCACAGCTCCTGGCTACCGTGGCATCCTCAGTTCTGAGGATCTGCAGGACATCTTGTTTTCTTCCTGTGTGGCCAGTGCGGGCAGGGTCATTGTGACCAGCAGTCTTGAATGACTATGTTGTCTAGATGTTCCCCAGTTAGCATCCTGCCTACAGTGCTGTGAGGCCCCTTCCCACTACATGTCTGTAAACGAGAACGGCCTGCACGCCTCCCTGTGCCCCGTGCTCCTTACCTGTGCGCAGCTCTTTGCAGTCCTGTAGGAGTCCACTCTGTTTCCCCTGTCTGGTTTCTGCTCAGAAAGTCTTTTCAGTTCTTCATGTGTGTCAACTTCTACTAATCAATCAGAACCTGGTTCTGGAAGGTTTCTTGGTTCTTTGGTCTGTGGTGTTCCATGCTGTGCCTTTAGTACCTGTCACAGCTTAGAAGTATTGTCTGGATTTCAGTAGAGGCAGGAGGGTAAGCTCCCTGAGGGGAAGGGTGAGTGGGGGTGAGGCTTGTGTGCAGGTGAGCCATCCTCCATTGAGAGCAAACTTAGAAACTCATACTTCCATTCTGTTCAGGTGGTGCTCTAAGAAGGTTCGAGACTTGTGGTGGCAGGGAATCCCTCCGAGTGTAAGAGGCAAAGTTTGGAGCTTGGCCATTGGCAACGAGTTGAACATCACTCACGGTGAGTGGCTTGTGTGATTCTAGGCATTGAGGTTCCCCCTGGGGTCCTGGGGCTCCCTTCTGTCCCCTTTGCCATGTTAGAGAGTATGGTAACCAATGGCATGAAGCTCTGGTGGGAAGGCCAGGTAAATCTGTCCTCTGAGAGGGTACCTGGGTAGTGGGTTCATGCTGGCTGCCCCAGATTCCTGAGAAGTCAGAGCAGGCTTCCTAGAGAGGAGGATAGCAGACACAGGGCTCTAAGGTTCACTAGGGTGGGCAGGATTCTCCTCAGAGTCAGACAGGAGAGTGGAGGTGTTTTGAGCCCTAGAGAGGCTAGGGCTGGTACCTATAGGCATGAGTAAGCATGTGAGGCTAGCATGTTAGGGAGGGAGGGAGGGCGAGCCTGCTCCAGTTGTTAAGCTGTTTACCGGCTTCTTAAGCAACTAGTCCACGGTAAAGTGCTTGACCAGTATAAGCAAAGCTCTGGCTTCGATCTCCAGTATCGGAGCTCTGAGGAGGAACAAGTGGGCGTGGTAGTACCCAGCGTAACCCCGACACTGGGGAGGCTGAGGCAAGGGCTGTCGTGAGGTCAGGATCAGCCTGAGCCGCACGGTAAGGCCCTGTCTCTAAGATAAAACAAAGCCTCAAATTTCTCAAGTGCTCGGCTTTTGTGGCTCTGCCGTAGCAGCCTAGGCTGGCTTACTCATTACTCATGTGTCTGTAGCACCCAGTAGGGCTCTGGGTGTCAGTCCGAGAAGCACACAGATCAAACATGAAGCCTTAATACAGGGAAGTCCTATTTCCTCCTGTTGAAAGTGAACTGCTCTGGCAGGCGGGAGGGCCCCTCCTTCCTCTCATCGAGGTCAAGCTGCGTTTACTCTGGGAGACTCTCCAGTTTAAGGTAGACAGCGCTTCCCTGACCCTGCTAGTTAGGCTGCCGTGTTCTTCTTGACATCGTAGCCTCTGCCACGCCAGTGGCTCTGTTCCGAGCAGTGTCTCCATGCTGAGTCGCAGAGCCGGCAGTCAGCTGGTGACTGGCTTCCTCCAGGGAGGATGGCAGGGCAAGGAACCTTCATCTCTAAACTCTGTTTCTGGCTAAATACCGCTGCCAAAATTTCACCGTATGATCTTTGTATGCAACGATGTGTAATGTGTGACTTGGAGCAGATCTTAGCCTCTCAGAAGAAGAGGTGAGAAGTTGCTGAGCATGCAAAGATCTGTGTGCTCGAGAGTCTTCTAAACTCCAGCAGTCCTGTGGCTAATTGGTTACAACACGTAGTGCGTATGTATTTAATATTTGGCTCTCACTGATGCCTGGGTTTAATTTACTTAAATTAAAACCTGTGATGAACTAGATGGTGAGCAGATGGTGCTAAGCAGCTGCCGATTGTGTCTCCGTCGTACCCAGGACCTGTGCCCTGGTCCTGGCTCACTCTGTCAGTGAGGGCGGCGGCCTGTCCATTGTCCCCACTAGAGTGGCCTCTCTGCACTGCCATCTGCTCTGTCATTTGTGCCCAGCCTGATCTTCTGGGTGTGGCAGGCCCCCTCTGAAGTGTTTGTTGAGTGAATGAACACAGCTTTCTGACCCCACCTTACTGTTTTCTCCCAGCCAGTCTGAGACAGTGATTTTGGTCTGCTGGGAGCCAAGCACCAGCTGCTGTTCACTGCCTCACGTCTCATTAAACGTTGGCTGTGTTGGTCTCAGGCAGCTCTTGGGACCTCATTTTCTTCTTGAAAAAGGTTAGGCATTGTGTTCCGTATCTGTGGCCGGTGAGTGTGTTCCATATCTGTGGCCGGTGAGTGTGGGGTCATTCTACTTCTGGCTCGTTCTGAAGTTCGTGCTCTGTCTTGGGAAGACCCAGGGTCCAGTAGCACTACTGAGCTTCACTCTTGAGCAGGAGAGGTTGGAGTTGGGGTCCTGAGAGAAAAGTGTCACCTTTCTACCATGACTGTACAGAGGACAGTAAAACTGTGGAGGAGGTTCTGTGAGCTCAGACATGGACACATTTCTACTCAGTCTCTCCCACTAACAAGCCCTTCACTTGTGAGGTAGAGCCCTCATGGGTACATGCTGTTGGATAACATTTCATGCACTGTGTGAAGGTTGTCTTTGTATTATTCTGATGCTGACTTCTGTCAGATAGCGCCATAGCATCCAGAGTTGGTATTGTTATTCTTGTGGACAGTCACCTGCCTCAATATTTTGTAAACATACACATCTCTCTCCTTTTGATTGGCTTAATAAAGCTAATGGCTAAATTAGGAAGGGAGGACTTCCAGGCAGAGATAAGGACTCTGGGAGAAGAATTGAGAGGCAGAAAGAGACACGAGTGGGATAAGAGGAGGTCTGGTGTGCCTGGAGGCACACTGCGGGGTCAGAGCCCACTGTAAGCGTGCCATGCGGTAGATTGTGTGCTCCTCTGAGAATGACAAAGTGTTTAGATCCACGCCCTACTTTGGATTCTGAGCCTGACTTCCAGGAAGTCTTAATAGTCCAATTAGGTTAAGTTGCAGCAAATTTCTAATTGTTCAGCTTTTAAGAACAAATCTGGGGTTTCCCAAGTGGAACATGTGCTTCTAAATTTGCCAGCCCACCTGGAGATTGAGTGGGCAGAGGTCCCAGTGCATGCTCTAGACCCCAGCCCTGGACACTTACTTGTGTTTTTCTCTTTAGAACAATATAAAGTTGTGTGTCATAACTGTACCACTTTGCCATGGCACAGCAGAGGTTGTATGCATGTTAGAGCTGTCAAAAAGCCAGAATGGGATCATTAGGACCAGTTATACCTAGTAAAACACGTAAAGGCAGCTGTGCTTGGCTCTACCCTGCAGAGTAAATGATGAAAAAGGTAACGTGGCAAACATCAGAGAAAAGCAGTCCTCGGCATATGGGAGCTAGAGGTATAGGGAGTGGGAGTGGCGGAAGAGCTGGGGCGCTGAGACAGACCCAGTGCTTGGGACATGGTGTCCTGTTGAGTCACGAGCATAGATTGTGGTGCTCCAGGGGCCCTGTCTGCCAGCCGGCAGTGGTTATTGGGAAGCTGAAGTTATCTGATTATTAGCAATTGCCTGAGGAGCAGGGCTGCTGAACACACAGGGTCTGAATGTGGAAGAGATTTGAAGACTATTGTGACAGTTCTCTGATGGCAGGAATCGTTCTTTGAGAGCTCTGCCTGGTCAGAGCACCAGTTTCTACGCCCTCCCTCAGCAGCGCGATGAGGAGTCCCATGCCATCTGGGAGCAAGCTCCCCATGTCCTTATTTGAAGGCAGTGCACATCTTAATCCTAGAAATCATAGGTCTGAAAGTTTAAAATTCTAAATATTGAAATCCTGGAAACTGAATTCTAGAAGCAATTCCCATGGAGAAGAAGTAGAAACCCAAATTCTCTGGAAGGATTGACCATGTAAAGCAGCAGGGTCTAAAATACCAGTTTTGTGGGTTTGGTTGTTTTGTTTTTTTAAGCATTTGTCAGTAGTGGTGTTTCTCCAAGCTAATGACATTCAGAAGCTCTTAAGGAACTCAGGCAGCGTTTATCTGAAGAGGTCAGCAGTTACTGGTTGGGATACTTCTAGAAGCTGGCAACAGTGTTGCAGGCTGATGGGTGGAACTGCTTCAGCTTCTGCAGTTTGTAGAGGACAGGTTTGGGAAATACTGCCCTGGAGGCCATGCAGCAAGTATCCCAGGGACAGTTACCACCACGTATGGTGAGTCCTTAAAAGCTTTTGAGGAGGAGGAATGACACACAGAAAGTGGGCGTGTCTCCAAGGACAGCCATGGCCTACAGGGAAGCAACTTGATAGTCTGCCCTGGAAAATGGTTTCCTGTCCTTTACTTTTATCTTTTTTGTTTGTTTGTTTTTCGAGACCGGGTTTCTCAGTGTAGTTCCGGCTGTCCTGGAACTCACTCTGTAGACCAGGCTGGCCTCGAACTCAGAAATCCGCCTGCCTCTGCCTCCCAAGTCTGGGATTAAAGGCGTGCACCACCAACGTGCCCGGCTCTTTTATCTTTAAGACACCCAAATTGTCAGCATTTTTTTTTTTTTTTTTGCAGTTTGTTGTGCAGGTGTGTGTGTGTGTGTGTGTGTGTGTGTGTGTGGTGCACCTTTAAGATTTTATTATGTTTTCTTTCATGGGTGTGGGTGTTTTGCTCGCATGCATTCTGAGTACCATGTTTCCAGTGCCTGCAGAGGCCAGAATAGGGTGTCAGAGCCCCTGGAACTGGAGTTCCAGCTGCTTGTGAGCCAGTGTGGATGCTGAGAACTGAACGCATGGCCTTTAGAAGGTCAGTCAGTGCTCTTAACTACTGAGCCATCTCTTCTGCCCCGTGGTCTGGGCATTATCTTCATGCCATTTTCAACATTCAGAGTAGAAATTATCTATAAACTTCAAATTGCCCTAATGCATTTTACAAATTTCTTGCGGATTTGACCATGTGAAAGTGAGTTACTGTGGTGTTGATTATGTGTGAGATTGTGTGCATGCATGAGGAATGTTCTTAATCCAGAAAGGGATGGCCTTTTGCAGTGGTAACCCAACTCGGTTTTGATTAAAGATTTAGATATCTTGACACATTAGATATCTTTCACATGGCCACAGGTAGGAAGCTGAGTGCACAGCTATGAACCATCATGATAGCTGTTCATAGACTTTGATTTTCAGCATATTTCTGTGCATATAGGTCATCTGCTTGTGACTTAGGCGTATAATGGCCTTCATCCACTGTGATGCTTACAGTAGCATTGATGCCTGTTTTGTTACACAAAGCAACACATGAAGCATTCTATTATTTTTATGTTTCTCAAATCTCCCTCTTAAGATGTAAGTAAATTTCTTTCTTTCTTTCTTTTTTTTTTTAAGAAATGAATTTTAGGATTTTAGACCTTAAGAATAAAGCTTTTTTTTTTTTTTTTTTTTTTTTTAAGATTATGACTCAACTTGTTAGAAACCAGATAGACTCTGTCCACCCACCCCTTAGTCCATAGATGAGACACTGACCAGTCTCCTCAGTCCCCAGGCTGTTAGTCTGGATACTGTAGTAAGCAAAAGGGTGGTCATTCGAGAGGCAGTGGGCCAGTCCCAGGAGGTCAGAGCAAGAGATGAATTAGGTGGCTGTGCAGCAGAGGAAGGCACCCAGCCCCACGGTAGTCTGTGTGGCCTTCCTCTGTAAATGGCTGTCTTTCAGGCTAAGCCGGGAGGAATTGTCAGAGCAATGGCTTACTGTGTTTAGAGGAAGAGCTAGTTGTATGTGCTCTGGTGTTGTCGAGGGAGGGAATGTGTAAGGCGTACTTACCAGAAGCTTTTCTTTCAGAGCTCTTTGACATCTGTCTTGCTCGGGCCAAGGAGCGGTGGCGGTCCCTCAGCACTGGAGGCTCAGAAGTGGAGAATGAAGGTACAGCTCTTCCCTCACCTCGCGGTCACTCACCGCACTACTCCTCACCAGCTAGTGTGGCCTGGGACAAAGGGACTGTTACAAAACAAAAATGGGGGGCTGGAGAGATGGCTCAGAAGTTGGGAGCACTGACTACCCTTGCAGAGGTCCTGAGTTCAATTCCCAGCTACCACACAGTGGCTCACAACCATCTGTATCGCGGAGTCCAATGTCCTCTTCTGATGTGTCTGAAGACAGCTACAGTGTACTCATCATATATATTAAATAAATAAATAAAATCTTTAAAATAAAAAAATGGAAAGGAAATAGCATTTAGAAGAAATAGAACCCCACAGCTCCTGAGATGGTTTGTGTCTCCTGCTCACAACCAGTTGCTTCCAATTAAAGTTGCCTGGTAGCCTGGTTCCGTGAGCGTTGGCTTCCTGGGCCCCAGCAGTCTCTATCTGTGAGATTAGAGGAAAGATGTACTGACAGAGCACTCCCTCTGTGGCTAGGCAGTGTGACTTGTGCCATTATGAATATTTGAACATAAGCTGTTCCTATTTTTATTTTATTTTATTTTTATAAATTGACAAGATCATGTGTCTATCATGTATATATTTTGAAGCATATATAGCATGATAGTGTTAAGTAAATGCCTTTAAATATGTTTTTAAAAATTTAGAATTGTATTTTTGAGATTTTATAATTTAGAGATTTCAACATTTAAGATGAAAGTATAAATGTAGGAAACGTGTATTAGATAATACACATCACCTCACATAGATGGTTCCTCTTGGTCTAGCTCAGCACTTATTTTCCTCATTGTTGTTGATAAGTAATATCAAATTAGATGCTAGGTCATTCTTTTGCTCCAGATCTGTGTCCCAACTGAGCCCCTTCCTTAGGGTTTTTTAATGGAAAGCACTTTACCTCTGGCCCTGTGGCCTATTTCAAGGATACAGTGTATAACTAGCTACAGCCATCATGCTGTGGGATTTCCTCCTGTCTGAAAGTTCATTATCTCTTGACCAGTATCTCCTGGTTCCTTCCCGCTCCATCCTCCCCTGCCTCAGGGAAACCTGTTCTGTTTTCTGCTACTTGGAATTCAACTTTTTTGGCCTGAGTGTACCAATGATGTCATGCAGTCCTTATTCATTTGGCACCAAGCCCCTCAGCCCATCTGATGCCGTATCTGCTACCCCTTCTTCGTCTGTTTCGCTGCAGACAGACAAGTAGCTTGTTGAGTTTCTTGACTGCCGTGCCTAGTGCCGCAGTGAACACGCAGCGGTCGTCGCGGATACCATTCCCGTTCCCTTTGGTTGCACACCCAGGAGTGGGATTGCAGGATCCTGTTCCCTTTGGTTGCACACCCAGGAGTGGGATTGCAGGATCGTGTATAGTTTTGCTCCTAAGGGTTTGAGGCAATGCACAACATTCTCATCAGAGATTGTTTAGGTGAAAGGCCGTCTTTGTTGTGATTCCTCACACCTAGGTTCAAATATTCAATTAGATTTTGATTCTTAGATTCTGGAACATAATCTGATGATGCTCCGGCTCATGCCCCGAGGCATCTCGATCCGCAGAGTGAGGGTTCTGTGCTTGCCACGCACGCTCCATGAAGGTGGGCACCGGAGGCCAGGCCTAATTGGTCTGTCCTGGGGAAGAGCTTCAGAGCCTGGTAATGGCCCGTGTCTCTGCTGAGGTGTGCAATGACTTTTGCTCTTTTGACAGATGCTGGGTTTTCAGCAGCAGACAGAGAGGCCAGCCTGGAGCTTATTAAACTGGACATTTCTAGAACATTTCCTAATCTCTGCATTTTCCAGCAAGTAAGTAGTGGGGATTTGTCTCAAATGTGCCCTGTTTAAGTTTTATGAATACTGAGCCGAATGTATCTGTAGGCATGTTTGAAAGGTTAGTTAGGGTTTGGGGGGACAAGGTGGGGGAAGGGAGGCTGAAAATGTGTGTCATGGTTCCTCCTGATCATACTCCTGCCTTCAGGCAGTTGGTCCTTTTGGTGAGTGTCCCTGCCAGAGCCCTGGCAGGCGTGCTGGGGGGCTGACGGGTGGCTGTGCTGGCAGAGTTCCTTGGTGCTCTCGTGTCTTTAGGACTGCAGGTAGCTGTGTGCATTTTGTAGGTGCCTCGGTGTGATTTCAAGGACCCGCTGAAAGGAGAGTCAGGAAGGAGAGCCCCTTAGCCTTGGTGTAGCCAGGACGGTGGCGAGCAGAGGTGGTGGGGCTTCCTAGGCCATGAACCATGATGGTTGGGGATGGATTCTTATCAAGATGTTAGCGCATCAACAAAGGCCTCTCCTCAGGCATCTGGGCACAGGTGAGAGGGGGCTTGGACTTAGAGTCCTCTCTTAAGGCCTTGTGTTCTTTGAGTCAGGAGATGTGCACCCTGACCTTTGAGGTCTCTTGTAAGGAGTTTCAGCAGCTCTCCTTCATACTCTCTCTCTCTTTCCCTTCTCTGTTCTCACTGCTCTATTCGAGAGCTGCGGTATTGTAGCTCGCCACTGCTGCCTCCCTCGCCTCTCCCGGCTGCCCTGCCTCCTTCCGCTCACCTTGCCTGCTGATCCTGGTGGAATCTCCAGTCATACATCATGGTTCCCAGTTTGTTAACATGCCCTGTACACGGTGGCTGACTAGGAAAGGGTGGTGTAACAAACTGGAATGAGTTGGTTAAGTGGCCGCAGAATGACCAGGCTCAGAACACTGAGTTTAGGGAGGCTTGGGATGAGTGTTGGGCTAGGCAGCCTTGACAGCCCAAGAGGCACTGTCCTCTTTTGCGGGGTGGAAAATCAGAGCTGATATGCAGGAGGAAGGGACTGGCCTTGTCTGTGCATACACTAGGTTTAACTACTGCAGTCTGGCAGAGAGCAGGTGCCAGGCAGAGGTATAACTGGGACAGAGGTGTTGGGGACCCTGTTCTGTGCAGGGATGAGTTGGAAGACACAGTTGTCCCTGCAGCTCCCTAGACGGGCTCTCAGTTTAGTGAATGTAGCACTGGGGTGGACTGCTCCTCGGCCAGAGCAGAGTCTGTAGAGGGCAGGGTCCTGGGGCTCTGATTGTGGCTGAGAAGCAGCAGGGAGTACGACTTGGCCAGGCATCAGGGACCAGCCAGCTTGTAGGGCAGCTCCAGCCTGAGTACTGTGGGTACTTGGGGAGGGGCGGCCAGGAGGAGTCTGTAGGTTCCAGTGACAGGGTTATTGCTGCCTCAGTACTTCTCGAGAGCAGGGACCCTATGTCTAGGTGTGAAGGGGCTTAGACATTGGGTACCTTGGGCTGCCAGTGAGCATAGGATGGCCCTTGTCTGCCTTGCTCCCTCCCTCATGCCCTCCCTGTTCCTTCTGGCCTCTGTGCCTCTGGCTTGGATCAGGGGGTAAGATGAGGACCCGGTGGTACCCGATGGGCCTTTTATTTTCTCTTGGCTTCTGTATCTTTTTTTGTTTTTTGTTTTTTGTTTTTTTGGGTTTTTCGAGACAGGGTTTTTCTGTGTAGCCCTGGTTGTCCTGGAACTCACTTTGTAGACCAGGCTGGCCTCGAACTCAGAAATCCACCTGCCTCTGCCTCCCAAGTGCTAGGATTACAGGCATGCGCCACCACGCCCGGTTTGGCTTCTGTATCTTAATACATCTGTAAATGTTGCATTGAGTCTTCAGGACTCTTGCAGTCAAGATAAGGGGAAAAGTCTATATAGCTTTATAGCTGTCCAGAATTTTGGCCTAGTGTCTAACCCCTGGGAATACTGCTCGGGCTTGGTGGCAGATGTGGGCTTGCTCACTGAGTGGGCAGTCGTCTTCAGAACGTTCCTTTCTCTCTGAAGGATTGTCGCTCTCCTAGCTCGCTTCCGTGGGCCTCAGCCCAGACCTTGCAGCCCTCCTGGCCCTCCCCTTGGAGGCCTTCCCATCTTAGTGGGGATCCCTGTGACTCCAGCTCTTAAAGGGGTAGGCAGTGCTGCTTCATGAAGGGGTTGGCTTTGGCCTCCAGATTGCATTTGATTACAATCATTGCCTTCTTGCTAGTAGTTTGGCGTCAGGTAAAACATTTAATCTCTCTGCCCCTTAATCTGTTGATCTTGTGAGGGATGATCTCCACAGCCTTCCAGGGTTGTTCATAGTACTCGGTGCACAGAGGGAAGCCATCAGTGCTATACTGACTATTGATTATCTTGGACTATATTTGAAGCTAAATGACAGTGAGGTCGACCAAAGGCTAAAGACTTTTCACTAGAGACAGCCCAGAAATGGGGCCATGGGAAACTTTAGGGGTAGCTTGTGGTGCTTGGACTCTTGCTTGCCAGAGAGAAGCTTCATAACCTTTTCCCATTAGTAGAGGTAAAACTAGAGATTTGAGACAAAGGAGCAAGTGGGACTCAGAGCAAAACAGGACAGGCTTCCCAGCATGCTCCTGAAGCCCCTTCTGTGCTGTGGGCCACAGCTCAGTGACACGGAGCCCTAAGAGCCTGTCAATGCTCCGCAGAGGCTGAGGCCCAGCATTGCATTACTGGGGTCTGAGGGGCCTTCTCCTCAGTTACACTTCGGAAATGTTGATGTGGATGGACAGTCCTTGGTGTTACCTGGGAGTGAGCTCGGAGGAGGGGCCACGGAAGCACTGTGCTCCCTTCTGGGTAGGTTGTTCTCTCGGGCTTCCTTTAAGTGTGACTGAGTCAGTAGGCCCTTAGTCAGTGGGTTTAGAATCTTGGCAATAGAGAACAGTACATGTGAAGGCTGGGGGGAGGGACCCACCCTGAGAGTCTAGAGAAGCGAGGGCACTCAGGAAAAGGAGCTGGCACCACTGTGACGGATGGAATGACAAGGTGGAAAATCCTCTAGGGAAAGAGCAGTATAGTTTTTCTCAGTCTCAGATCACATAGAACCTCTCTGTAGTTACTCTAGCCCTCGGGTCAGCTCATGGATCTGCCACCATTGTCCCTAGCCCTGCATGTATCCTTCTCCCATCTCACTGTATTTTCTTTATTTGGCTCTTTGTGCTTTGAAAGTATCTCTTCTTTGATACAGCTTTTTTATAGGAGAGAATGTCATAGTCTATGCACTTAAGAGGCTGAGTCAGGATTAAACGGGTTTGGCTATTTTGGGATATACAGTGAGACCCTATCACCAACCAACCAACCAAACCAAAACAAACAAAAAAATGTGATCATCTGGTTCCTGTCATTCCTTTGTAAGCCACCCAGAGGCACCTGTCATATGCCAGAAAGCATATTTATTCCTGCATTATCTGGCGCTGTGTGGTAGATGTAGGCGATAGGAGCTTCAGGTGGGGCCAGCCAGTGTCTCTGCACACTAACAGTGTGGGGCGGCTCTGGCCTTGTCTCCTTGTTCAACTAACTGGGGAAAGCTGACAGTTTTATAACAAATTATAAGAGCAAATGAAGATCTTAGCAGGTTGTGGGGAGGGCATCAGGAGAGTGCTTGAAACGAAATGGCGTCTACTAGGAGCTAAGACTTGGAACATGTTTTCTAAAGCTGTTGCTCAAAAAGATGCGGAGGAAACAGTGGCAGGCAGGAAAGCGAGGCAAGAAGGACCATACTTACTGTGGGCACAAGGCTGAGTCCCAGCAGCTTGTCACGTGCTCTGAGGAGTCCTGGCCACCCGGCTTACCCACGGAACTTGGAATGGAGCATGACTTTATAACGGGCCAAGGGCAGGGCATTTCATGAGGGTCCGGTGCACAGCTGACCCCTCAGCTTCATAGAGCAGCTTCATAGCCAGAATTGGAGACTTCTCCGTTAACATCAAGTTACTAGCTCATCTATTAATTGCATAATGCATCTAGAGCTGCCAGCATAGAGCTCAGCAGAGTTCCTTGTGTGTGCCTAGCAGGGTGACAGTAGCAGAAGCAGCAGCAGTGTTACTAGACGCTGCTCTGAGACTAACAGTACTGACGCATGTGTTGATCTTGTATGTCAATCCTTTTAGGGTGGTCCATATCATGACATGTTGCACAGTATTTTGGGCGCTTATACTTGTTACCGACCGGATGTGGGTTATGTAAGTGATGTTTTCCAGTTTTTTTTTTTTTTTTATCATGTTATTGTCTATAAAGAAAGTCAAAACATTGCCCATCTTTTATATTGAATGTCATTGTGGCTTTTGAGGAGTATGAAAAATCATGAGATAAATAAGTTGATTCAGCTTCCTTGGACAAGTTGGGCTGATGCAGCTGCTCTGTGGCATGCATCACATTTTAACCACATGTGATGTTTACGTTTTGCATGTGATTTATTTACCCCTGATATTAAAAAGATAAGGCTTTACCATTAACCATTTTTCCCAAAGTGTGCTGCCGCTCGCTCTTCCTGTGGTTTAACAGATGTGCATGGTCTTAAGCCTGCTAAATCCATATGTGTGACCACAGCACCACACCCAGCGCGGCACATACCAGAGGGCAATGTTTCAGATGCCAAAGGCCTAAGGCGGGTTTGGCTTATGGTTTTCCACTAGGAGGGGGTAGAGGATGGAGGGGACGAAGGTGGCTGATGGCTCTGCGGAGGGTGGGTCTGGTCTGACAGGGTTTATTTAGGCATGAAAGGGTAGCTGTGTGGGCCATTTTAGTGAGAAGGTGTTTGGTTTCTCATGATAACTAAAAGCTGCTCTGACCTTTGTGGCCACATTAGTTAACACAGCCTTTCTCTCCTTCCAGGTTCAGGGCATGTCCTTCATAGCTGCAGTGTTGATCTTGAACCTTGATACTGCAGATGCCTTTATTGCTTTTTCTAATCTTTTGAATAAACCCTGTCAAATGGCGTTTTTCCGAGTGGACCATGGCCTTGTGAGTAAGCTATTTGTATATTTCAGTACCATGTTTTATGCAGCAAGAACTATCCAACCATTCTGTCTTTTCAAGGCAGGAAGTTTCCTTTCTAATGAGCTGTTTGTAATGAGAGGAACACTTGAACTTAAGAGTGGAAACATATGGGCCACCACCCCTCGCATGTACAGATTAATGCGTTCTCCTAGCGAGACTGTCTGAAACGCTGTACTCTGAGAGGGTGGAAGGTGGTTTCTGGGCAAGCGCATGCTCTTTGGGTTAGGGAGATACAACAGCAGTGTTCTCCTTAGCTCTGCTGAGTAGAGGGCCGGGGCTGATGGTGGTCAGGCCTGCGTGTTTAAGCTGGAGCTGCGTTGCCCTTCCCTCAGACTCTAGTCCTGTCTCTCCCTCTGGATGTGCCAGGCCTAGGCAGCAGGCAGCCTTGCTTTCCCAGCCGTTCCAGCTGTTCCACACAATGCTCCTGCAGCTTTCATAGCATTACAGGGTGTGGTTCAAGTCCCAGCTCTCCCATGTACCAGCACTTTGCCCCTGTGGGGTGAGTTAAACACCTGCTGTGGGTTTCAGTGTCTTCCCCAGTAACTTGAAGAACTGATGGGATGTGGACAGAGCTGCCCGGGAAGCCTAGAGGCACGGTTATACCTGGATGACAGTTATTATAGTCTAAGTGTGCAGTGCTCTTGACACTTGTGGATTGGAATATGCTGACGACTAGTTTACTAGTGTGTTTAACATTGTCTCCTAGATGTTGACTTACTTTGCTGCATTTGAGGTATTCTTTGAAGAAAACTTGCCGAAATTGTTTGCGCATTTCAAGAAAAACAACTTAACTGCAGACATCTACCTAATCGATTGGTAAGACTCTAAGACTCGGCTTTTCTGGTTAACTTCTCGTCCCTGCTTGCTTTCCTGTTGTTACAGCCTGCTTCTTGGAGTGCTCATCTGGGTTTCCTCCTCCTGCTTCCCAGCGCCAGCACCCCCCCACTCCCCCCCCCGACTCTCCCCCCCATCCCCCCCGCCGCTTTGAACAACTTGTTTATTCTCCAGGTTCTTTGTCATAGCCTGTGACTTGACTGGCATTCTTGACTCGCTCAGTCTCAGACCTATCTGTTCTTAAAGCACTATTGCCAATCCATTAAATAAGATGTCTCTGGGCAGCAAGTCTGTGCAGACCTTGTATTAGAAGTCCACTGTGTAATATGGGGGCTTGAGTAAGTATGACAGGGAGAAGCAGTATGCGGGCCTCAGAGCTTTGAACACTGCCCAGCTGCAGAGTCTGAGAGAGAAGAGGAGAGAAGAGGCAGTGGACCTAAACCTAGGCTCATGGAGGTATGGAGAACAATATGTGGGGCCTCAGAATAGCATAGCAGCTAGGCTGATGGTGTTGGGGACCATTGCAGAAGGCTAAGGATAAGGGTGGGGAGTCTGGGAAAACAGAACACCTGAGTCTCAGAGGCCAAGTTGTGGGCCATAGGACATGGTGTGCTTGTTGTCCAGGCCAGCTTGAAGCAGCTTGGGAGGCGGGAGTTCCTGGGTGAGAGCTCAGCAAAGGCAAGCAGGGTGGTGGAAATCCGGGGAGGAGTCATTGCAGGTCTTAGGACTGTGTTGTGGACTTGCCAGGGGATGGTGGTGTTGGTGATGGTGCTGATGGGGGGTTGCTCGTGGCAGCAGCTGATATGTAGAACAAAGAGGGGCCAGATTTGACTTTGAGTATGCGAATTTTGATGGGCCACTGGGAGATTGAAATAGAAGTTTCCTGAGAGCTGTAAGTAGGAGGCTTCAGAATTATGAGCTTAAGCAGTACATCAGCTAAGTCTTTGTAGAGAAGTAGTTGTGTCACCCTCAAGAGTACTAGGTTGAGGGCCAGGTGACAGGCCTGGAGACCCGAGTGCTGTAGGTTGTCAGGTGGTGGAATAATGTGCCTCAGGAACCCTTTCTCCCACCCAGGCATGACATACTGCACCATGGTCTGCAAGGGCCAGGGAATCTCTGTAATTGTGCTCCAGCAGAGACCATGGTCATTGGCTGTTCAGAGCATTTTAGGGTATTTCAGGGTGACTACTATGTCTTGGAAAAGGATCTTTTTGGGGGAGAGGTGTCACTTGGCAAGAAGGCCCATCTGGACCACAACACTCTCTCAAGAGAGGTAAAATGAGCTTGTTAGCTTCTCTGGACAAGAGTGCTGGCTGGCTTGGGTTTCTCCTCATTTTTTCTTCAGGAGGCAAGAGAACTTCTAAACGAGAATTCCAAGTGCTGACAAAGCCCAGGCCAAACCACTTAATAGAGCAGACCTGCCTACATTCTTGGGAACGAGTGTCAGATATCCATTGTATGGCTTCTGCCTTAACCTGGAGACTGTTCTGGGTTCGACTTAACGTGTGAGGGCTTGGTGATTGCACTTGCAGCAGAAGCCACTGGAGCTGATGTTGCTGCAGAATTTAAACTCCAGGCTCGGATCAGCCTCCATTTGGGATACTCTTCTGTCCCGTCTGCCTGTCCTACATATAAGTGTTTGGGATGCGCTTTTAAAAGGATACTTTTGTTTAATAGATGATTTCCTCCCTCTCCTATAAACATTTGGCATGCACAGGTAGTTCCTTACCATTCTAATTTATCTATATTTGACTCTCAACCCTGAGACCTGGAATTTTCCTGACTTAGAGCACAGACCCTCCACACAGCCAGAAGCCTAAATATCTACCTGGTCTTATAGAAGCCTTCCCCAGGAGTCTTAGATTCTAGGTTGGGGGTTCAGATAGCTTTTTAACTGTGGCTTACAAAATGCTCCACGACAGGACACTAGAGGGTGACAGTGGAACATTAACTTGTGTGTGCTGACACAGATGCTCCCTGAAGCAGAACCACCATGACGGTGTGGACAGTGTTCTGAAATGTTCTGTTCTGTGCACCACGGCCTACTCTCACGATGGTGGCTGTGTCCTGAGAGTCATGGCCTATAGGGCAGATTTGTTTGCTCCTGTCTCAACCTGCAAGGCTGTGGGTCTAGGGTGTCTGCAAGGAAAGGAATCTACTGGGTTTTCTTTTGAGACCTTCATGCCATGATGTGGTTGAGGCCTGAGGCGTTCTGTATACTGTGCTTCCCTGAGAGCCTGCAGTGTGTGCCTTGTTCCTGATGTAATGCTGCCTCTTTCTGGAATTAGGGACGCTGTGTGTGCAGTGCAGGGCTGGGCACATAGGAAGGCTCTGGGAGTGCTGTGCTAAAGTTGAACCAAGTTCAGGAAATGCCTTCTGTTATCCTTACTCTGGGTACTAGTCATCTGCAGAAAGCTGTCCTGGCTCTCAGTGGGTGCTGATGGTCAGGGCAAGTTCTACTCACTGGAGGCTGCCATGTGAGAAATACTGCTTTGTCCCTGAGGCTTTCTCACCCAGTGTCACCCTCTAGAGTGTGTGACTCTAGAGCCGTGCTCCTGTTGTGTCCTGCCACCTCCTCAAGCTCCTTCCACACTGGGCCTGCCTTCATGTCACCGTGCCCTGCACAGTGCATGGGATGTGTGAGAGGTATCCGGGCTCGGTGACCAGCAGCCGCGCCAGCCACCTCCTCCTCCTGCGCGGCTGCTCTGCTGCTGTCCCCCCTCCTCCAGCGCCCGCCTCTTAAAGCAGTTCCTCTCAGAGCCTCATGGGTCACTCTGCATCCTCAAGTTCTGGGCAGCACAAGGACATTTCTATTTCCAAGGGTCCCTTCAGGTGCTAGTGGCCTAAAGCTATGTGTCCACTTGTCCTGCTGCACAGACTTCTCCCCTACTAGCCCTGCAGGACAGCGCTTTATGAAGGAACCTGGACACAGGACCCTTGATGTGAAGATCAGAGCAAGGGCCTGTCAGCTGTCTTCATTTCCTGTGGAGTTTCGAGTTTTGACTTTGAGAAATTCAGATGCTATGGGGGAGCTGATAAGAGGTAGTTTAACTTCCCAAAAGATTTCTCTCGAGCCGGGCGTGGTGGCGCACGCCTGTAATCCCAGCACTTGGGAGGCAGAGGCATGCAGATTTCTGAGTTCAAAGCCAGCCTGGTCTACAGAGTGAGTTCCAGGACAGCCAGGACTATACAGAGAAACCCTGTCTCGGAAAACCAAAAAAAAAAAAAAAAAAAAGATTTCTCTCTCATGTCCAGTGTGTCCAATGGTGGAGTTATTATGGGGATCTGAGTTGGTTTTATAACAATAATCTTAACCTAATTAAAAGACCTAGCAAAGTGTTCCATCTATGATGGCACCTTGACCTGAAGAGCTGTCATCTGTGAGTTTTCTCCTTGCAGGGCAGGTTCAAGGGAGTGACTGTCAGTGATTCGGGTTTTCACTGCAGTTTGAACAAAGCTCGTTCATGTGTCTCAGCTTCTAGGACTGGGTTTGAGGTCAGGCCTTACCATCACTGCTAGGTGCTGGATCACAGAGGATTCTGCTGACTCAGGGTAGGATTGCCGACAGCAGAAGATGGTTTTCTGACTATTCTTAAGATCAGGAGTGTTTCTGAACTCTGCCTGAATTTGAACTGAATCTAGTTGTCCACCTTGGCTTTGCCTGCATACAAGTCTACACTGAGAGTTGGCTGCCTCAGGCCCAAGAGTTCTCAACTAGCACCCCTGTTGTACCAGTTCTTAACTTTCTTAGGAATATGGAGAACTTGGGTAGGGTAGCAGCTGAGGGTGCTTCTGAACCAGTGCTGGGTGAAAGGCTCATTCCTGTAAGTCAGGTTGAGGAAGTTGGACATAGCTAAAGTTGATGCCAGGGCCTGTAATTCGAAGTCTTCAGCCATAGTTTCTCTGTGGACATGACAGCTAGGTGACATTTCCTCTCCCTAAGCTGTGATCAGGTTTCCTACTGTGCCCTTTTTTTTCAGTGTCATCATTTGCAAAGTGGAGGTGAGACTGTCTTTAGGCTGTGGTGAGGAGGCATGCCCCAAGGGCACGGGTGCTCCTGGGTCACTGCTTACAGCCTCACAGCAGTCAGCGCCTCCGCAGGGAGCACTGGAGGCCCAGCTGGTGTAGAAGAGGTCTGTGCTCCCTCTACACATCTCCCTGACGCTTCAGTTCCTTCCCCAGCTAACCTAATACAAGCTCAGAGAAGTGATTGGGCTGGGCATGGCTATATCAACATAGTTCTCTAAGATGCAAAGGCTCAACAGGAAGGATTATCCCTTCTGCCCATATGTATTTTAGAGAAATGAATGCTCACAGCTCTGGTGTTGCTATCTTGAAAGCCCATGCAGCCCGGCAGTGGTGGCACGTGCCTTTAATTGCCTCATTTACAGGAATGAGCCTTTCACCCAGCACTGGTTCAGAAGCACCCTCAGCTGCTACCCTACCCAAGTTCTCCATATTCCTAAGAAAGTTAAGAACTGGTACAACAGGGGTACACTTGTAAGGCAGAGGCAGGTGGATTTCTGAGTTTGAGGCCAGCCTGGTCTACAGAGTGAGTTCCAGGACAGCCGGGGCTATATAGAGAAACCCTGTCTCAAAAAAAAAAAAAAAAAAAAGTAAAGAAAAGAAAAAAACAAAAACAAAAACAACAAACCAGGAATGAAAGGAAGCCCATGCACTGGTGCAGCAGCACAGAAATGCATTGCTTTGCAGTAGATGGACTCAGCTCTGAAAGTGCCTCTCTTGATAGGTAGGGTAGTATTTGCAGTGGCCTGGGGTTGGGAGCAAAGAAACATTTCTTCTTGATTTCTGTCTTCTTGCAGTGGTAAGAGCACCAGAAGGTCCAGGGAAGGTCAGGGGACTTGATTGTCCACCCTGCTTCTGTAGTTACTTTCCGGAAGCAGGAGGAGCCTTCAGTCAGAGAGGATGTTAATTTGGGCCCCAAGATCAGGGGAAGGCTGTGTGCATCCATATATCAGCCCCTCCACTCCATCCAGTTCTGTGGGATCAGGCCAGTCTGGTGTCAGCTCCTGGCCTGTGACTGAGCGAAGGAGCTCACTAGCCCATGAGGTTTCTGCCCAGCTCCTTTTCAGTGACTGTTGAGTCTGACATCTAGCTAAGCATTTGCAGATTCCTGGCAATAAAGGAGAGCAGAGGATGGGGGGGGGCACCACCTCTAAGCATCTGAGCTGGGAGGAGGGCGCATGAAGGGGCTGCTGAGCCTAGGGGCACTTGCAGCCTAGAGCAGAGGACAGGAGAGGGAGCCCGTGCTGCAGATGCCCCTGACCTAAGCAGGGGCACTTTTAGGAGCATGTTACTGAGATGTCAGGTTTAGGGAATCTGCAAAGCCCTAAAGGTATGAAGGTATGCAAGGCACAGAGAAATGACTCAATAATGCCAGCACTGTGCTGTCTCTGAGAGAACTGTGGCTGCTTTGAGTGTCAGATAGGGAAGGGACACATGACGTACAATGTGAACATTGGCAGGAAACACTTGGTTATGACCGTGTGAAGACACAGAGAGGAGCAGGCCTTCTACAAGGCAGGTAGAAAGCCTCAGAAGAAGCTGGGCATTCCTGCTTATGCCTTAATCCTATGAAGACACCAAGTTGTGTGGAAATAGATGTCGGTATTTAAGCACAAACTAGACAAAGCAAAGCCTCCAAACAAAACAAGAAGCAGGCAGAGACATTCACCTACCCTTTCCTGACACCTAGCGTCAGAAACCGCCTCCCAAGGAAGTCACCGAGGCTGAGACTTGGATGAGAAGGTATGAAACAAGAAAGACTTTCTCTAAAAGACGCGCGCGCGCGCACACACACACACACACACACACACACACACACACTCACACACAGGTGATATAATAGTCTAAACCTTAATCATCGCTCTCATATGGAACGAGTGGTGAGTGCTAACCGCGAAGTCAGGGAGACTTTCCCATGTGTGCCGCAGGCTGGGAGCATTTGACCTTCACCTCCTGATCCTGGTGCTCTCCTCTTGGCTTGGTGCTTTCTCCACAGGCTGTGTGCGCAGACTTTCCCTTGAACTGCTAGTCAGCTCATTTATCACCTGAGCAACTTTCCATTAACATGTCTCAGACTCAGATTATAAAACAGCAGTTTCATTCTTGGGCGGCTTACCTGGTGACCTGAAGCCTTGGGTTTCTTCTTTGCTTCCCCACAACTGCCCATGTGGTACCTGGACTATGCCAGCTCCCCGGCTCCCTCTCTGCTCCATGCCCAAATTCAAGACAGCGGCTGTCTGGCCCATTTGCCCAGCCCGCGTCTCTCCAGGGGCTGTCAGCATGCTGCTCCCTCAGACGCTCCCAGTACTCAGGATAAAGTCCAGCGCCTGTAGAACAGCCGCCCTGCCCTGCCCTGCCCTGCCCTGCCCGTTCTGAGCCCTTGTTCTTCCCCAGACAGCCTTTTCTCCAGTACCTGGTTCCTCATCCACTGGCGCGATCTGGCCTCACCCGGTCAGTTGTCATGAACTCTGCCAGACAATCCTCTCTGTCCTTAAACCCCATCTGTTTGTCCCTTTTGTTCCTGAGTTGTCTGTCTGTCCAGTGTTTTGTATCTTCCTCGACAATGAGCAGCAACTTGCATACAGCAGGCTTCAAAAAAGGATTTATGACCTAGGGCTTTGAGAACCTGACACAGGAGGATAGCAAGTTTGAGGCTATCCTGGTCTACATTTTTCTTTTTAAAGAGGCCCAAGGGGCTAGAGAGATGGCTCAGTGGTTAAGAGCATGCTCTACTCTCCCAGAGGACCCAAGTGTGGTTCCCAGCACCCACATCAGGTGGTTCACATTCACTTAGAACTCCAGCTTTCACGGGGACCCGATGCCTCTGGCTTCCACAGGTACCTATTCTCATGTGCACATACCCACACGTACACAGAATTTAAAATATTGAAAAATAAATCTTGGGTGAAAAAAAGCTGTCTGACCTGATCTATTTAGATTCAGGAAGTATGGGTATACATCCCATCCTCAGGGAGACATGGCCGTGCTCTTTAGTGCTGGCCCGTACCTTCCTAGAGGAGCTGGTGAAGACCCACATGCAAATACAGTTTCGCATTTTTATGCTACATGAGAAAAAGAAAAGAATCCAGTTTACTTCATGGAGTTGGGGATATGCAGGGGATCCTTTCACTGCTCTTGTTGGCCTCTTCAGTCTTTAAGGAGACAGGAGACATGGTTCCCATGTGTGACTGGTGCCTGTGTGGGGGAGGGGAAGGGGGAGGTTTGGTTTCTGCATTCTGATTTTCGGTAGTTTTTATACAGAGTGCTGCTTTATAACTCAGGCAGGCCCGGACTTGTCATCCTTCTGTCTCCGTTTCCTAAGGACGGGGATTATACACGTGTGCTACCAAACAAATCCACCTGGTGACACAGGCACAGTCCAGGCTAGAAGTGCTTGACCCCAGGACATAGCTGTTACTCTAGCACAGTCGTTAGGCACTTTGGATTGGGATTATCACTTGTATTTGAGTGCATACACTGTGTGGGTCAGAGGTCAGCTCCAGGGGTCATTCCTCAGAAGCCATTCAACTCGGTTTTAGAGACAGGGTTTCACATCGGCCTGCAGCTCATCAAGTAGACTGCCCAAGCTGGCCAGTAAGCTCCGGGGATCTGCCTGGCTTTGCCATCCGAGATTACAGGTGCATGCCACTGCACCTGGTGCAGGACGTCAAATGCAGGCCTTCCTTTCACCACTGAGTCATCTTAACAGCTCCCAACTGTCATAGTTTTAAGAGAATACCTTTGATCTGATAGTTTGCATTTTTAAAGTATAAGGTCAGTTTTTAGTAATTTATAGTGAGATTTATTGAGAACGCCAGGCATAGTGGCATACACCTGTAACCTCAGCACTCAGAGGCTGTGGCAAGATAATCGTGAATTCTAGTCTAGCTTAGAAGTGTAACTTGCTGTGTAACTTGATTCTGTCTCAAAAACCAAACAGTGACAACAGAAAAATTGATACCTTGTTGCTTTGCTGACCGACCCCTGCTAGGAAAATGTTACTTTCCTCCCTGTTGTTATTTCCTAGCTGAGTCCAAGCTCTGCTTTACTATGGCTGTCTTCCTAGACCCAGGATGCAGCCCCTGTCTCAGCAAGCACATAGTAGGTGATTGATGGACAGCTACCACAAGCAGGGGTTATCCAGTATCTGATTCAGAAGCTATGTGGTATTTGATGACACATGGATGCGGTTTTGTGTAAAATGTAAATTGGCATTCCGAGTGATGCAGGCCAGTGCCCTCCACCGTGTGTAAAGATGTGGACTCAGAGTGCTGTGCAATGCCTTATTTGATGCCAAACCTGGAATTCCATCTCTCCCCAGGATTTTCACCTTGTACAGTAAGTCCCTGCCCTTGGACTTGGCTTGCCGCATCTGGGATGTATTCTGTCGAGATGGAGAGGAATTTCTCTTCCGCACAGCTCTGGGCATCCTGAAGCTTTTTGAGGATATCCTGACCAGGATGGACTTCATCCACAGTGCCCAGTTTCTGACCAGGCTGCCTGAGGACCTGCCTGCAGATGAAGTGTTTGCAGCTATCTCCACGGTCCAGATGCAAAGCCGGAACAAGAAATGGGCACAGGTAAGTGAGTGTGTAGCACAGCCATGATACTGACGCACCGTGCTTCTCAAAATAGTGCTCAGGCTGGAGGAGTGTGTGTAGACCGCCTCCACTCCAGTGCCAGCACTTCTAGGCCGTAGCACTCTTCAGAGCACCCCGCCCCTCCCTAACTCCCCCTTTATTACACTCGGGGGTCTTTGACTATATGAGGAGGAGCAGTGCATGTGCCTCATGAGAGTGGTAGGTCAGCAGACAGCTCATGGGAGTCGCTTCTGTCCTTCCACTGTGTGAGTTTCAGGGCTGAACTCAGGTCTTCAGGCTTGGTGGTGAGTGCTTTTACCTCCTGAGGTATCTCTACAGCCCAAGGCATTTAAGGAGATGAAAATGCTTTAAAGCTGACTTTCAGTGAGGTTTGCACATACCTTTGAAAATCTGGAAAACCACTGACCTGCATGCTTTATGTGAGTGAATTGCCTATGAATCATAGTTCAGCACAGCAATAAAAAGGTGTGCGCAGTCCTGCTCGTGTAGGAGCTGATGACTGTGGTCCTCAGCGGTCCAGGGACAGGGGAGAACCTTTCTTTGATTAATAAAGAGCAGTGTGAATAGAAACATGGGGTCCTGGCTCTGAAGCCAAGCTGAGAATTTAAGATGGTGGCAACAGAGCTGAAGATAGTCACTTTGAAAGCTGTGTGGGTGGCCTGCGGGCGGGGTTTTGGAATCTTCCAGCCTATAGCTTATCTCTGATACTGGTTTTGTGGATCCAGATGGAAAGGCGGGCCCGCCCTTGTCTGACTGCCTGCTCCCACAGCCGCAGCTGCCTGTCTGTCGTGGTGTTTCCAGAGATAGCAGGGCTCCTGCCTCATCCTGCTGCTGTACCTGCACAGCGTGTAGAAGGAAGGAGTCAGTTCAGGGTTTGTTTCTTGTGTCCTTTTAGGGATTAGGTTAGAACTAGGTCATAGGCTATTTGACGTGAAACACTGTGTCATTAGTGGGTAGTGATAGCAGATGATCTGATTGTGGTGGGCACTGGAGTTCATGCGGCTCACGCGGTCCTCACGGGGACATGCACTTTCAACTCTGTGTTGAGTGTACAGTAGTGCAGGCTTTTTACAAGACACTTGAGTGTACAGTAGTGCAGGCTTTTTACAACAAGACACTATGTAGGCCAGGCTGGCGGTCATGTTCTTTTGAAGGGAAAGGCGTGTTTGTCTGCTATTGCTCCTTTTGTCCAGTTTTCTTGACCCTCACTTAGTAGATTTCTGCCTCCCTCCCCATCACTTGTGCTGCAAGGAAAGTCCTGTGCTGCTGGGATTCCCAAGACTTTGAAACTGGACAGCCTTCCGATGTATTTGACAGCAGTCCAAGGCCCTCACGGCACTGTGACCTTCCTGACCGTGTAGATGATGCTGAATTGAAGGAGATGGCAGCCCCGCCTCACAGAGGCTCTGCTTGGCATGCAGTGGGTGTGCAGCAGTGGAGCCTCTGGCTGTCACTGCCGCTGTTAGGCAGCAATACAGCGGGATGCTTTTGAAAGGTGTCAACCAGTAGCTGGTGGGGGTGGGAGGGTGGGGACACACAGTCACCTCAAGACTGTCACACCTTTGGCCAACTTCCCAGTGAGGGACCATCTGCATGTGCAGCATGGAGAAGGTGGTCTTGTTAGAGGCCTTGGGGAAGCCTGGGCCTCAGTGCTTACTCAGTGCTGTGCTTGGGCTAGCAGGCAGGCATGCGGGGGTCGGGGTGCACTGTGAGACGGCTCTTGCTCTTCTCCTGTCTCTATGAGATTCTCGGGTCTAACCAGAGTTGTCTTCTGTGATTCCAGGTGCTGTCTGCACTGCAGAAAGACAGCCGGGAAATGGAGAAAGGAAGCCCATCGCTCAGACACTGAGGCTCGGGGGTAACTCCCACCTGCCACTGAAGCATGGCACTGTGTGCTTTCAGACTGAAGCCCGGCGGGAACAGGGGCTCTCCCTGTGTTGGATTTCCGATGCTGGAGTTGGCCTTACAACAAAACAGAATTACATCCAGGTTTAGCCTTAAACAGCTCAGTGGACCCATGCACTGGCATTGGTCATGGCTAGCCACTGCACTTTCTACGTGTGTTCACGAATGGGCAGGCTGTCTCCTTGAACCTTTATTCCAGCAGCAGTTAATTAAATTGTGATGCTATTATGCCGGCTACTGGAAGGTACATTACAATCTTTCTTAGCCAAGATGCATGAGAAATGCTACTAGGAAACCTCAGAGTTGTTATTGGTTCATATGCTTGTAAGAAAGGAGTTACTTCTTTAGTTACTGAGATAATCTTTCCAGAGATGAAAGGTGTGCTTTGGATCTCCCTACCAAGGCCAGGGTGAGGAAGATGGGCCCTGGTAGGGTATTGCTGCGAATGCTCGGGCTCCTGAAAACGTGCCTGACTTTCGTGCTGACCTTGACCCTGTTTCCTTGACACGTAATAGCAAGAAGACTGAGAGTTCATATTAGTATCCTACTCTGCAAAGTGGCACTCATTGCATCTTGGGAGCCGTAGTGGTTGGAGCAGGGAAGCCACATGCTGCAAAGGGACAGAGACAGGTCCTGTCAGAGGGGATGGCGAGACTGCAGAGTTTGCGCCTCTTCCCTGCTTGCTTCTGGGGAAGCTAGGCATGGCAGCCTCTGGAGAGACCATTGTGTAGGGATGGTTTCCTTAGCTTAATGCCCCTTTTTGCCTTTTTCACCTGAGTAGCTGGATCCTTTCTAAGTGCCAGTGATTCTCCCCTGTCCCCATCTGGCTTTAGAAAATGAGCCTCACCCACTGCTGTAAGGCCCGAAGAGTCAGGCAGGCAGTCTTCCACAGTCTCATGTCCTGAGCCCTTCCCCACTGCAGCTGCTTTCAGCTCATTGGGTGAGGTGGTTGTTGCTCTAGCTTTTGCTTGATTTGAGAACTCTGTGTAAGAAACTTGATTATTCAAATTCACAGAAATGAACAGTTTCTACCTAGAATAGGACAGTTCAGTGTCTGGAAACTGGTTACCTCCTGATATCCACTGGCATTCTGGTTCCTGAGGGTGCAGGTAGGCAGGGGTTGAGAAGGTATTTTCCAGCAAATGCCTGTGTGGTCTGTAGTCACAACCCTCCACCGCCGTACCTCCTACCCCCAGAACTCAGCCTTTCCATCACTGTGTTTCTGACAGCCGTGGGGAGCCCTTGACTGACTACAGCTTGTGGCGGGGAGGCCGGGGTCAGCCTCGTGGCGCTGTGTGTGCATGGGTTCCCTTCATCGCCGTGCCTGTTGGTGACCCTCTGGTTATCCGCAGGCTGTCATATTCACCCCATGCTCCCACTTTTCTCTTTTCTTGGAGTCTTCATTTGTAGTCTGTGGCTTCCTAAGGGAGGCCACAGAGCACTCTCCATGGAGCTCTCTGCCTTAGTGGGAACGACTGATGTCTGACCTCTTGGAGGAGGATGTCTTCAGCAGCCATCCGTGGCCTCCAGACCCAGCCATTCTTGACATCAGATACTGAATGTAGCCCAGGCCCAGCTGGCCATGAGACGCGCACTACCCAGCCCTGTCTGCTGTCCTTCCTTGCAGATGTATTCTGAGTTTTCTCCCACAACATGGGCATCTGTTCTCTCAAGATGTATATATTTTCTTACTGTACATAAAGACATTCCTTAAGTCATACAGAAAGTGTTGTGACAAGGGGACTTGGGCACCTTGTGAATGCCATTGTGGAATTCTCTGTGTGTTCACAACCCAGCCCTTAACTTTGTTTGACATAAATCTGTGGGCATGCATGAAGTTCTCCAGCAAGACTCCATGCCAGCCGAGCACTGACGGCATCTCTAGTCCAGCCCAGGTCTTTCTAGACTGACTGGGCTCGTGTGGGCCTGATGTGCCCTCCCTCGAGGCTGTACAGTTCCACGTTCCTCTGCTTTGAGGGCATCTCTTACTCCTGTTTTGGCAGACTGGAAACTGACCCTGCAGAGGTCTGCACCTCCCACCTCAACTGTCACTGACGTTCAGTCCCAGACTTGAGGGTGCTGGGCAGCTGGCACTCTGGACGGAGCTCCTGTCACCTGGGAGCAGTGCCTCCTTCAGAGGTACTTCTGACTGCTCAGTTTGTGACTATTTTTAAACAGTTTGCCAATAGGAAACTCCTGATAACACTTGCTACATATCATGTTTTAATTGCTTGTACAGTTAACCTTTAATTTTGTTTAGTAAAGTGTATCAAACTAGGACTTTTTGAATTGTAAATATGTGGTTTTATTAAAATAAAGTCATGTAAAATTGTTACTTATGTTCGCTGTGTACTTTGGTTTAACTGACGTTTTTGCTTTGAAGTGTAGCAGAAAGTCTTTTAGAATATACTCGGGGCTTGTGAGACACAAAGCAGAGTGGGGGATTTACTCTCCTTGGGGGGATTCCAAAGTTCTGCATGTCCTCTCCAAGTTGCTGGGAATTCCAGCTCTGCTGCACTTCCTGAACTCTGAACCTTGACTTCGCCACCATAAGCCTGTGTGGCCATGAGAGCAACAGCCACATTTATTTATGCTGCACTAGCTGCCAAGCCAAGGCTCCTCACACTCCGAGCTTTTAATCTACCACCACCAACCCCCAGACAGAGTTTCTCTGTGTAGAGATGGCTGTCTTGAACTCACTCTGTAGACCAAGGCTGGCCTCAAACTCAGATTGCCTGCTTCTGCCTACCAAGCGCTGGGATTAAAGGTGTACCACACCACCTGGCTATGAGGTTTTTAAGTTGTTTTTTTTTGTTTGTTTGTTTTTGTTTGTTTGTTTGTTTTTGTTGGGAGGGGGGTTCTTTTTTCCCAACTCTGGAGCTATCTGAAAGCTCTAACTTCCAAATTCAGGGGGTAGAGGGGATGAGTTCCTTCCTGAAGCTACTTAGGAAAATGGCTGTATATGTAGTAGAATCCATAGGATACTTGGAACAGATAGGACAAATGCTTGTATATGTCACTCTCCTTCCAAACCCCCACTGCTGTCACCTCTAAACCTTCTAAGACTGCTGGGAGATTGCCTAAAGTGTTCCAGCCTCCAGCAGGGACCTATGTGGGGCCTGCCTTCCCCTTTAAACCAGTGGATTCATTCTCCAAGTCACTGTTTCCTGTGGGTGATAGACTGTGGGGTTGCGGGGAGCTGGCTGGCTGCTCTAGCCACACCAGACTCTGGGCCAAGTGTGATACCTGAATTATTAGTCTCCTCGGCAGTCCCATGTTAGAGGCTTGTTCCCATTCCAAGAATATGATACAAACTGCTTCCACAGGCTCCTTCAGCAGATTGGTAACAGCTGGCATCTGTACCCATCCCTGAGAGAAGTGCTGACTTCTGGATGCTTTCTAGTGAGGTCATACTTGCTTTGGGCCTTTTGGAACCCAAGCACAGGGCTGGATAAGGCCTAGATTCTTCAATCCTTCCAGTACTTCCAGTGTGAGTTGCTAACTACTTTCATGTGGGGCCAGCAGTTCAGACACCCTGCCCATCATGAACCTGTCTAAAGAGAGGAGGAACTGCTGCACAGGACGATAAGTGACAATACTGAACCTTGAGCATAGCTTTTAGGTTGACAAGGGCAAAGGACTGCCCAGCAGAGGGCAGTCTTAGAGCCTAAAACCAGTTCTTAGATGCGACTTGGTCAAGACCTGGAAGTGCTTGGATGAATTTGAATGGAAAAGAGTAGATATGCTTTGTGTGGGACTATATATGCTGTGAAATATTTGGTGGTGTTCAAGCCTGCTACCCAAGAGATATGGCCATGACATATGTATCTCTTCTGTCAGCACTGCCTATAACCTCCCCTCCCCCACAGCCAGCGGATACTGGAATGGTGTGCTGCTCCCTGGTTTCCTTACAAAGCCCCAATTTCTATACCTTGCATGGAGCTTCATGTGGCATGAGGGAACCACCTTCTCCAAATAGCTTCTTGTCCCTTAGAGTTCCAGTAGATAACTACTCCTCCTAACCAGAAATAAATGCAGGCTGCAGGTAGTTTGGCTAGAAGGCAAGAGTAGGCCCCTAGCATTGGCATTTAGAAGCTCTCTGATCTTGGAGAATTCGCTGAAATTCTCAAAGCCCTTTTTCCTCCCCTTGTAACTAAAGGTTGAGGGACCTAGCTCTTTTCTACTGGCTTATGAAAGATTAATAAATAAGAGTCTGAATTGCCTCATAAATTCATGGATATTCTCCAGGCAGCTAGATTAGTGCCCTTAGCCTATAAACTTTTAGTATCTTGTGTGAGAGAGAATAGGGAGGGGAAAAGATGCAGACTCACTTTGTAGCTCGTGATATTGGAATTATATGTGTGCAATAAGCCCAGCTTAAACTGGTATGTGGCTTTCTTTTTATTTTCCAGTTCAGCACTGGGAATCAACTCAAGACCCTTCTCATGCTAACACGCTGTTCCTTAGCTATATCCCCAGGACTTTCAGTCTCTTCTGCTTGTGGACTCATGGATTTAAAATTTTTCCCTTGAATATTTTAATAATATGTATGTATTTTATAAATATATGCATAGCAATATACATTATATATATATATTTGCGTATATATAAATAATATGTAAGATGGCTACAGAGAAGCACAAAGGAAAAATTCCTTTTAATTTTACCAAAGGCAGGGTCGTCCTTTCAGTTCTCAAACGCTTCTCCGTTTCATGAGGCTTAGACACATGTCCATCCTAGGTCAGTCAGATCAAAGTTTGGGCATTTCTGTGTCTTCTAGGTATATGTGTAATTTTATTGAGTTGGGATGGTGGTGCATGCCTTAAATCCCAACACCTGAGAGACAGACAGACCTCTCTCTGAGGTCGTCCTGGTCGACAGAGTGGGTTCCAGAAAAGCTAGGGCTATACAAGGAAACCCTGTCTTGCTTAAACAACAAAACAAAACAAAAAACCCTAGGGAGTTTAATTTTATTAAAATATGCACATATTTTGTCATTAGGTTAAAAATAACGATATTTTGGGCTGGTGAGATGGCTCAGCGGATGAGAGCACTGACTGCTCTTCCAGAGGTCCTGAGTTCAAATCCCAGCAACCACATGGTGGCTCACAACCATCCCTAGTGAGATCTGATGCCCTCTTCTGGTGTCTGAAGACAGCTATAGTGTACTTACATATAATAAATAAATACATTTAAAAAAATAACGATATTTTGAGAGGGAGACAGACTGGTTACTGCACAACTCTGAGGTGCTTTCCTTTAATGGAATCTATGCCACTTGCACTCTGGAACCTTCTGAAGTTAAATACATGAACTGGGCTGGAAGGCATTGACTCTGATACTTTATGGACAAGTAGCTCATACCATTGGCAAAACCCTAAGTTATAGCTGCAGATGAACTTACACAAAACCTATTTCTACTTACATAAAACTGTGGCAAGTCACCAAAATAAAGTTTCCTTTCCCAATACCTTAGGCTGTCTCTGAGCAGTTGGCTGAGATACAGACCTCTGATACTGAAGGAGACACTTTTCACTCATCAGACTTAAAATATCAAGCAGAATGTCTTTAGTACCTACATTTTTTCCAGGTCCTGAACTACTTGATGAGATCTCATGATCAAGCACTCATCCTAGATCTAATTAGAACAAAACTAATGAGGTAATCAAATGAATGTCTTTTAATTAATTGAAATGCCTTCAGCATGTGGGGCTGTGGTCAGGGCCTACTGGGGACTTACTATATAATGGTTACTTAGGAAACATTTGCAGCCTAAGGCATGCTGACCTTGGTGCCCTACATGATCCATGGCTCACCATGTTCAGTGTTCAGGATGAAGCGTTCAGTTACGTAGCTGATGGGTAGGACACCATCACAATGAAAACGCCTCTGGCACCACTGACAGTTTCACTTGGGAACTTCCCAGCTGCTTCTCCCTGTGAGTCCCTCTGCTCTTAGTTGGAGGAACAAAGACAACTTTGGCCCTGAAGGATAGGGTAAAGGAAAAACCGAAAAACCAAAACTAGCAACTAAGTCGGGGGGGGGGGATGGAAGAGGTCAGTTTTTTGAACTATCCTCAGTAATGTATTTGTATGGTGCAATATAAAATTTTGTTTAGGCCATGAAAGTCAGAAAAGGGACTTTTAACCATCATTGGCTTCAAAGCCAATAAGTTTCAACAAACAAAAGTATGCCATGTCATCTGAAGGAAGCAGGGTTATGCAGCGCCAACAGTCAGATTGCTGATGCAGGTTTTGGCTCAGAGAGTAAGAGTGCTGGTTTTAAAAGCTTGAGGATCTGAATTCAAATCCCCAGCATCCACATAAAACAGCCAGTAACCCAGTGTTGGGGAGCAGAGACAAGAAGATCCTAGGATCATCATGCTAGCTGGACAGTCTAGCCCAAACTGCAAAGTCCCAGGTAAGAGGCCTGGTCTGAAAAACTCAAGGAGATGCCCCGTTTGTTTCTTGGGCTTTCATATGCCCCCACACACCTGTACACAGAGAGGCGGGAATATGTGAGCTAAGTGAGACTGATTCAATACTCTTAAGTTTAATTAATACAAAGACAACTTGAGCCATTAGATCAGTGCATGGAGATTTTCTGAACCTTGTCCACTCACTGAGCCTTTAAGCCATCCTTAGACATAGGCAGGAAACAGTTCTAAGACTCCTTTAAACTATGGGGGCTGCTTGACTAGAAAGGCTTTTCATCAGAAGTCGATTTCATCGCCCCACTCTCTAGATATATTTTACTTAACCTCATGTAGAACTACTGCTAACTATGTGTTCAGCAGGAATTTGAAAGCTGGAAATAATACCAAAAATAAAGTTGCATTCCAAGTTCCACAGGATGGACGATCAGAGGCAGAAGAGAGTAAGGGACAGTTTCTGGAGTTGCAGAAGGAGTTGCCACCTGTCCTGTCCAGGACTGTCAGGAGGGGAGGAACGTTTTGGCTTCCCTGATCTTTTGCTTCACCCCTTTGCAGGACAAGGCGAGCCCGGCGTGATGGCGCTTCAGGGACTCCAGGCGCTTATTGAGCATTTCTGTCTTCTCCACCTTTTCTTCCAAATCTCGGAGGAGTGATTCCTTACCCAGAAGCCCACATTTCTGACTCAGCTTGATGTTGTCGGTTCGCAGGCTGTCTCGGGCTTGTTTTGTCTTTGTCAATAGGTCTCTTCCTAGGGCCACCTGGGCATCCACCTCCGAAAGTTGTGCCTTTTTGCATGAGTTCTCCATATCTATGAAAGACAGCTTTTCCTTCACGTGTGTTATTATCTGCACGTTGCTGGTCACCTTAGTGCGCAGTTTTAAAAGTTCCTCGTTTCGTTCCTCTACTTTCTCGTTGAAGGTCTGGTTCTCAATTTTGAGCTGCTCGAAGTCGATGAGGAGCAGCCCCTCGGCCAAGTCCTCCTGGGCCTTCATCCTGGTTTCAAAGTGTACCAGGCTCTGCTTCAGCTGCACGTTCTCGAGTCGCACGGCGCTCATCTCCTTCTCCTTTTTATCCTCCAGAGCCTGAATCTGCTCCACTTCTCTGAGGGCAGCCTGGCGCCCACCGCGCATGCGGCAACTGCCCATGACCTGCATCACCACCTGCTTCTTGAGGGCCTGGAAGCGCCGCCACTCCTTCTCCACCCTGGCCTGCTTCTCCTGGCACTGCTGCTTCAGCTCACGTACCTCCTGGCGGTACCACTCCAAGTCATCTGCCTCTTGTTTCTTCAGTTCCTCCAGCATGGCCAGACAGCGCAAGTATGCTTGCTCTTTCTCGGGAGATTCTGGCTCAGCGCTCTTGTCCGCAGGTTCCGCTGCTTCCAGACCCTTCTTGCGCAGGGTCTCGTGGATCTTCTGCTGTAGGTACATGTTATAGCGCTGGTAACGGTTGCGCTCCACGAGCAGGGAGTGGTACTGCTCTACCAGCTCGCCTCGCAGCTGCTGCTCTTGCAGCTTCCGCACATCCGCGGTCCACTCAAACTCTTCGGCGTCCTCCGATTTCTCTTCTTTTTCTTCCTCCTCTTCTTGCTCCTCTCCAGGGTGAAGTTGCTCTTCTGTGCTTTTCTTGCGTCGTTCTCGACCCATCACCTCGACCTCTTCACTCTCTCTTTTCTTCTGTGATCCCTTTGCTTTCTCCTTCAGAGCTCGTGGGGCTGGAGCAGCTGCCTCCTCAACGATCGTGGTCAGCGGTAGAGAGGGCTTGAACCGTGACTCCTTCCTCTTCTCCCTCTTCCCCTTGCCCTTCTGCTTCTCCGACTTGTCGGGTTCCTCGTCCTCGTCCTCGTCCTCATCCTCGTCGTCATCCTCGTCGTCCTCATCTTCGTCTTTGTCCTCTGGCTCCTTGGACTCCGGCTCAGGCTTGGGCTTGGGCTGGGTCTGTGGCAGACTCTCTGGCTCTCGGGACGCAGCCTCGCTGGCGGCCTCTGCTGCCTCTCCCGCGGTCTCAGCGGCCCCCGGACTTTCCGGGACCTCAACATGTGCGCTATCGCTCCCCTCCGGAGCCTCTGCTTTTGAGCTGTCCGACACCGGCTGGGTCTCGGGCTCAGTCTCCGACTCCTGCTTCGGCTCTGGTGCCGGCTCCGCAGGGTCAGTCCGAGTCAGAGGTTCGGAGTTAACCTTGATCTCGGGCGACTGCCTGGCCTGGCCTTCCTCGGCTCGGCCTTCGCCCTCCGTGTCCCCGCTGTGGCTGTCCATGTTCGACCCGCTGGCCCGGGTCTGAGGCCCGCAGATGCCTGCTGTTAGGTTTCCCGGGGCAACCAAGGCGCGCGGTGGGCCTCGTGATTGGTCACCAGCCTTTCTTTTCTCTCCACCTCCTGGCAATATTAGGCCAATGAAGATCTGCGAACAGGTGAAAGGAGGCGCTAATTGGACACTGGCTCGCGAGAGGCGTGGTGCACACGGCCTACTTCCGGTCCGCGCCCCGCCGGCTGACAGGCTTAGGGCGGGGCCTTGTCGCTTCTCCAGTCCATGAGGCAGCGGGAGGCGCGGGTGCGCAGGCGCAGAGGGAGGATTCGCCTGTCCGCGAGGGGGCGCTCACGGGGCGCCTGCGCGATGCGGCGGGGAGACAGCGGCAGCGGCGGCGGCGGCGGCGTCGGCGGCGGCGGCCGGGCCGGGCCGGAGGGCGCCTGCGTGCTGAGGCGGGACGCGGCCCGCCTGGCCGGCTCCGGCGGCGCCTGGGCGGGGGCGGCCGTGGCAGCGGCCGGCAGCGGCGCGGGTGCGGCGGGCGCAGCAAGCCCGGCAGGCGGCGGGGCGCTGACGGCCGGGGGTGCGGCGGCTGCGGGCCGGGCGGCGGGCGAGCAGGGGAAGATGGCGGAGCTGGGTAAGAAGTACTGCGTGTACTGCTTGGCCGAGGTGAGCCCGCTGCGCTTCCGCTGCACAGAGTGCCAAGACATCGAGCTGTGCCCCGAGTGCTTCTCGGCCGGCGCGGAGATCGGTCACCACCGCCGCTACCACGGCTACCAGCTGGTGGACGGCGGACGATTCACACTCTGGGGTCCTGAGGCGGAGGGTGGCTGGACCAGCCGCGAGGAGCAGCTGCTACTGGACGCCATCGAGCAGTTCGGCTTCGGCAACTGGGTGAGCAGCGGGCTAAGGCTAGAGGGAGGGCATGGCTGGCTGGTTCGGTGCACGCTGCGGAGGGCCGCAGGTGGTCGGGCGGTTCTGCCCGGAACATGTTGGTCACCAGCGGTTACACAGCTGGTAGAGTAGGGCCTTGACCCCTGGCCCCGACACAGAGCTGTCTGCCCTTCACACTCGTCCTCAAGAGGTGTGCATTGAACGCGGGTGGAGGGTAGGCCCTGTGCCTTGCCAGGCTTATCCTTGAGTCAGATGGCAGCAAGCTAGATCGCACGGTCCTTGCGGAGTTCCCCTGATATGGTTGCGGTTCTCCTGGGCATAGCGGTGGGGAAGGCCAGAAGCCTGGACTGCCCGTCCCGCCTGCACTTAGTCTGCATTCAGGGTTTCGTGCGCTTTCTGTGGGTGTCAGCATGTGCCCTGTGCTAAGGCTTTCTATGAGTAGCAGTATCTTGTTCAATTCTTAGTCTCCACAGCACCCAGGACATGGAGTGATGGGTGGGCAGTAAAGAATGAACAAAGGCGTCTTCCCGAAGAGGCATGGATCCTGGGGTCTGCTTTCTAGCTGTCAGGTTTCCGTAGAGGAGGCTCGCCGGTAGCAAGAGCCTTCATGTGTGCCAGCCAGACAGTGTGCTGGTCTCCTGGTCTCTGGATGTCTCTAAGGAGCTCTTTCTATTCCTCACCTATGCTAGGGAAGAGATCTGGCTGCATTGTAACCATTGCCTCCAGGAATATGTAACATCTTCAAGCTTTCAGAGAAGCAGGGAGCTAAGCATGACCCCATCCTGTCCAGACTCTTCCCTTGTACTTCAGAGCCCTCTGACCCTAGCTTCTCCGAGCTTCCCCTACCCCAGCCGTCCTGCCCTCCTGTTCCCTCCTCATCATATAATGAGTGACCTTCTGGACCCACTTCCCCACTTAGGAAGGCTTCTACTCCACAGATGTCTTCCCAGTGGCCAACACTGTGGCTCCTGCTCTCAAAAAACAATGGGTTACTTTGTCACTAAGTGGTGTTTATTGGTGTGTATTGAGCAGCTGCTTCCTACAGATCAGGCAGCTTGAAGGACCTTGAAGAAGAGCCTCAGAGCTGAAAGTGGCGTGCATTTGCTCTGTTCCTGGAGCTTGTCGCATACCTGATGATCCCTCCCTCCCTGATTGCCCGTGAAGACTCACTTGTCCTCAGTTAGACACAGAGCCAATCTAAAGGCATCAACCACATCCAGTTGGTCAGTGGCCATCTATTTAAAAGATGTGCATAATGTAGCTGCCAATTCTGACCTGAACCACGGTGGTGCTTACCTCTTGCGATCACTTCTCATGGTTTTCTCTCTCTCTTCCTTCTGTTCTGTAACCCTTCTCACACACGAACATAGGGCTTCAAACGCATAAGCTGCATCTCTTTGGCCCTCAGCAAGTTCATTTCTGCATCTTAGATTGCACTCCAATGCCTGCAAGGCCTGACAATGTCTATGGCTCTCTGTGAGCTCACGCTTACTCCCTTGATCAGTTTTTCTTTCTTCTGCCTGAGGTGCTCTCAGCTCAATCAAGACTACTGACTGATCTCTGTCCTTGCATGACACTACCTCGGAGAGCCTTGCTTTCCTCACATGATTCCTCCAGCACTTATTTCCAGAGTAGCCACTGCAAAGAGTGTGAGTGTTAGTTCCAGGGACCCCAGCACTGAGCTTGCTTTATCTCTTGAAGTCTGGGCTGTATTCAGGGAACCCTGCAGAAGAACATAAGAGCCAGAGGGCGGGAGGACACCAGGAGAACAAGGCCCTCTAAATGAGCTGAGCAGAGCTCAGATGAACTCTAATAAACAGAGGCTGAGGCAGCAAGCACAGGGCCTGCCTGGTCTGCACCGGGTCCTCTGTGTATGTATTTTACTTTTCAGTTTAGTATTTTTATGGGACTTCCAAGTGTGAAAGAGTGGGTCTCTGATGATTATTGTGCCTTCTCTTTTGCTTCTGTTGGTTTATCTGGTCCAACTTCAATGTTTTGGTTTTGTTCTATCGTATTTTGTTAAAAAGGAAAAGCAATCCTGGTCTGTAGAGTCTGTACCTCAGCTAGTGTTTGTGCTCGTTTGTACAGTGCAGTCAGAAGCACAGCACTCAGGAACTAAAGCGCGGAAAATGTGGATGAACAGACAGGTTGGATGGGGAAGGCCTCTTCTGAAGCAGTACTTTCAGGCTTGCAAGCCAGAGGACCTTGTCCAGGATGCAGGTTCACTTGAGGCCCAGTCTCAGCTTTGGAAGAAGTAAAGCCCAGGGGGAAGAACCTTGGGGCTTGGCTGCCTATATGTAGTACATGGACAGCTACCTGCTGAAGCTTCAGGAGTCTCAGGGCCAGGCTGAGAAATGTAACCACGGAGCCTCACTCAGGAAACTGTGCTCTCAGGCCAGTTGCTTTGCTCCTCTGAGCCTTGTTTGTCTCCATCAGAGGCACTACAGCTTGGCTCTTTTCTGAGCTTGTATCCTACTACACCGAAGCATGTCTCAGTCAGGACCTGTGCAGAGCCTGTGCCAGCTCTGTTGTACCCTTTCTGTACGTGTCATGTGACTTGCACAAGCAGCACTGTGGGGGTGAATTTATATTCTTAGTTTGCAGTTGAAAGACGGCAACTGTGAGAATATAAGCTACTTGCAAAGAATTCCATGGCTTTGCCTGTGATGGCTAGGTGTGATTATAATTTGGGCCTCTGCTACAGCCTTAAGAGAATTAAATAATGTAGTTGGAAACCAGAAGCTTATTGGTACAGTTGGAGGTGTGGTACCACCAGAAGGCTTTCCACCATTCCCTAGCTGGGACCTGTACCATAGAGAAGTTACAGGAGGGCTCATACCGTAGAAGGGAGGTTGGCTAAGGGAAGAGGTGGCCCTCAGCAACACACACAGGTCAGGCCTGCCCAGATGCCTCACCACAGAGTGGCGCGCTGGAGCACACGAAAACAAGCATGCAGACATCCAGAACTTCAGGATGATCCAGGCTTTGGTAGAGGGGCCATCGGTTTTGTTTCTTGGCTCTAAAAACACTGGACTGTCACAGAGGAGGCAGTTTGAGAGTACCAGCTCCTCTACAGGGGCATCCATCAGGGGAAAGTGGGGCTCATGCCAGCTTATGTGGTTTTGAATGTAGTAAGAGGAACCAATGGAGAAAGTACTTGTCCCTGGGGGCAGGTGGAGTAGACTCTTTAGATGATAGTTGACACCCACAGGCTGAACCATGCCCAGTGTGCAGATTGCTGCAGTGTGCATTCATTCTCCTACCCACTGGCATGTGTTCAGCAGTCTATTATATGCTAGTCCCTCTGGAGAGAGACTGCTGGGTCAGCTATGACCTTGCAGTGTGACTGAGTAGGACTCTAGCCAGTGTTGAGACGGACAAGAAAAGGCTGCATAGGTGGGAAGGCAGCACAGAGGAAGGAGGTATTTTTTGAACTAGGAGTTGGTTGTATTTGTGGGCTAGGCAGACGCTATCATAGCTTGCCTGAAGTAGAGGGCTGAGTATGAGGACTTTTCCTATGGAATGGTAAAGGAATGTAGGTGAACTTGTATAGAGTCATGATTAGAAAAGCCTTACGCCCCAGCCAGTGTGTGATTGGAGGTGTTAAAAACTTGGCTTTAAAGACACTGGACTATAACAGAAGAGGCAGTTTGAGAGGACCAGCTCCTTTACAGGGGCATCCATCAGGGGGAAGTGAGGCTTAGACCAGCATATGTGGTTTTGAATGTAGTAAGAGGAACCAACAGAGAAGGTTCTTGTCTCTAGGGACAGATGGAGCACCCTGGGTAGCAGACTAAACACCCAGGCTAAACTATGTGCCAGGTGCTAGACAGAGTTATGATAAGGGTGTTAAGGCTGATGCCCATTGCTTGGTGCCAGGCTCCAAGGCAGGTAGGTGTGTTGTACTATTCCCTTATTCCTCCGATTGCTCCACACTCTAAGGCAGGTGCTGCCTCCCCGTTACTGTTAAAAGCCAACTGTACTAAAAGGTGAGCTCATCTAAAGTCTGAGCCAGGTCTTTGTGGCCCATGTCTTGTTGGATCACTGACAGCGTAGTACAGGCCTGCTGGTGCCAGCTATCAGGCCAGGTACAATCTTGTCATCTATAGGAGTTCCCAGGCTGTAGGACCACCATCCTTTTCACCAGAGCAGAAGACTTTCAGAGTTAGTAGCAGGAGTGAGTCACCAGCCTATGTGTCTGACAGAAGGATTGGTAAATGTGATAAGGACAGACTAGACTAGAAGAGCAAAGATACTGGGTGGTTAAACAGGTAGAGGGTCATGTAGAGCACTGACTCCCAATTGTTAGCTGAATCAGACTAACCAGGGGAGTGCACTTAAATGCAGAAGAGGCTGGAGTAGTGCCCAAGGAAATGAGGTCTCAGAGTTGTTCAATACCTCAGAAGAGTAGTGTGAGTCGGCCATCTCAAGGGCCAACTGTGCCCTGTAAGGCAGGAAGAAAAGTCATGTCTGGATGTCCCTTTGCATAACTGGCCGAGTTAGCCTGCTAGCTCAGGGTGCTGGTGGTGGCCCAAACTGCCTTTTTCCTGGCCATACTGTCCTGCTGCCCCTCTCTAGACTCTGGTGGCGGGGTTGTGGTCTGAGGGTGCCAGAGCCGTGATGGGGTAGCAGGTGCAGTGGTGGCTTAGCTGTGAGAGCTCACTGGGGGCATGAGAGGCTGACAGCAGCTTTGTCCAGCACTAACCCATCTGGGGATGAAGAGAAAGCGGTAGAACTGCCTCAGAGCACTTTACTGGGTATGCCGTGATCAGTGCTTTGCACCTGCCTTCCCCCGGGCAGCTTCAAACTGCTTTCAAGGGCATTACTTTTTCCGCCTGGCCTTGAAGGTGCTGCCTGCTTCCTGGCTGTCTTAGTGCACCTCCCCAGGAAAGGGGGGTGCCTTTGGATTTTGCACCTTTAGATAGAGGCTCCTTCATTTGAAGAGGAGAAAAAGGAGCCAGGGCTCTCTCTAGAGGATACACGGTCCTTCCTACCCCAAAGTCCAGCCTCAAACCTTTTAGGAAAGAAAGCCCAGCTCCAGGTCATGGCCAGCCTGAGCCTCATTTATGCCTCACCGTCCGGTTGCTGGAAGAATAAAGACAATGGAGTTAAGTGTCAGCTGGGTTGTGGTGGGGTTGTCTACTGAAGAGGAAAGACAGGAAGGAAACTGTGAGGCCCGCCCGAGTCAGTCAAGGTGCTGGAAATGTCAGGAACTGTGTGCATAGCACCCTTCCACCAGTCAGATCAGGGCCAGCCATCCTGTGGGGCTTGAGAGCTGGTTGAACCAGGAAAGAGCAGTGGCCTGTAGTCCAGCTTTGATGTGTGATCACAGTGTCAGTGAGTCTATAAGGCAAAGACTCATCAGCATGTGATGCATTGACAGTCATGAGAGGCCTGGGGTGACAAGCATGTGGTGACAAGCAGTACTCCTAGCCAGACTGCTAAATTTAAGATACACAGTGTTGGCTGGCCATGTGCCCTATGGTAGCTCACCCAAAGGTTTGTTGACCTTGAGCTGTGGGCAGTTAGAGGACTGCTCTCTTGGGTACAGCGTGAGGCCTCAGTGAGATGCTGTATGCAGGTACACTTACCTGTTACTTTTCATTGGACTACAACAAAACCCCTAAGAGGAGCCATCACAGGCTGGGAAGCAGCAGAAGTGAAGAGAACAGAAGAGGTGGAGCCAGAAGGAGAGCTTTGGAAGACTGTGTGCGTGGACTGTGTGCACACAAGTACACTCAGAGTTTGAGTGAACCCGATAGTTCCTACTAGCAGGAGTGGTGTTGCAGATCACAGACTGCCTGGGCCCTGGGTACTGTGCTTGTGCTTCCTAATGCATCTGACCTTTGCTACTACCTTGCGAATGGGACCTCAGCTGAGAATCTCAAGTCTTTGGGCTAAGTGGTCAACTAATCCAGCTGAATCAGTGACCTCTAGGCTCTGTAAGAGACCGACGACAGTGGAGAAGGATTAAGAAATAGACCTGATGTCATCCTCTGGCCTCTGCACCACATACATATATGCACATGTATGTAAATCTTTGCAACTGAGAAGTCTTGTAGGCTACTTTCTGAACACCTTACCAAGGCCTAGAGGAGCATCTCTGAGAAAACCAGACCTTGTCTGCCTGAGTAATTGTGTCTTTGCTGGACAGGATCAGAGGCAGAGGCTCTGCGAGGATCAGCAGCAGCCAGCCATAGTGATGACTTGGTGTTTTAGACTGCTTCCTGAGAGTAACAAGCTGGGCTGAGGCTAATAGTGACATTTAAAGTGGAAGTCTTGTAACCCCACCTACCCACCCACTCAGAAGACCCTTGCTGTAATCTTCACTTTAATCCTTAGGAGTCTTAGGAGAACCTGCCATCAAGTCTCAGAATTGCTTTCTTCGTATTGCTTTGTTAAGGTTAACCTACAATGACTCAGGCCAGTGGGAGGGTCCAGGAGCTCTCTGTTCCAGGTGTGTGTCCCATAAAGACCCAGATGGAGGGCTGCTTAGCTGGATTGAGCCTTTTTCCCTCCCACAGTACCTAGCTTCTGATAAGTCAATCATCAGCTCCAACTGGCCATCGCGGGCATAGGGATTGGATCAGGCATGACCATTTGGGGCCCAAAGCAACTTGCCCCCCCCCCCCTAAGCTGTGTATAGCCTGAGCTCAAAAGAGGTATTGCTGGCTCTGGAACTTGTGTGAGAATAGTAACCGGGAAATGAGTGTGCATTTTGAGCAATTACTTTCTGAAGTGGCTTTAGTGGTTGACTTTAAGGAAGAGGCCTCTTGGCAAAAGGAAAAGATTGAGGGAGCCATTCAGTTTCCTTTCTTGCAGAAGTGGAGAATGTTTTCAGCAGCGGCAGCACTGCAGGTAGCTTCTGTTTACCCATCATCTCCAGCCGCCCAAGACAGGAACAAGCTCACATTCTAGAACCTAAGGCTGGGACAGAGCTAAAGGAGTCCTGGCCTTTTGTCCTGGGATGCACAAAGAAACAGTCCCTTTTGTAGTCATTCTGCATGGACTCGCTTTGCCCGCTGGACAAGCCGGCAAGTCTGCTTTCTACTCTGAGTGAGAAGTGTGTCCTTTGGCACCATGTTGTCTTCAAATGTTCTTCAGAATTTGCAGTGGGTAAAATGTCCAATAGCACATGTCTGGTTTCTCTTTAAGAAGTCAAAGAACAAAGAATGACTTTTAGCCAGCTGTCACCAGTTCCTATATTGCACAAGTCTGCAGCTCTGAATCTTCCCGCTCAGGTACATCAGTCTGTGTAGGTTCCTTTGTTGCTGATCTGGATGGGATGCATACCTGAACACCTTTCAGGGGTAATTGTGTGTGTTGTGTGTGTGTGTGTGTGTGTGAGAGAGAGAGAGAGAGAGAGAGAGAGAGAGAGAGAGAGAGAGAGGTGTAACAGCATTGATAGGAAGGAGAGAGAGAGAGAGAGAGAGAGAGAGAGAGAGAGAGAGAGAGGTGTAACAGCATTGATAGGAAGTAGCCCAAATAAACTTTGTGAGATGGTGGGAGGAACTTGAATGAAGTGGCCTGATGGTCCGGCTTTTGTCATTATAGGAAGACATGGCTGCGCATGTTGGTGCTTCACGGACTCCCCAGGAAGTGATGGAGCACTACGTTAGCATGTATATCCATGGGAACTTGGGCAAAGCCTGCATCCCTGACACCATCCCCAACCGGGTGACAGATCATACCTGCCCCAGTGGAGGCCCTCTCTCGCCTAGCCTTACCACACCTTTGCCCCCACTGGACATCTCCGTGGCTGAGCAGCAGCAGCTGGGCTACATGCCGCTGCGAGATGACTATGAGATCGAATATGACCAGGATGCTGAGACGCTCATCAGTGGGCTGTCTGTGAACTATGATGATGATGATGTGGAGATTGAGCTCAAGCGCGCCCATGTAGACATGTATGTGCGGAAGCTGAAGGAGAGGCAGCGCCGGAAGAACATTGCGCGAGACTATAACTTGGTACCAGCCTTCCTGGGCAAGGACAAGAAGGAGAAAGAAAAGACACTGAAGAGAAAGATTACCAAGGAGGAGAAAGAGCTGCGGCTGAAACTACGGCCACTCTACCAGTTTATGTCTTGCAAAGAATTTGATGATTTATTTGAAAACATGCACAAAGAGAAGATGCTTCGCGCCAAGATCCGAGAGCTGCAGCGGTACCGGCGCAATGGCATCACGAAGATGGAGGAGTCAGCCGAATACGAGGCTGCCAGACACAAACGGGAGAGGAGGAAGGAGAACAAAAACCTGGCCAGCTCCAAAAGGGGGAAGGAGGATGGCAAAGACAGCGAGTTTGCAGCCATTGAGAACCTGCCCGGGTTTGAGCTGCTGTCAGACCGGGAGAAGGTGCTCTGTAGTTCATTGAACTTGAGTCCTGCACGCTATGTGACTGTGAAGACTATTATAATTAAAGATCACCTCCAGAAGCGGCAAGGGATCCCCTCTAAAAGTCGCCTTCCCAGTTATCTGGACAAGGTCCTAAAGAAAAGGATTTTAAATTTCCTCACGGAAAGTGGGTGGATATCCAGGGATGCTTCCTGAGGCCAGAGGATGCTGAAGCAGCTTGTGAGCCAAATGGCCTGGGGTCCCCAACATTGTTGCTCTTTTAAACAAATTGAATTCCTTTCTCAAGGCTTACATTTTTTTCATGACCCTCTGGAAGAAGCAATAGTAGCAATCTTAAATTTGACTCATGGGGGAGATAAACGAGTGTCTTTTTAACTTAGTCCTAAGGTAATCCTTTCAGAAGACAGCTTGCCTTTGCGTTCCTATGAAGATTGTCCCCCACCTTGGGCGAGTCCCCTTTATTTCATGAGCCTTTCCCCTTTTGGGTTTAGAAGCTGTTGTGCTGTGGGAGCCAGGAGCTGTGTGCTCCTGCCATCAGCTTTTCCCTGGTGACACAAGCTTTACTCAGGTGGGCTGTTGTTGGCACCCCTTTGCTGAGCCCACTGCTGACCCTCCCTCCCCAGCTGACACCCCAAGCACAGCCCCGGCACACCGCACTTTACCGGGAGGCAGGCTGTGCACAGAACCCTCTGCTGTGGAGGCCAGAGACCACCACCAGGCCCGCTCCCCACTGAGCCACTTAAGATGAGCCCCTCATTTGCACACAGTGACCACATGAGCTTCCATTTACCTGACGACAGCCATTTCAGGCCCTCCATAGTGCTTGCTTCATCTTAGCCTGGCCCAGCCTGGGCAGGCTCTCTTGGCACATTCCTGACCCCTGTGCCTGGGAAAGCAGTTAGTGGAAGGGCCACAGGATCAGATGGGGGCTGCCTTTTCGCTGCTGTGAACACTTAAAGTACACCTGACTTGGAAGAACCTTCTCAGTTCAAGGCAGAGTGTGCAGTGTTGAGATGGGGCAGTAGGTGCTGAGGACGTCCACTACCATTGCAGACCCCCTTTCACTAAGTACAAGACATGCTAGCTAGCCTGGCTCAGTGAGCTCATTAGGGCATGGCGGGGGCCTAGGAAGGAGAGCATCCTGCCTGTGCCTTGGAGCCTGTGCTGCTTTTGTTTGTGATCTTGCAACAAACTCAGAAATGGCTCCTTCCCAGCCCTACTGAAAAGCTTGTTTCTGGGGCCTCCTTCAAGGATTCATATGGTACCTTCCTTCTAAACTTGAGGAGGGCGTTTGTCTTCCGGCTGCTCAGGGCTCTCACGCCCAGAACCTGCTTTAGAGTCCTGGAGTGACCACAGCCCCTGCCCCCTGTCCCTGAGGTACAAGAGCCTATTTACCTCATAGAGTGTTTGGGCTCGGAAGTAAAAGTGAAGTTATTTTGAAGAAAACAACTCATTTCCAAGGACGACATGATGATGTGCCTTTTCATATTACATCCTCTGTCCCTAGGGTAAGTTTTTCAGCATTGAAGAAAACATTTCAAGTATACTATACATGGCTTTAGTTGTAAAGTGCATTGTGGGCTAGCAGGGGAGTGCCCTGTGTGCCAGGCCCAGATTTCCCTTGACACCAGAAGATGCTGAGCAGTGGTGTCAAAGGACCAGCTCCACACTGCCCCCTGCAGCTGAATAGTGGACAGTAGCTGGTGTGACTGAACAGCGATGGGGTGGTTGGTGCTCAGTGCCTAGTTAAGCCAGTGGTTCTCAGAGTAGGGTTCCCCAGGCACTGTCAGAAATACAGTCATACCCCATGTAACTCTGGAAGCAGAGATTTGGGGGCTTCATTAACAGGGACTAGCAGGGTGTTTTTCAAACCATCACGATGGCTGGGATGCAAGCTCAAATTTGAGAACCATTGCATTTGTCCTGGTGTCTCCAGCACCAGAGTTCCAGCTTGGTGAGGTTTGAAGTTTCAGTGTGTCTTCTATAAAATGACAGCCAGACCTACATTAGCTTGAGAAGCAGAGGATTCTGTCAACATGTGGCCAAGGGCTGTTGGAAAAAAAGCTGTGCTTAAGCAGGCATATAGTGTGTGTACATCTTTCGATGATATAAATTTATTTGGGCGTGACTGTTTTAAAACACCATAATGAATGTATAATTAATTTATGTTCAAGTATTAATATTGTTACAAGGGAAAAGTAATATTAGGATTGTTTGCTCTCCTGTGTGCCCCAGCTGTTTCTGGCATATTATTCTTTGTTAGCTCAGACATTGACATGTTTGTATTTAATTCTCTTGATAAATTAGCTACAACAACCCCATGGAACCAAGTCTTTTAAAATTTAAACAAACTGAGTCAGAAAAGTTAGATAATTCTTCAACTGTTTGAAATAATGCTCTCTGGGAGGCCAACATTCCAAGAATGTATTAAGAACTGAAACCCTACCATTTTTATTATTCTTTTACATTAAATTGTTGAGAACAGAGTTGTGTCTGTTTGCTTCTTGATCCTCCAGCTTCACAGCACTCTGCTGCTAAGCCAGCTTCTGACCCAGCGTGGCAAGCTGCTGTAGCAGGGCAGGCCTTGTGGGCCATGCAGCTACACAGCACGGTGAGTCTGATCCTGAAAGCGCCACAGATGATTTCCGTGGGGCAGGGCCCGTCTCAGCTGCCTCTGGTGAGCTGAACTCAACCACTTAGCCACCTCTGACCCGGTGCTTCCAGTCACTAGACTTGCATGTGCGGAGCAAGATCTGAATATCCAGGGAAAATGTGTGCAGATATCCTGTTAGTGCTGACTAATTTACAAATATCACATAGGCTAGTTATACCTGACGGTGCCAGGACACCAAAACCAGGGTATGCAAGTGACTCATATAAAACAGCAAGCACTGTCTTCATATAGCTATGCATTCTCCATAATGCCATATACAGACTTAAAACTCCTGTTCATGCACGCTGTCAACCATTCTTAGACTCCATTATTGTGTTTGAGTGCAAGTGGAGGTCAGAGGGCAACTCTTAGGACTCTTCTCCCTTCCTGGGTTTCCAGAGACTGAACTCAGGTTTTTGGGCTTGGCAGCACCTTTCCTGGCTGAGTAATCTTGCTGCCTCTGACAGTTTTTCTTCAGTCTAACATGAAGCCTATGAACAAGGCTGACTAGACCTTGCATGGCTTTGTGCTGTTGAGCAGCTTCAGCTGAAAAGGGCTGACTATGCAACCACAGGAGTCTGATGGTGTATCCACTCATGCAGTGCAAAGGCGCACTGCCTCTGCTGTGTCAGGCTGCCCTTCATCTGGCTTTTGTTTTGTCTAAATAGTTTAAGGCAGCTTAAAGGAACTTAGTGATAATGGAACCTTGAATTTGGGGTAAATTACTTGTATCTTTCAAATTTAAAAACAAAACACAATACCCCCACTTCTGTGGCTTTACCTGTTCAGCCCTGGCTTCTACACAAGGGTATAATCAATGCCGTATTCACTGGTGTTGCACGGCTTCCTTTAGATCACCGTTTCATCAGCTTTTCCGAGCTTGCTATAGAAGCAGGGAAGATTGGCTGGTGGGAGCCTAACGTCAGCTTCTCGTGTGTTGTGGCTTTGGCTCCCTGGTTTTCTCCTATGATCTGTATTATAACTGTATGTAAGGCCAAGTGTACAGCCCGGGCTTATGCAGCTCCAAGCTTGAAGAGCTGTGAGCTGAGCCAGCCAGGCTTTCTCCTCTGGAGCTTACTAGATCGCCATCAGATGACAAAATCCAATACCAGAAAGTGAGAAGATAAAAGATGAGCCTTCTAATCCCCTTAACCACAACCTACAAAGTGGAACTGTCTAAAGCATGCCAGCAATGCAGCTTTACATTCAGAATGGTCTGTTCTGATAGGGTATAATGTCCTTAGCAACTACTCAGCTACAGACTTAAGAGTATAAACAGGGAAAAGCGAAAAATGTTCAAATTTATGTCTTCCCAGTTCGAAGGTTAGCATTCACAATAGCTAAATACTATCTGATGGGGAAGTTTTGTGCACTGTGTATTCAGATGTTGATTACTGTGCCAGAGAGCTGGTTGTAGTCCAGATGTTGGCATCATTAAGCATCTCCTGTTTCAGTGTTGTGTAAAACTGTTTTCCATCACCTGATTGGTTAATAAAGACCTGATCAGCCAATGACTGGCAAGAAGGTTGCCAGAGAGTGTCACCATGAGAAGTTGAATGAGCAGGAGCAGCCAGGACAAGACTAAGATAGCAGGTAACTAGGCATATGACTGGGTGGTAGGCAGCACGGTTGGGTTAGAATAGATCAGAACCCTGCCCAGGTGAAGTGCGAGCAGCTCATTAATAAGCACACCAGGACTGCGTGTCATTTCAGAGCAAGGGCAGGCGTAGAAATCCCAGTACTTTTACACCTACTTGAAGGAATGTGTGCTCTCCTCGCTGGCAACAAGGGTTCCCACTCTGGCCCTTCCATTCCAGAGAGTGTGCAGCATAGATGTAGCCAAAGACCTTTTATTGTGTAAAGTACTTAGTCAATCACCAGGTGGAACAGATACAATGTTAGCACACTACTCCAGAGGCCCTGCAGGTCCTCTTCTGAAGTAGGTAATGCCGAACTCAGTGACCAGACTCCCAGAGTCCCTGACAGTGTGCAAGCAGCTTCATGTTCTGCTTAGCTTAAGATTTCCAACAAGGCGGGGCAAGGGTCAGATGTATTCACAGATGAGAAATTACAAGCCCACCCTTCGAGTTCTAGCAAATGACCTACAAAGTCCAGAGCCCTGAGGGAGGGAGCTAAGCGTCCTTTACCACCCCCACCAAAGCTGGCCTCAGGGTGCGTCCGTGCAACTTGTAGCCCACCTTATTAACTAGTGCCACAGTGCCTGGTTCTTTCCCCTCCACAGGGGTGTGGAACAAGGCCTCATGTTCGTAAGGGTCGAACTTGGCCCCGATTGGGTCAAGCCTGAGCAAGCCGTGTTTTGTGAACACCTTCTGAATCTGGACTTCAGTCATCACGAGCCCTTCATAGAGACTCTTCAGGTGAGGGTTGTTGTTGCTGATCTCTTCCTTTGGAACACTCTGGGTTGCCTTCTCCAGGATGTCTGCAACCTCCAGCAAGTCCTTGCAGAAACCCTGGATGCCTGCATGGAGGAAAGATGGTCTGCACTCAGTCTCAACTGCATGGGCTCCACACTCAGGGATGCTCACGATTCCTGGTCAAACCATACACCACAGTACTTTAATAATTTAAAACATCCAAAGGAGCCTTCTCTGGGATAAGAGCAGGTAACATGGGCTAAAAATGAGTAGGAAAGGAAGAAAACACAGGTAAAAAGGGAAATTAGCTTAATGTGCCCTTGAGACTCCCAAACCAAGGAGGCAGGCCATGGTGAGGCAGGTTGAAGGCCCAGCACACTACATGCTCATCACAGCTGTAACCCTGCTCCTTCCCCGTAGACACTACAATGTCTGCTTACCATATAACTTGGCCTCCTCCACCAGCTTTTGGCTTCTCTGGCGTAGATTCTCAGTATCTGCCAAAGCACGTTTGTATTTTTCCTGGGGGAAGGTAGAATTATGTAACAAAATGTGTAAGAGAGCCATTCTGATTTTGAAATGATTCAACACACTCCAAATCAGAATATAAATAAAACCTGTCATAAATGCTATTTTAGGCAAAACCAGGACAGTTTAGTAGAGTAACTTATACCTGTGCTAGTGTCTACAAGAAGCAGGGAATGTTCTACCCAAGCCCACAATGGGAAAGAGCCAGAAGCCCCTAAGTGCTGACTGATACCTTTGTCACCTGTGAGGGGAGAATTGACTTTCCTGTCCAACTTGAGGGTGTGGAAGCCTATTACTAAGGGTCACCAACCTCAGTTCCTGCCTCCCAGGGGAGGAAGATCACCTGGTAGGAAATCTCAAGGAGGCTGATCTCACATGCCTAGCCAGATAATTACTAGGGCCATAGATGGTTCTTGCCTCTATGTCCCTGTAGCTGCCTATTCTGACCATCTCCAGCTTAATGTCCATTGGTGGACTCCAGAGGTCTCTACTCTACCTCTGATCTCAGGTTTCAGGCAATCATGGAGCAAGGCTCTAAGACAGCTTGTCCTGGTCTAGCCTTGGTGACTTGGGAAACTGCTAGCTTCTCTGTGTCTCATTTTTATCTATGAAGGGACCACAGTGCCAGCTAGGTAAGTGACTACAAATGGCCCACACCCTTAAGGAACTTGACTGATGCCTGCTCTTCAACACAGACTGGTAACTGCTACCTACCACTGACTCCTATACTCGCTCCAATACATAGACTTTTCTGGTTCCTTTCCTGAGTCCCAGCTCAATCATAACAAGTATTTCTCATTTGTATAGAAAACACTATAGTATTAACATTGCAGAGCCCACACAGAAACTCCCCAGGTCAGAAGCAGAGACACAGGGTTTGAATTCTAGTTCCCATTTGGCAAGTTAGTTTGCCACCTGGGTCTGCAGCAGGCAGTAGACAATTATTAAATGGCTTTGCTCTGTCACCTGTGAACTTGGACCTTGTCACATGGATCCTGCAGGCAGCAATCCAGCAGTGTGCACACCCTGAGGGTCCTTACCATGGTCTCCCTCAGCTGCTCTTCCAGCTTCACCTTCTCTTCTAGGAGAGTCTTGTCAGCAGAGGGTGGATCGGTCTTTGGCTCACAATGACCCAAGTCCTCTTCCAGGTTCTGACCATTGTTCTTCTCTTTCGTAGCTGTGCACAACAAGCGAGGAGAAGGCCTAAGGAAAAGCCCACACATAAATGAAGACAGCCTTTCAGCATGCTAAAGACAGAATGCAGACTTTTAGGAATTTGGGCTTTTGAGATGGCTCAGTGGGTAAGGTACTGGCTACCAAGCCTGACAACCAGAGTTCTATTCCCAGGGACCCACATGGTAGAAAGAGCCAATTTCCCACAAGCTGTCCCAGTCTCCACTGTACAGATATGCAACCCTCTTCCCCTAACAAAGGAAATGTTTAACACAAAAAATTATAAATGTAGGTAATTTCAAACTATTTCCTAGAAAAGATTTGGACCTCACAAAGGCAACTGTTACACACTAAAGGCACGTGGTATGGGCTAGGGAAGTGTCTCAGTAGGTGAAGACCCCATAGCTCAATCCCAAACCCCAACTTTGAACTTCCAGAACCCATACAAGAGAGCCAAGTATGGAGGCACACCTGTAGTCCTCGTCTTGAGGTGGCAGAGACAGGCAGATTCCTGAAGCCCACTGGCCAGCCACCCTAGTCAAATCATGACCTTCAAGCTGGCTTACTGGGTTAAGATACTAGCCACCAAGACAGTCATGACATAAGTTCAGTCCCCAGGACCTATATGGTGGAAGGAGAGAGCTAATTTCTACGAGTTGTCCTGACTTCCAAACATTTGCTATGGCCCCTAACAAATAAGTAAATGAGGGTAGAATAGAGGCAAGATACCTGATGTTGACCTTGGGCCTTCCCAGTGTGCTCAAATCACATACACATTAAGAATATGGATGCCTTTTTAGGTGTGTCAGTGTGAGTGAATGCCACATGAGTGAGGTGTCCTAGGAGACCAGAAGAGGATATTAGATCCCCTGGAGCTGGAATTACAGGTGGCTGTCAACTGTCTGATATGAGCTTGGGTCCTACAGAAGAGAAGCGAGCCACCATAGAGCCATCTCTCTACTTCTGCCCCATCCTAAGAGTCTTTAACAGTACACAGCATAGGTCTGTGGCTGCCCCAGTAGGTGTTAATGCACTCTGATACCCACCAGCTAACAAAACAGTTCACAGAAAGCAGCCCTGTCACGTGACTGAACAATCTGTAATCCACCCCTGACCTATCTGTGTCCCCTATCTACCTTCTCACGTATTCTATGGTGTCCCCTTGAGTCTAAGCACCTAGACCCCTTTCACAGAACAAGACACACTATACATCCTGCTGATGACAGTGGCCTAAGCAAAAATCTTGTCATCAGACAGAATAAGTAAACATCCAAAACAGAATGACCTATGGATGCAGGGAAACCCAGGAGACTGCTATTCTTTTCTGAGCACAGGCCTCACAGTGTAATCCTGGCTGGTTTGGAATTTGATATGTAGAGCAGGTTGGCCCCAAACTCAACAGGGTTCTGACTACCTCTGCCTCCCAAATGCTGGGGTTAAAGATGTGGACTACAATACCCAGCAAACTGATTTAACATAAAAGAAAAAAAGGATGTACTGCTATTATATTATGTGCATGTTTGTCTGTCCTGTGTACCTTTGTATGTGTGTGTTTGTGTAAGTGTGTGCCACATAAGTTTGGGTGCCTATGAAAGCCAAAACCACTGTATACTCTGGAGCTGGAACTGCAGGTAGTTGTGATCTGTCCCATGTGGGTGCTAGGAACTAAACTTAGGTCTTCTACAGGAGCAGCAAGCACTCTCAGCCACTGAGACTTCTCTCCAGCCCCTAGTTTTCTTTGTGATGTATTTGTTTATTCAGAGAGTGAGTCTTGCAATAAACTTGCAATCCTCTCTCCCAGGTGCTGGGTCCTGGGATTGCAGTGTGTGCGCTCCTGTACAGGTCCACAGCAGGCCCAGGTGAGTTACAGAGTAGGGTGGGTAAAAGAGGTGTGGGATCTCCTGGGCTGGAGTTACAGGTGGCTGTGACCTACCCAATGTGGATGCTGGGAACTAAACCCAGGTCTTCCACAAAAGTAGCCAGTGCTTAACCACTGAGTCCCAACTCTTTCTCTGGCCCCAACAGTGACCTTTTAATTTTATTTTTACTTTCATGCTTTAAGAATCTGAGCTGGAGAGTTGACTCAGTGGTAAAGCATGTTACTCTTGTAGAGGACCTGACTTTGATTCCCAGCTAACAACTATCTAAGTGTTGCAGGGTATCTAACACTCTTCTGAACTCTGAAGGCACTAGGCATACACATGCTGCATGGACATACATAACAGGCAAAACACCCATACATATAAATCTAAAAAGAAAATCAGTAATTAATTTTGAAAAACAAAATTATGCTAAAAATATAAAAAAAACTATAAAATGTGAAGCCTGCCTTCATCACTATGAACTATTTCCACCCCTGGGAGTGACAATCACAGCCTTTCAGCAGGTCAGTATTGCTGTACAGATCTTTTCATGGAAGGAATCCCTAGGGTTATGTCTTTCAGGGAAGAGGGAAACCAAGCTCTGGGATACTGTGGAGTTATGACTTCCTACTAGAGCACCTTTCTTCAAAACCACAATTTCAGAAACAGATGTGAACCAAGGAGGGGATGGGACAGGACTGAATGGGATGGAAAATGGGGTTCTTTCCTGTCAACTCTAAATAGAGCACCACAAATAGGAAATGCTTCCACGAAAATACTTCAGCCTCCTCACTGCTTTGCTCTCAGTTCTTTGCACAATGTAAGCGTGTTTTCATCTTGTAGTCACATTTAAGAGAGCATCCACCGCTGGCTCTCACCAGACGAAAAAGGCCAGCTCCCATTCCGCTCAGGTTCCACAAAATGCAGACAAAGTCGCTTTTTCTAATCAACCAAAAACTTGGTCCTAGCAAGGAACAAGCTAAAGATACCGAGCATCTACCTAACTTTGATGGTACGACTCAAAAACCTGAAGCCACGGGTTAAGGTAAAGACAGCAAAAAATGGGCATTTGTCTAAATTGTGCACACACTGGCTTTGTTGCTCCTTGGACCTCACATTCCGCAGAGGACAGAAGTGGGGAAGGAATGTGAGGAGCAGTGGAAAAAGCCCACAAACCAGGCAGCACACATCCTGGTCTGGATTAGGGATTAGCAACCCAGCCCCTGGGCAGGCGGGCTTCTGCCTGGCTGCCTGACCTTGGGCAAGTCTCCCGCTTCTGGGGTTGTCTTTTGCAATTCCAGGAGGGGTGGTGCCCCTATGCCCGTGAGAGTGCAGTGTGTCACCAGACCAGCAAATGGCGGAGCACTCCACCTGACGCATCACCCAGATCCCCTCAGTTACGCCCGAGCAGACCCACTCCTCGGGTCTTGAGTCCGGATCGCGCAGCGCCGCACCGTAAACACCGGGACACCGGTGCGTTGAGGCCAGGCACGGGGACCCGACTGTGAGGCTATGACTTCAGGGCGCACGGGCACTGGCTGCGGGGACCAGACCCGCTGCTAAGGCCCCCACCAGAGCTCTCGGCCGTGAGTGAGGCCGACGCGGAGGAACGAAGTTCTCTTACCTGAACGACAGCGCCAAAGCCGGGAGGCTACGCCGCGCCAGCCTCACACACCGAGCCGCCATGATTGCCCCCGGGGTCGCGTCACTGGGCCCACACTAAGCATGCGCGGACGCCCTACACTGGTTTTTCCCACCTACTGCTGCTTTTTAGCTAATCCGTGACCGCTGTTGTTCTGATGGACAGATCATTTCTACCAATAATTGCGAGTCATGGCGGAGTACTGTTTTCCCTCCCACCCTTCTCCGGTGGGCGGAGACTGAGGCTTCTGGGAACCCCGGAAGGTGAGGAGGTGAAAGGTGAAGTGGGCGGGGTGGAGGGAAACGGAGCTTTTATGGGCGTGGGCGCGCCAGGGCATAGCCAATGAAGAGGAAGAGCGCCGGGGCGGGGCGGGAGGCGGAGAGCGCTGGGGCGGGACCCACGAGCTCGGGCTGGTGCGCGCTTTAGGCTCTTGTTGCGGTCCGCCGACCGAACGCTGGTGTCCCGGTGTCCCCGGAAGGGACGGACCCCATCTCTACTATGCTGCAATCGCGTTGTGTCAGCAGGCTGGCTGTGGACGGCTCGATGAGCGTGACTTGGTTTTGTACCTTCTGCCACCTCCAGTTTTTCTCAGAGTGCAACTTAAAAAGAACTAACGGCAGCGTGTGCAGGTGAGCTTCGAAAATACAGGTGCAGATGTTTGGTCAGTGCTATGGGGAGGTCGCAGAGCTGAGAGTTGTCGGAGGTCGCTTTGTGTCCTGTCTACATACGTGTAGCCGCTTCCTTCGTCCCCGGGCTCCCTCAAATCCCGAGACAGAACGCTTCGTCCATGGACTACAGCTTGTGTGTGCCCTCGAAAGGACCAAAATTCTATTATTTAACTTCGCTCTTATTAAAACCATTTCCTCAACACATGCTTCATTTTTGCCGGGCGTGGGGGCGGGTGAGGTGGAGCACGTCCACGCAAAAAGCACAGCTCTCACCTCATAAGGAAAAAGTTTATTCTGGAGCCAATTATGAGTGACTGGCCCAGAAACAGTTTTAGGACACCCCAAATCCTATGTTCCAACGTGAAAACTGTTTCAGGACGTTTGCATAGTAGCAGAACAAAGAAAGCCATAATTCAAGACATAAACTATTTTAGTGGAGACATTAGGTAGGTGATTACAGCAGATAGGAATGTCCGGCTGTATGCCGCTGGTGCTAGTTGATAGCACCCTTAGCCGTTTGATTGGTGGAGACTAGGGTTGTTACATTACCAAGATTTTAATCTGCTTCTCTTGATGTTAGGTCTGGCACAGAGTAGGGCCAGGAATCTATTTAATGGACTAAGAGGGCCCAAGATAAATTGTAATTGGGCTCCGCACCTGCATCCATTCAGCCTCTCCACAGTCACTGAGGCTTTAATCCCTCAGTCAGTCTTTGCAGTTTCTTTGAAGAAATCCTGGTTCATTGGTGTTTGGTAGGACAAGTGACCTGATTTGCTAATTCATTGGGGCTGGGGTCGAGTAGGGGGAGAGGGGATACCGTTAGAACACCAATGAAATGAAATCATTGGATTGTGTCTATGGCACTTAGTTGTGATGGAACCCTGAAAAGGGCAGGGGACTAGCATGTGACGGGTATCAGATGGTAATTCGGTGCCACTGGCTCTTTTCTTAGGGGATGATATGGGCCAATGGTCAGGGCTCTGGATGGGAATATTTATGGTAAATTGTCATATTGCTTGGGAATGGCTTTAAAAAAATACTCTTCTTTTAAAAGGCGAGGTTTCTTGTAAGACTGTGGAAAGTGTTGACAGTGCTGACGCTGGCGATGGGGCTTAGACAATTTCTTTGGAAACTTTCTGGAATAAGACTTGTAGAGAGCCTTATTGGGGTGCCAGGCTGCCTGGCAGGAGCTTGACATCGACCAAGGACAAGGGCTTCAGGCAGGAATCTGACCTTAGGGCCTAATGGAGAAGAAGGTTAAGACAAGAATTTTAATCTTAGGGTGGAAAGAAAGAAGCAGACTCAGGCAAGATTTTGGGCTTGGACAAGGAGTAGGCTCAGGTTTTTTGACTGTTCTAACAAGCCCTCGGAAACAACTGTCACAGGACGTTGCTTATTGCCTTGACAATTTTGTGTTTACTGTCTTGCTTCTTCCTCATTGTACTACTATTGATCTTAATACCTGCATGTAATTAAATTGATATAAAAGTAGATTGGAAGTTATTAAACCCGCCTTCAGTCTCAGAATTGACTGGGGTCATGCTGCAGTTTTGTCTGATTGTCTCTTTCTTTTTAATCCGCGTTCCTGCGCTGGAGAACCAGGTGACTGACTGAGCGGGCGTGGTCAGGTGGCGCCTCTACGTCCGGCTCTAGAAAGCAGAGTACAGTGAAGGACACCGCGGGAAGAGGAAGCGCGCAGAGGAGATCAGCCTTAGAGAAGGACAAGGTGAAGGTAAAGTGTGTTTTGTGTTTGTGTTTAGAGTTATGCTAAAGGTTAGAGAAGCGAAGGTAGTTCTCATAGGTGCTCTTAGTCTTTGGACCCTGCCTAGAGACAATTTACACCCTAGACGTGAGAGAATAGGCTAGAGAAAAGTAGTCCTTCTGGACTGACTGGGAAGCTTTGGTGAAGGAGAAGGAAAATGAACTTAAGCTGTCTCAGAGCTCTCCTAGGGACAGAAGGAGGTCGGGAGACGTCCTGCCTCCTCTGGCTCCTACTGGAGGAATGTTTGGTTCTGGGTCCCTTAGGCTATCTGGGTACCTTCGGGACTTCTAATTCTCTTCCCTCTCTGTCTATTGTCTGTCCTTGGCACGCCAATCTGTCCATGTCTGTCAAAACTGACTGTGTTAAGTCTGTGTTTTCATTTTGTGGTTTGATTGGTAGTTTCGTGTTTCATGTGCAAAAGAAAAAAAATGGTTAAAACTTTATCTGCTGGTTGTTCACCTTTTGATTTAGTTTTAACTAATTTCATAAAAGGAGAAAAAGAGAAAAATAAAATAAAAGCAGTCTCAATTGGTCTTTGGAGACCGACACCTGTAGTTAGGAGTCTAGCACACTGAGAAGCCCTGCCAGGAGCTTCTCTGTGCAAGTGGATCTTAAAGGGGTCAGCAGCTTCTTGGCTTCTCCAGTAAGGGAGCTGGTGGTACTTTTCCTTACAGAAAATCTCTGTGATTGTGATTATTGGGTTCAGCAAGTGACAAGGGGCTCCTCTTTTGAAATTACAGTTAGAAAACATAAAAATTGCAGCCGGGCGTGGTGGTGCACGCCTGTAATCCCAGCACTTGGGAGGCAGAGGCAGGTGGATTTCTGAGTTCAAGGCCAGCCTGGTCTACAGAGTGAGTTCCAGGACAGCCAGGGCTACACAGAGAAACCCTGTCTCGAAAAACCAAAAAAAAAAAAAAAAAAAAGAAAACATAAAAATTTTGTAATTGTTTCATTTTGTTTCTTATTGGGTTTTTTGTTGTTGTTGTTTTGTTTGTTTGTTTGTTTGTTTTTTCGAGACACGGTTTCTCTGTGTAGCCCTGGCTGTCCTGGAACTCACTCTGTAGACCAGCCTGGCCTCAAACTCAGAAATCCGCCTGCCTCTGCCTCCCAAGTGCTGGGATTAAAGGTATGCGCCACCACTGCCCGGCTTTTTATTGGTCTTAAAGGTTTAAATATGTCCTGCATGTCTTGGTTATAGAGTATTGACTTATAAATTATTGGATATGATTAAAAAAGTGTAATGTTGATTTTAAAAAAAAAGGTTAGCTTAAAACTGGTAACTCAGTGTTGGAATAATTTTAAACAAACACGGCAAGAACCAGCCCAGGAAATCAGGCCTTAAAAGATACTTCTAAATTGGGATAATATTTTGTATAATTCTTATCCTAGAAATTAGACTTCTTATCCTAGAAATTAGACTTATAAGGGATGATTTAAAACAATGTTTCTTTAATGACGTATTAAAAGTTGCGCTGTCACCTGTAATCCCAGCACTTGGGAGGCAGAGGCAGGTGGATTTCTGAGTTCGAGGCCAGCCTGGTCTATAGAGTGAGTTCCAGGACAGCCAGGGCTACACAGAGAAACCCTGTCTCGAAAAAACCAAATCCAAAAAAAAAAAAAAGTTGCACTGTCAAGCATTCATATATAAGAACTGGCAGTCAAACTTTGTAATTTGGTATTGATTGTAAAGAGAATGGATTGTTTAAAATTGGGTTTTGTTTTCCAAAGTTGTGGTTATGCCTTAGTATTGCAAAAGAAACTTTTTTGTTGTTTTGGTTTTTTTTTTTTTTTGAGACAGGATTTCTCTGTGTCACCCTGGCTGTCTTGGAACTCACTCTGTAGACCAGGCTGGCCTTGAACTCAAAAAAATCCGCCTGCCTCTGCCTCCCAAGTGCTGGGATTAAAGGCGTGCGCCACCACTGCCCAGCTGCCAAAGAAACGTAACAATTTAGGCTGAACTGCCCATGTTCTCATTGACTGCAGACTGCAGTTAGTCACAGACTCACAATTCGTAACTCACCCATATTCCATAATTAGGATGATTTCAAGGGTAATAAAAGTTTAAAACAGCTGTGGCCAGTATGGGTCCTCTGCCCCTTTTACACACGCTTTATTGGATACAGTGGTAGAAACAAAATTTAACCCCCCAAGATTGGAAAGGAGATCTTAGTGGGAATTTATTTGGTATCAAACAGGCTCCTGATGAACTGTTTCAGGAAAGTGTGGATAGACTTAACAACAACAACAACAACAACAAAACAGCTAGTAGAATTTTCAATTGAGACCCTCAAGCAGAGGTTTTGAAAGGAGTTTTAAATTTTTCAGAGCCCACAATAGAGGCAGCAGAGCAGGATAGGCCTGGGAATGCCCGGGCAGGCCTGAAATAAGGCTGATGAACTAACTGGCCATGAAGGATAAGGGACGTGCCTAGACAATCTCCACTCTCCACTGAGTCATGGGCTATCTGGACTGGGCCCCCTGGTCTCCAGTCTCCCCCCTAGATGCAGTTTGAGGTTAACCCGACTTCTTGCTAACCAAAATAAGCCGTCTTCCCACACTGCTGAAATGCCAATCTGCATGTACTGCTTACTGTGTAACTGTGCGCCAATTCTCCCCGTTAATGTTTAAATCAGCCAATTATGTGTAACTTTTCCTATATAAACCCCTAACTTCTGAGCCTCGGGGTCGACTTGCGTGAGATACGAGTCGTCCCGGAGCTCCGATATTAAACTGCCTCATGCATTTGCATCAAGCTGGTCTCTCGAGTTTCTTGGGGAGCGCCATCCCGAGATTTGAGTAGGGGTCCCCAAAATGGAGGCCCTACAGTTTCTTTTTTTTACACAATTGGCTTATGAGAATGCTAATGTAGTCTGCCACACAGCCATCCAGCCATACAAAGCATAGACAGACTTAAATTGGACCCTCATACAATATGGCTGCTGCCTTGCAGGGCATTAGAGTACAAGTAATGCTTTCACAGTGCTGAACCGAGGTGATGAGGAATGTTTTAAGTATGGGGCATAAATCATTTTAGGAAAGAGTGTCCAAAAAATTAAAGACATAGACAGTAGAATTGTTCCCCTGGAGTCTGTCCTCACTGCAGGAGGGGTAATCTTTGGTCCTGGCCTCAGGCAATAGACTCAGATAAGGAAATATTTACATCTGAATTAATGCAAAGCTCAGAGCAGCCTCAGAGGCTTGTGTGACACCCCCTGCCCTGGGAAGTTATGTGTTATTCCTTTGCATCCTGATGATGGTAAAGGGTTTGTGAAACGGTTTCATTGGAAAGTTTTGCCTCAAGGAATGGCTAATAGCTTCACCTTATGTGAGAAAAAATTTTTGTCTCTGCTTCAATATAATAAAGCTAGGACTTTGAATCTTTCAGTGTATATTATTCATGGAGTTTTATTACAGGCTTTTGCTCTTATACAGTGGGTTTTAAATATTTTGGAGTAGTTGTTGCTCCAGAAAAGATTCAAAGGCAATATCTTTTTCAATATTTGGGATAACAGTTATATCCTAAACGAACTGTAGCACAGAAAATTAAAAAGTTATTAGGAGATATTAATTGACTAAGACCTCATCTTAAGCTTACTACCGGAGAACTTAAACCTCTGTTTGATACCCTCAAGGGGGATGCAAATCCTAATTCCCTTCGACAATTAACTGATGAGGGACAAAGCTTTAGAAAGTAGAGGAAGCTATTCGCCAACAACAGATACATTATATAGACTATGATCAATTATTGGCTGCTTGTATTCTTGCCACAACTCACATGCTGACAGCAGTCCTTTAGCAAAAGGGACCACTAATGTGGATTCATCTTTCTTCGTCTCCAAAGAAAGTTTTAACACCTTGTTATGAAGCTGTTGCTGTGTTAATACAGAATTGTAGGATAGAATTGAGAAAATATTTTGGGAAAGAACCTGATGAAATATTTATTCCTTATTCCAAACAATTAAGTTGGTTATTGCAAAATACTGATATTTGGTCTATTACATATGCAAATTTTCTAGGCAAAATTGATAATCATTATCCAAAAGAGAAATTGTTACAATTTGCCTCTATGCATGCTTTTATATTCCCTGTAAATCACGCATGCAGCCCATAGAAAATGCGCTCACTGTATTTACAGGTGGCTCATCTAATGGGAAGGCTGCATATGTGATTGGATCACAGGTTCATTGGCTTGAGTTTCCCCCTGCTTCAGCACAAATAATCGAACTACATGCTGAAGCTACTGTTTTTGAAATACTGAAAAAAACAAGCTTTTAATTTGTATACGATAGCCAATATATAGTTCATGGTCTGCAATTACTCAAGATTCCTTTTTTAGATACTGCTAATTCTCAAAATTTGCAACTTTTTATGCAAAGGTAACGTACAGTTCCCTGTTTTGTAGGCCACTTAGGAGCTCATACTGGATTGCCAGGACCCCTTAGTGAGGGCAATGCCACAGCAGATTTATATACCAGGAAGGTTATAGGTCTTACACAGGAACAGTTAGCCAAACAATCTCATTCTTTTTTTTTTGTAAAGGTTTATTTATTTTATTTATGTGAGTACACTGTAGCTGTCTTCACACACACCAGAAGAGGACGTCAGATCTCATTACAGATGGTTGTAAGCCACCATGTGGTTGCTGGAAATTGAACTCAGGAACTCTGGAAGAGCAGTCAGTGCTCTTAACCACTAAGCCATCTCTCCAGCCCCAACAATCTCATCCTTTACACCATCAAAATAGTAATAGCCCAAGACAGCAATTTGGTATTTCTAGAGAATGTGCACATCAAATTGTAAAGACTTCTCCTCAGTGTCCTCAGTTTCTACCTGTACCACATAACCATGTTAATCTTCGAGGACTTATGCCTAATCAATTATGGCAAATGGATGTACTCATATTTCTGATTTTAGAAAATGAAAATCTGTACATGTGACTTGACACCTTTTCAGGCTTTCTAGTTGCCACTGCTTTAACAGGAGAAACAACTAAAAACGTAGTCAGTCATTGTCTGCACTGTTTTTCTATATTGGGTGTTCTCAGTCAGATTAAAACAGATAATGGAACTGACTATTACAGTCAAGCATTTGAGATGTTTTGTCAACACCTTAATATCGCCCATATTACTGGGATTCTATATAATCCTCAAGGACAAGGCATTGTGGAATAGGCCCACGAAGCTTTAAAACAATATCTTCATAAAATAAAAAGGGGGAGTTATATCCTCCCTATATACACCACAAAATTATTTAAATCATGCTCTTTTTTATTTTTTTTTTTTTAAATTTGGATGCCAAGGAACTCTCTGAGTGTCTATGGCACCCTACAACTAGGCATACTTATGTCTAGGTGAGATGGAAAGATCCACATCCTGGCGTATGTCATGATCCCAATCAGGTATTTAATATGGGAAAGAGGACATGGTTGTGTTTTTTCCTCAGGATGCTGAAGGAGCATGCTAGCTGCCACAGGGATTGGTGTGACATGCTGATGCTGCGACAAAGAATGATGCCGCCCTGACAACGGTGACAGGAAAGCTGTATTGGACGTGTGTTCCTGACCCACCTTTGCTGGCCTATGTCCCAGCCTGGACAAGCTGCCTTGCTTCAAGCTTTTAGACTTTGTGGGACAGAGAACATGTGGAAGCTGACTTAGAAAAATTAATCATAGAAAAGCTGTTATAATGACTCTTCTCTATCCTTTAGTGTGACCAGTTATTCTCACTCAATCATGGACTGGTCTAGAAGTCTATACAATACTGGAAAAAAGGAAATGACAGTCTTCATTTAGAAGGCTGGTTCTGGACAATTTTCAGAGACATTTGAAAATTGACCACTTCCTTGTATAAAGTTACATTTGTAGTGGATAAAATTAGGACAGGATCTAGATTTCAAACAAGTGTTAGTGCATGTGTTAAGGCTTCCAATCTTTTATTAATTGGTAATGTCAAAATTACTTTTGTCTCTTCTACAGTATTTAATGTAAGTTGTATCGATGGTGCACTTTCTAATTGTATTAGTGTGTTGAAAACTGGCATGTCTTATGGTGGTCTATCAACCAGCTTTTTTCTTATTACCTGTGAATATTACAGGACCTTGGTATTCTGAAAAAAGCTTAAACAGGTACTGGAGGAAGTGAGTAGTGAGTCAGGCTTTAAGTAGAAGCAAGAGAGTAGTGGGCTTGATTATTGCTGGTATAGCAGCTTTAATTGCATTGAGAGCTAGCACCAGTGCCTTTGCAATTAACTTGACACAAGAAGTTAAGACAGCTAATTTTGTTAATCATTTAGCAAAAAATGTTACTAATGTCTTGAGTATTCAAGTGGATTTAGATAGGGTTTGGAAAAACAGATTGATGCTCTTTATGATACTATTCAAACTATTAGAAAGAAGGTTCAGAGTTTAAGAGTAAGAAGCCATCTCGTGTCATGCTAAATACCAATGGATTTGTGTTACTTCTAAAGTTTACAATGATAGTCACTATAATTGGGAAAAGGTTCAAAAACAGTTGTAGTGTGTTTGGCATAATTCCAACACCTCTCTAGATGTTTTAACTTTGCATACTGAGATTATGAATTTAAAGAATACTGCTCCACTGAGCTTTGATGCTGCCAATATTGCTGGTAAGATTATCCACAGCCTGTAGTCAGAATTTCCATCATGGTCAAGTTTCAAGAATGGCATATATGGCTTGATCATGCTAGCCCTTCTTGTCCGGGAATACTTTTATTCCTGCCATTTGTGTTAAAGCTTGTCTTTAACAACATTAATCTGTTGGAGGCTAAGGTACACGGCTTGAAACTAAAAACGAATCCTCAAATAGAGTCTTTAATATCATAGGCTGGCAAGTCAGGGATGGGTAAGAGTCTGCACAAAGCCTTACCGACCTAAGACAAAAGACCGTGTTTATTTTATTTTATTTTATTTTATTTTATTTTATTTTATTTTATTTTATTTTATGCAGACATCTTCAGAATCATCTTTATTCTGCTTGCATAGATACAATTATTTTGGTTTTTTTTTTTTTTTTTGTGGTTTTTCGAGACAGGGTTTCTCTGTGTAGCCCTGGCTGTCCTGGAACTCACTTCGTAGACCAGGCTGGCCTCGAACTCAGAAATCCGCCTGCCTCTGCCTCCCAAGTGCTGGGATTAAAGGCGTGCGCCACCACTGCCCGGCTGATACAATTATTTTAATATTTCACTTGTTCCTATTTAAAGGTTTCAGAGCTACATTAAACAGTGCCATCATTAGCAAACTGCTGTATAAGAACATTATAAAACACAAACAAACTAAGATAACACCTTCTACAGCAGTCCTATTAGTGCATTTAAAACATTGATTCAAAAAGACAAGTTAGTTCATTGGCAGACATGATTCCTATTTGAATGAAAAATGATTTAAAAAAAAGGCATCTAAATACACTCTAAAACTTAAGTGTCAAAAATTAAGTATAAAAAATGAAACCCCAAATCTGTAACTACGGGAACATTACTTTGTGAAGACAGATGAATGTCTAAGCCCTCGGAAACAACTGTCACAGGACTTTGCTTATCGCCTTGACAATTTTGTGTTTACTGTCTTGCTTCTTCCTCATTGTACTACTATCGATCTTAATACCTGCATGTAATTAAACTGGTATAAAAGTGGATCAGAAATTATTAAACGCATCTTCAGTCTCAGAATTGACTGGGGTCATGCTGCAATGTTGTCTAATTGTCTCTTTCTTTTCAATCCTCGCTCCTGCGCTGGAGAACCAGTTGACTGTGCGCGATTGGTCAAAGACTTAAACGTCCTGTGGCTTTCCCTGGCAGTAACCCCAGGTCACCAAATTGCTTCTGTCCTGAACATGGTTTACTCTTAAATCTTGGGTCTTCTCATTTGCTGTAAGGCTTCAAAGAAATGATAACACGCGTGAACACATCTGTAAGCAAAGACCGATGAGTTATAGCTGCTGTGTGGAGGTATGGGTCTTCCCAGGGGTGAGGACCCTGGGGACTCGGAATCGCTTCTCAATCCAGGGTTCTCCTGCCTGGAGGCATACCTGCCTGTGCTGTCACCTGGTGGGCCACTCAGGAACTACTTGAGTGGGAGCCTTCTCCAGAGGTTACCATCTTAGGCAGTTCTGTAGTTCCCCTGAGGTCCAGAACTTCACCGCCCACCTGGGTAGCAATCTGCACAAGGAGATGGAGCTGGGAGAAAAGACTTGGGTTAACTGTCTGAGTTCACATTCAGCAATGGCCATGGATGGCCCAGCAGAGACAGGGATACCAGAGGATCAAATGAACGTGTGTGTGTGTGTGTGTGTGTGTGTGTGTGTGTGTGTCAGGGGCGGGGGTGGGGGGTTGGGGGGGTGGAGGCAGAGAGGATGAAGTAGTGTTTACAAAGAAAACCAGTCCTCAGAAGGTCATGCAGACGGCTCAACAGCTTGACTGTGGGTGTGATATGCATTCCATCCTGTCTGCTGAGTGCTGGGCGCTTTAAGACAGCCTCTTATGGATCAGACCCAAGACTTGCTGGGGAGAGGAGGAGTCGGCCAGGTTAGGTGAATCACACAGCTAAAAGAAGACAGGGCTCTTGAATATTCCTTCATATTACCCAGCATGCACTGGGTGGAAAGCAGAACCAGTGCTGTCTCCCAACGGTGTCCATTACTGCCTTCAGCTACATGGTGGTGGCGCCTCAGTTAGAGGTGGCTCTTCATCCTCTCATGGTCCAGTTTGGAAACATCTGGGATTGATGGATGTGAGGGCTCGCCTTTATCAACTTGACCGGATTAGAATCACCCAGGGGAGACACGGGAGTGTGTGTGTGTGAGGTGTGTCCATGACACTATCACAGAGAGGTTGATCTAAATGTGAATGACACCATCCCGTAGACTGAAGCCAAGACCAAGAAGAAGAAAGCCCGAGGAGCACCTGCTGTCCCATCTCCCGCTGCTTCCTGGTCCTGGAAATATGAGCAGGCAAACAAGCTCCTGCTTCCTGCCTCCCTCCCCAGGATGGACCGTAACCGTCTTGAACCCAAATGAGCTTTTCTTCCACCAGGGTGCTTCCCGCCAGCTGTTTTGTCATAGTGATGGAAGACGAGGAAACTAGGAAGTAGCAGGCGGTTCTCTAGATGGGCTCCAAGGGCCATCCCCATCTTTCCCTACTCAGTCTAGGTGCTGCGGGGCAGGAGCTTGCTCTTGGCATCCACGTCCCAAGTCCGATGTCCTTGAGGTAGCGATTGACTTGTAAGTTTGAGGTTTTAATTCCTTTAAATGCTGCCAGAAGGGAAGTCCAGGTGAAGTCGGGAGCAAGTGTGGAATCCCCATCACTGACTGGAAGGTGGACAGGTGAGCCTAGGGGCAGAGAGGTAACCCCCGGCTGAAGCCAGTCAGGATCAGAGCACTGCAGCAGTGGAAATAGCCAGCCACGGGGCGGAGCCTGAGAGTGGGCCCTCCCCCTCGCCTGTGAGCTTTGGAGAGGAGAGCTGGTTTATCTCACAGAAGCCACGGCACTGCCTTCTCCCCTCGTCGTGCCCTTACTGTGGACTTTGATGCGTAGCATGGAAATGTACCTTAAACCTTGGTTTCTTGGTTAGCCTTATGACCCCTGACTCATAGAAACGGCTTTCTCCACCCCACCCATGGGGTTCCAAATGGAAAGAGACGCTCTTGGTAGGAAAAATACCTCTGTGTGGGGAGGAGGCGAGGCTGTGGATGGTCAGGCTGAAGTCATCTGCTGCCGAGACTTCCTGTGAGGCCTTTCATTTGGGTTGACAGGTGCATAGGAGACGAGCAAACACAAAATTAGTCTCCATTTTCCCTGGGAACATTTCGGTGATGGTGGCATCTCCAGACACCTCCAGAGTAGTCACAGGAGTGGGTGTCAAGTGACCTTAGTTGGTCCAAAGGAGAGTTGGAGGGGCTGAAGTCCAGGATCCTGACAACCGCATCTTCTCACCCTAAAGCTGCTGGGTGTGAGAGAAGGCTTGACTCTCTAAAACTGGTTACATTGTCTGGCTGAAGGCCCATGCACCATGAACACTCCTGTGTGGTGACCAGATCAGTCAGGCAGAAAGTTTTCAGAATCGAGAAAGTGCCATGGGCATACAGAAGGGGTGGTGTGGGGTGGGGTCCCATACAGTAGTGAGTGCTTACTGTAGGAATGCTAAGAACTGACTCGGGGGATTATTTAAGGATAACAGCTTCTCCCTGGTGGCCTCCCTTTCTCATGGTTGCTGGCCCAGGTGTGCCTGCCATCCCAGTTCACCTACTGTGAGGGAGATGGCAGCATAGACAGTCACTACCCACAGCGCTGTGAAGGGATTGGCAACTGTTCCCTCACTCTGGGAGGCAGAAGCCAATGGAGCCGGTCTCCCTGGGCTGCACAGGGTGTGGCAGAGCAGACTCCGTGGGGTCCCAGAGAGCCGTGCATGAGGCCTTCTTAGCTGTGTGAGTGTGTGTGTGTGTGTGTGAGTGAGAGAGAGAGAGAGAGAGAGAGAGAGAGAGAGAGAGAGACACCCTTGGGTCTCCCACCATCATCCCCTGCCCTTTCCTATGGCTTCCTCGACCCCTTCTGGAGCCCTTTCAGAAGAACCCAGTGCTTCTCCTGAGCCCTCTGATCCAGATGGGCCTTGGTCTCAGGTCCCTGACGTAACCACCTTTGCATGGCTCCATGTCTATTGGCCACGCGCTTAGGATAGGGGCACATTGGGTACCGTCGTTTAGCTCTGTGGCAGGACACGGCCAGAGTTTGAATCTGCTTCTTTCTAAAGTGTATGTGTTGGAACATTAGTTCCTAGTGCAGCTGTGTTCAGAGGTTGGGAGATGACAATTATGGCGCTACTTCCAGGTTTGGGTTTCTCTCTCTCTCTCTCTCTCTCTCTCTCTCTCTCTCTCTCTCTCTCCTTCCTGAAGGCCATTCGGCGAGCGTCTGCCCCACCACACGCTCCCAGCCATGCATTCTTGCCTCATCACAGGCCAGAAGGAACGGAGCCTAGTGGCCAGGGATGAAACCACTGAGGCCACGTCAGAAGAGGCCCTTCGCCCTTTCGTTGGTTGTCTTGGGTATTTTTTTATCACAGCCATGGAAAACTGACACCAACACACACACACACACACACACACACACACACACATACACACACACACACATACACACACACATACACGCGCACGGCCTCCAGCAGAGCCCATAAACCATCCCTACTCCTCCGTGTGTTAGGAGGAATATTTTAAAAGAGGGAGGGTGGGAGTGGGCTTTCCACCTGCCTAGGGCTAGGAAGGCAGGGGATATGTCTGCAGGAGCTGGACCTGGGGTCCCTCTGTTCCCTGGGGGATCGTGCCTACATTTTCAGGCTCTCCTCAGAGGGCTCCTCTGTCCTGAATCACTGTGAGCACGAAGCCGGACTTGGGGCGGAATCTTTTTTTTTTTTTTCCTTGTGTGAGACAGGCTCTCGTGACTTAGTCATGCCTGGGCTGGAAATCATAGAGATAACCCTCCCTCTGCCTCCAGAATGCCGGGATTAAAGGTGCTCACCACCGCACTAGTGGAATCAGTGTTTGGAGATAGACCTGGCCATCTGAGTTTGATTCCTGGATCCTGCAGTGGGTGAATAGAACCAAGTCCTAAGAGTTGTACACACACACACACACAAACACACACACATTTAGAATAAATCTCTAACAATAAAATATATATTTAATAGAAAGGTGTATTTCTTTGTAGTTAATTTCTTGTGCCTTTGCTTCTGACACCTGTCAAGATCAGCCTAACATAGCTCCTGAGCGCTACTGCCCTCTGGTGGCCACACCTTTATTTTGTTTGTCTTAGCAGTATTCATTGTTACCACTTAAAATTGTTTTCAGTCCATTAATTGTGTGTATGTGGGTGCGCACATGTGTGCACATATGTATGTATTCTCACAAGAATGTGCATGCCCATGTTTATGCGGGTGCCTGTGTGTGTGAGAATGCATGTAGAGACCACACGCGGTATCAGATGTCAAATAGACCCCCTTGCTTTTGAGGCGGGACCCGGGGCTCACAGGTTAGGCTAACTTCCACCTTCCCGTTCCTGGGATTACAACCGTGGTGCTACTTGCTTTCCGTTTTGTTTTGTTTGTTTGTCTGTCTGTTTTTCTTTTTCTCATGGGTTGGAATTGAACTTGGATTCCCAGGCTTGTGCAGCGAGCCCTTTCTCTGCAGCGCCATCTCCCCGCCCCCTTGATCCTGTTTGTGAAGTAGCTGCTTGGACAGCTCTGTCTTACCCGGCATGCCTTCCCTTACGTCTCACTTCATCTCCTTACTGCGTTTGCTTTGATTCAGGTTGATGTTTTAAAATTGAAATCTTTTATTATTTTGTCACGTAGCCCAGGCTGGCCAAGAGCATGCCTCCCTTCAGACTTATTTTAGGAAATCTTTTATTTGTTTGGATGCATTAAAGAAAAGATTATGCTTCCTCGTGGGGTGCTTGTGACAGTACACCCCCACCCCCCACCCCCACCCCCCTGCGCACACTGTATGCCATTAGGTCATGTTAAGCCTGTCTACCATCTCTATAAACCCTTAGGTGTGAAACGCGAAGCCTCTCCTGTAAGATTTTGTTTGTTTGTTTGTTTGTTTGTTTATTGGAATATAGCTGTAAGGGAGGTTAACCACCTCAGAAGCAGTACAGGACATACCCAGATGCCAAATAATGAGTTTTGATTGGTGGACCTCATTTTTGTTTTTGTTTTTTGTTTTTTGTTGTTTTTTTTTTGTTGTTGTTGTTTTGTTTTGTTTTGTTTTGTTTTGTCTCAGGAATGAGTCAGTGGCCAAATAAGGGAATGGGCCTGGGGGCTAGCTTTAGGAATGTAATCTAGCGGTTTTTAGTAAAGGGGAGACGGGTCAAAGAGAAAACCTGTGGGCAGCATGTGTGCCGTGCTGGGCCCTGACAGAGCCCTTCAACAGTGGATTCTAATTTAGTCATCTCGTGGGCTGACAGTTGTTCCACATGCTAACTCGGTGTGTCCGTCCTCCCCACCCTCCTCCCCACCCTCCTCCACACTCAGTTCCCACTGAATGGGAGCCCTGCTGATGTCCACCCTGCCTCGTCTCCAACTCCAGTGAGGTTGCTTTGAAAGCTCACTACCACAGCCCTTGCGAGGAGCTTCCAGCATTAAAGGGCGCTCTGGTCAAACACGGCCAGGAAGCTTGTCATAGCAGTGGCCTTTCTTTAAGCCGGCCCTTCTCTCCCGGCACGGATTCACCAAGCTCTTACCCCCCCCCCACACACACACTCACTTTAAGACCCCATCTCACGCCTTCCTGACAAAAAGCTTGTATCACAAGTCAGCTCATTGCTGGCTCTTTTATTCACAGCCTGCGGCTGGCTTTGCATCATACCCAGCACCGCAGGACCCCAGCAAGGGTTCTGTGGAGAGGCTGAGATGGAGGGGTGAGGTGGGCTCTGTGAGGGACTGAGATGGAGGGGTGGGGTGGGCTCTGGGGGACTGAGATGGAGGGGTGAGGTGGGCTCTGTGAGGGACTGAGATGGAGGGGTGGGGTGGGCTCTGAGGGACTGAGATGGAGGGGTGGGGTGGGCTCTGTGAGGGACTGAGATGGAGGGGTGGGGAGGGCTCTGAGGGACTGAGATGGAGGGGTGGGGTGGGCTCTGAGGGACTGAGATGGAGGGGAGGGGTGGGCTCTGGGGGACTGAGATGGAGGGGTGGGGTGGGCTCTGAGGGACTGAGATGGAGGGGAGGGGTGGGCTCTGGGGGACTGAGATGGAGGGGTGGGGTGGGCTCTGGGGGACTGAGATGGAGGGGTGGGGTGGGCTCTGGGGGACTGAGATGGAGGGGTGGGGTGGGCTCTGTGAGGGACTGAGATGGAGGGGTGGGGAGGGCTCTGGGGGACTGAGATGGAGGAGTGGGGTGGGCTCTGAGGGACTGAGATGGAGGGGTAGGGTGGGCTCTGAGGGACTGAGATGGAGGGGTGGGGTCTGAGATGGAGGGTGTGTGTGCTGTAGCAAGGATGGCTCCCGTGAAAGGCGGGTCTCTGACATTTGGGCAAAGGAGGACTAGGGTGGCCCAGGCAGCCTGGAATGGAGCACCACAGCGATTAACTGAGCAACAGATGGGCTCCTCCCCTCGGTCTTCCTCGGGTCTGGGGGCTTGGAGGGGACACTCAGTCACACTTCGCTGTCTCCAGGACTCCATTTCTGCCTTACAGAGGCACAGCAGCATCCTCTTCAGTGAGACCCACGGGTGGGACACCATTTGCCCTGAGTGTGAACTTGGCTGCCCGTGATTCTCAGGGCCACGGGCTTTTGGTAAGGAGCGGTGGGCGGGCTGCCTGCCGGCCCCGTGCACTTTGCAGAGTTCTGCAGCACAGCGCTGCGCACAACCCTCACACGGAAATGAGCAGCGCCAGTTCCAGTCACACCCCACACGGCACGAGATGGCTGGTGGGCAGGCAAGCCTCGTGAGCAAGCCGAAGCTTCTCATCTAGGCTTGTGCTGCTTGGCTTTCATTTTTTAAATGTTTCCACCCAGAACTTATTTATTTATTTATTTTATTTATTTATTTTCCTTCAGCTGTTCAACCCAGGGTCCAGACTTCTCAGGGGCTACTCTGTTAGTCTGACTCACTGCTGACGCTTGGTACCTAGTCTTCATTCTGGGACCCCAGAGACATTCTTCCCTGCTGTGACTGTGCGTATCCTTACATGCTTGGCTGTCATCTAACCAGGCCCCAGGGGAGGTGTGTTCCATCACCACCCCGGGGGCTCTTCAGCTTCACAAGAGAGCTTACTTGGACAAGGCCCAGCAAGACCTTGCCAGTTGGGAATCCTGTTACCCGTGAGGTCAGTCACGTACTGCCGCTGTCTGCTCTCTCACCTCCCCTGGCCTGCTGGACACGTGCATCCGTGACTCACCTCTGACTCAAGCCCCACTTCTTAGAGAGAATACATGGGGGCGAGGGGGTAGCACTTTCTGGTCAGCCCTTCTGAACACGAACCACAAGGCTCAGGCGTGTTTGTGCTTTTCTTCCGAAAGCTTTTCCTTTTCACTCTTCAAGGATTCATCGCTCAGCTTCCTGATCCCAGAAACCATCTAAAGCTGTTTTCAGAAGGTTCTTCACCTCAGAGAAGAGCAGCCAGCCACACAAAATATGTGTAGGGCCAGTTTGAATGGGTCTGTTTGAGAAGTGTGTGTGTGTGTGTGTGTGTGTGTGTGTGTGTGTGTGTGTGTTAGTCCAGTTTGAGAGGAGAGGAGGGAGTCGGGGAAGGTTCCAGAAAAAAATCAGCTAAAAGGGAAAGCTGTAGTGAGTTGCATAAAACCTTTCTCTAAGATTGAAACATTTTATCCTGTAGGGAGCTCCTTAAGCAGGAAGCAAACAAATCAAAATCGCTCCCGGAAGTCCCTGAGACTGACCAAATTCACTAGGCCCCTCTCTGCCAGAGTAAGCAATAAAAGCTGAGCGTCTGCTGCCCCTGAGCTGCAAAGAAGATGAGTTACAAAGAACATTCTCAGAGCTGTCAAAAAGACTCAAACGAGTGAGAAAAGCTTCAAAGACGACTCGGAGACCAGACCAGCTGTTGGAAGAAGCAGAAACCAGCCAGCTGTCTGGAAGACGTTTAGGTCAACTGAGGCCCCTGGAAGGGACAGTCTCCAACCTGCTGCGCTTGCGTGCTGTGCAGTGAGTTTCAGGTTCCCAGACTTGTGAGTTGTGACCCATGCTGGCGTGGGCTTTGGCGACACTGCTGATTTTGGGTCATTTCTACTCCTGTAAGTAATTCTTCAGCCATATTCCCGTGAGGAACCCTAATAAAACTCATCGGTTCACCAAACTAAACTTTGGTGAAATCCATATTTGGTCTGCTATGGGTTCCCTGTCTGGCGAGAGTGAACATGGGTGTTGCATCTCCCCCAAAAAATGTTTTGTCACACAACAGGTGGTATCATCCTAAAGACTGGGGTGCTGGGATGGAATTAAAAGGAAAAGCCAGTCAGCCTCTCTCTCCCTGCCTCCCCCGCTGCCACCCTCTCTGGCGCTCACTCTCTTACTTTCTCCACCACTCTCTTTCCTTCCCTCCCTTGTTTCCTTTCTCCCCATCCCCCCCCTCCTGTCCTGCTCCTCCAGATGTCTCCGTCAGTCTGCTAAGCAGTAAAGGATGGGAAGAGGGAAGACGCTGTTATCTATCTCCTAAGGCACGCAGGTCAGGAGTGTGCTGCTTGCCTTGACCTAATCCACCCACACAGCTCTCTGCTCACGCCTTGTCCCCTGATCATCCTAAAATTCCAGGTCAGCGTCCAGGAGGGGACTTGAGTCAGCAGCTGACTCAAAGTGACCCAGATAAGTCTCAGTCACCAACGTCAACTTCCTTGTTTAACCTCTTGTGTTAAAATATGATTGGTCAATGCAACAGTCCGCCCCACTCCCACCCCCTTGCTTTATGTGTCCATCCTATAAACATGTAGTACAGTCTCCTTTCGGGACACAGTTCAGATCCTGGACTGGTCGCCTCCCAGAGTACTCAGAAATAAAGCTCTGATTTTTTTTTTTTTGGTTTGTTTTATTTTTCGAGACAGGGTTTCTCTATGTAGCCCTGGCTGTCCTGAAACTCACTCCGTAGACCAGGCTGGCCTCGAACTCAGAAATCCGCCTGCCTCTGCCTCCCAAATGCTGGGATTAAAGGAGTGCACCACCACCGCCCGGCCTGGGTGGGGTTTTTGTTTGTTTGTTTGTTTTTGTTTTTTTGTTTTGTTTTGTTTTGGTTTTTTGAGACAGTGTTTCTCTGTGTAGCCCTGGCTGTCCTGGAACTCACTCTGTAGACCAGGCTGGCTTCGAACTCAGAAATCTGCCTGCCTCTGCCTCCCAGAGTGCTGGGATTACAGGCATGTGCCGCAGCTGCCACCACCACCCAGCGGGCAAAGCTCTGATTTTTAAGCTTCAGTCTCTGAAGTGTGGTTTTTCTCGGCTTCCACCCTGAACCCAACACTTTCACACTTTCTCCTTCTCTCCCTTCCCTTCCCCCCAGTTCCTCTTTGCATCCCTCTGTCTCTCCGTGTCGTCTGTCTGTCTGTCTGTCTGTCTCTCTCCTTCCCTCCCTTCTTCCCTCCATCCCCTTTGCCCTCCTCCTTCCAGACTTCCTTAAGGCAGGCAGACTTTCTGCAGCTCCACCCACCAAGATGTTCCACCTCACAGGTCCACATCAGAGTCAAGGCCTGAATCCTAGGAACCGTGAAACAAATCCAATAGTCGTTCTTCTAAGGTGTCCTTCTGTGTGCTTATCACTGTGGTGGGAAACTGAAGAAGACAGCATGTTCCAGAAAAGAAGGGCAGTCAGCAGCAACTTGGCAAGCTCTTCCTTCCAGTGTCCTTCCTGATGAAGATCTTTGAGGCGTGACACCACGGGGTGGGGCGTGGAGAGACCCAGAAGCGATCTGTGGGTAGGGGCAAGGCTTCTTTCCTTTGGACTTGGCTATACCCAATTTTTAAAGATGCACATATATTATTTAAACATTATGTTAATCCACAATCTCTGTACAGCATAAAGGGTGTGTGTGTGTATGCTTGTATGTGTGTGTGTGTGTGTGTGTGTGTGTGTACGCGCGTGCGTGCCAGGTGTATCCTACCTTATAAAACTGCAGCCAGCAGAGCCAGGCTGTCTCCATGCAGGCCCCTCCCAGGACACCTGCAATTTGGAAACACCTGCAAAGCAAGCAGTCTCTCTCACAGTTCTCGAGTATGGTGTAGGTACCAGACCCCTGTTGCTCACAGATACCAAGTTTACCTCCACTGCATTACTCCTTCCTCCTCCTAGCTAAAACCCCTCCGAGCTGTTCGGGCGCTTATGCTGCTTTGCTGTCTTGAATGCTGATCCAGCTCATCTGACCCCTGTCCAAGGACATTCAGAATGCTTCCAAGTCTTACCATCCAGGCATGATGATATATACCTTTAATCTCAGCACTTGGGAGGCAGAGGCGGGTGAGTTCTGGAACAGCCAGAGCAACATAGCAAGATCCTATCTGAACAAACCAAACCAAAGACAACGTTTTCTTTCTTTCTTTTTTTTTTTTTTGAACACATACCCACATATGTATACATGGTTAAATTACAGAAATGATAAGGAATTGCCATAGAGACTTCTGGCCATCCAGAATGTAGAAAGCAAAACCATAAAGGAAGCCTGGCTGAGAAAAAATGGCCTTCACCAAGAATGCTTCTGGGTGAACCGGATATCGACATAGGGAAGACTGGCTGTGACCTGTGCCTCAGGTCCGCTCAGAAAGTGCCTTCCACACAGTTGCAGATCTGGGTGTGACTTGAAAAGAAGACGCGCCTAAGCTCCTGCGGCTGTCAGACCCCTGGGAGCTGGAGTTCCAGGTGGTTGTAAATCACTGGGTGTGGGTACTCGGAACCGAACCTTAGTCTCCCTCAAGAGCAGTCCATTCTCTTAATCACTGATTCATCTCTCCAGCCCACTGGGACTCGGAGTTTTAGAGTTGACCGATATTCGGATGTAGTGTGCAGGGCACCCTGCAGTCCTAGTGCTGGGAGGATAGGCAGGAAGACTGTAAGTTTGAGGTCATCAGGGATTACATGTCTTAAGAAACCCAAAGGCAGCCGGGCATGGTGGTGCACGCCTTTAATCCCAGCACTTGGGAGGCAGAGGTAGGCGGATTTCTGAGTTCGAGGCTAGCCTGGTCTACAGAGTGAGTTCCAGAACAGCCAGGGCTACACAGAGAAACCCTGTCTCAAAAAACCAAAAAAAAAAAAAAAAAAAAAAAAAAGAAAGAAAGAAACCCAAAGGCATTGAACGCATTAACGTTTTTGGTGGACGTTTAGTTTTAATTGAATTTCTTCACAGTGGCTCTGATCCTCACTTTCCTTGGCTGAGGCCAACGCTGCTTCACACTGCAGATCTCTTCCCAGCCCCGGCGAGCTCTGCCTACTCTGGGTCAGTGCCTTCCTGAAGCTTCTGTGCCCTCTGCTGGATGCCGAGGAGGAAAGACAATTCATGCGAGAAAAACCGCTCGAAGGCAAACGCGCACCAGTGTGTCACAGAGATGGGGGTCTGACCTTTAAAACCAATTATCTGCGCAGAGGCGGGCTGAACCACGAGCTGCCACCGATGGGACACGCTGCACGAGCTCTGGGAGGCACACCAGCTGCTGAGGCTGCCGCCGCCCTTTGCAGGGCCAAGCCGTACTGTGTCCCTGGAGTCTTTGACTTGGGGCCCAATTCATTGCCACAGCCTTGCCCACAGATGCCCTCAGTGTCCTTGATGGGACCCAGTAAGGGCAGGAACTGGCCCTTGCACTGGCCTTTTGACAGGACAGTCTGACAGGCTATCCTTTGGGTGTTTTAAAGAGAGGGAACTCTCTACTATGATAGCCTTCCCAGGTTCAGGGGTGGGGGTGGGGCTGATGCTGGCCAGCTTGGAGTGGTCCCCAGGAGGAGGATCATGGCTTCTTCTGAAGTGTATGACGTTAGGAGGCCACAGGCAGAGGGAAGTGCTGTGGTACATGCCTATAACATAGCAGCCACCATGACCACCTTTGTGGGCACCACAACCTGCCAGGACCAGATTGCATTTTAAACAGGAAGTGCTCCCCCCAGGTCATGCAGGAGTCCAGGTGGCTAGAGGATTTACTATGGGAATAGGTGATCTCCAAGAGGAAGAAGGCCCCTCAGGAGGGGGTCCAAGTTACAGTCTCTGGCCACACCAAGTCATAGAGGAAGTCTGTGACCATGGTGTCACCAGAGCTACGTGCCAGGCTCCTGCTAGCAGAGAGAGGCTGCTGTGGCTTGTCCTGTTCCCCAGGCCTGTGGGCGTGCCCAAGAGAGGTCCCCTTCAGGAAGATTGGCTGGTGGCTGAGCGGGAAGAGAGCACAGCTGGATAACTGTAGGCAGTCAACCAGGGCTGTCAGCTCGTGTGTGTGTGTGTGTGTGTGTGTGTGTGTGTGTGTGTGTGTGTGTGTGTTGATATCCAGGGGCTCCTCCTCAGTGCTTGGGGAACCCAGAGTCACCAGCCACTTTGGTTCCTTCTTCCATCTCCTAAGCCCCATTTCTATCTCCTGTCTCTGCCCACAGACAGCCTACCCCAGGCCCTTTACCAGTCACAGGAGGTCTTTGGTGTCTCTCACACACCTTCATTCTAACCTTCATTCTGGGGTTCCAGCATCACACAACCCCCTTTCTGTGTGTGCATATGTGCTCTCCCAAACCTCTCGTGTATATGTGTGTGTGTGTGTACACACTGTGTGTTCTGTGTGTATCTTACATGATCAAAATAATTTAAGTATGAACCAGGTCTAGATCTCTCCATGTTTTGGCTCCTGTGCTCGACCTTACGAGTTCTCGCCCCTTTGCTGACTTTGTGTGTGCACGTCTGTGAGTGTAGAGGCCAGAGGTCAAAGGTCTTAGTCACTGTGTTTTTGACAAGCGAGTCTACCTCAGACACACCTCAAATCAACAAAGTGCTAGGCTTCCCCCCAGGCGAGTGTGGTCTCTGTCCACTACAGCACCCCCTCCATGTCAGAAAGAGGCAGCGGCCTGCAGGTCTGCCTTGTGGTGCATGGGCCAGGAGCAGCCATTTTCTAGGGACACAGCTCAGCCTGAGGAGGAAGGAAGGGGGCTGGAGACATGGCTCAGCAGTTAAGAGCACTGACTGCTCTTCCAGAGGTCCTGAGTTCAATTCCCAGCAACCACATGGTGGCTCACAACCATCTGTAATTAGATCAGATGCCCTCTTCTGGTGTGTCTGAAGACAGCAACAGTGTACTTATATATGATAAATAAATAAATCTTAAAAAAAAAAAAAGAAGGAAGGAAGGAAGGAAGGAAGAAAGAGTGGTGTACGCTGCAACCTGGAGATCATCATACCAAGTGAGACAACCTCTCTGTGAAAGGCAAATCTTGGCTCAGTGTCTGTGAAGTGCCCAGGCCAGGCAAGCCGGATGACAGAGAGCAGAGGCAGTCAGCAGGGGTGGGAAGGTACTTAATGGTGACCTGTGCAGTGTGGGGAGGTGGCCATTCTCTGCAGATGGATGGGGGTGTCGGCAGCTCTGTGATTGTTCCAAGCCCTGTACTGTACACGGCACAGTGGGTGACATCATGGGGCCTATACTGTCATGATTAAAAATGGCGATGTAAAACCCGGCAGAGCCCAGCACAGTGGCCCGAACCTGCCATCCGAGCATTTGAGAGGCAAAGGCAGAAGGACCAGGAGTCCAGTCTGCCCCAAGATACAGGAAACCACGTCTCAATAAACCAGCAAAACAAAGAGTACTTTGGAGCCCCCTTGAGTGGTTTCAATTTCTCTCAAGCAGTAAAACCCATGCAACCCGTGACCCCTGGACTTCTTTCTCACAGAAGGCTGAGCAAGCGCTTGCCCAATCCACAGGTCTTTCTGTTCAGTGAAGATGGAGACCAAGGCTGAAGGCTGAAGAGGTGCTGTGCGTGCGCCATGCCTCTGAGCCCTGTGTGGATGACCTCACCCCAGCCCTGTGAATGTGACCCAAAGAGATAAGGAATTTTCTGAGGGGATGCAGTTAAGATGACATCATCAGGTGTGTTTTGGTCTCCTTGTGAAGAGGATTTGGGGCAGAGATGACATGTAGGGAGAAAAGGGCCAATAAAGGCAGGGATTGTCCCAATGCCTCCTCACTCAGTGGGCACCAGGCATGGTCAGCAGGCACCAGAAGCTGGCCTGGGGGATGAGGGAAGACTCTGAGGGGACATCTCTGCCCACATTTTGAACCTGGACTTCCGGTGCTGTGAAGTGATATACTACCATTGTTTGGGCCTCCATGTGGGAATGGATCCACGTGGCTTACGTCAGCAGAGCCATACTCTTCCCGCTGGACATCAGGTGTGCCTGTGGAGGTGGCTCCCGTCATGCCATCCCAGTCACGTGACACTCCGTTCCCTCGTTCACTCACACTGACCGCAGAGGGTTGTGACATCACTTACCCGACACCAGCCCACCTTCTGTCCTCCATCACACCTTCCGACATGCAAACTGTCTTTGCCCCCAACATTCCCAAAGCCCCATGAAGTCCACTATCGCCTCTGGGTCCGATTCTCACACCGTTAATTCCTGACCACTTTAGGTGTCCCAGGTGTCCCTTCTCTGAGGTTGGGCCTTTTTCACAAGAGTCCTGCAAGTTATCCTTTGACCTTCACATGCACGGCCTACCTGTGCCTGCCCACCCAAGGCAAGGGAAAGACAAAGATACACATCCAACCCAGTGGTCTTTTCCCTGTACTCACAGGCAGGCGCAGCCATCATGAGAGATAAACACTTATATATTGTCCTTGTGCTCGGACAGCCACTTCTCTCCCACCATTCTGACTGGTTTTATGTGCCAACTGACACAAGCTGGAGTCATTGGAGAGGAAGGAGCCTCTGTTGAGAAAATGCCTCCATGAGACCCAGCTGTAAGGCATTTTCTCAATTAGTGTGCAATGGAGGAGGGCCCAGCCGGTAAGCAGCACTCTTCTGTAATTTCCATGTCAGCTCCTGCCTCCAGGTTCCAGCCCTGCTATCCTGATTTCCTATCCTGATATCCTTCTGTGATAAACATCAATGTGGAAGTGGAAGCCAAAGAAACCTAAAGTGGAACTTTCTGGTTTCTTTGGAAACTCAGTTGTGTCCCATGATGTTTTTCTGAGAGCTGTCTCATGAGAGGATGTTTTGCTGAAGCAGACACATGCCAGGGCCCATGTTTTGCTGGGGCTGGTGTTTGAGAGAATGCATGATGTTTAAGCAGACTATAAATACAACCCCACAGACAGTGAGGAGACACTCTTGTGTTGCTAAGCTATGCAATGCTCCGCTGATCTTCTTTGGTCGTCACTTCGTAGAGAGAAAATGTCACCAAGAATTTCTCGTGGTTTCCAGCTGATTCTTGCCGATTCTGCTGACTCATGCTGATTTGGCAAATCTTTGGGGTTTCAACTGGGTGGAGCCACTGCTACTGATCTGTGTTTGGTGTTTGCTATTGGACTGAAGTGCTGATATCCTGACAATGAAGATTGGAAGTGCCCCCCAAGGAACTGCTTCTAAGCAGATCCACAGCCCCCCTTTCCTATCACCCTTCTCTTTCCACTGTCCCTGGCCTGTGGACTAGAAGGGAGATTGAGCCGTTTAAGAACCCTAATTAAAGTAGGGTTTGAAAAACATAAGCCAACATAAACCCTTTCCTCCCCTGACTTGCTTTTTGTTCATGGTGTTTCATTTAGGCAATAGAAAGTTTAAGATACCCACCCAGGACCCTGACTCACTTCCTCCCCCTGCCCATGTAAACGGGATCTTATAATCCCTGGCCCATTGTAAATAGCTTCTCCTCCTTGTCATCAGATTTTAAAGGTATGCCTGTGCCATGTCCTATTTCAGAATGCCACTCCTTTCTGTGGCTAAATAATATTCCTCATTGTCTTGAAAGACCCCCGAATCGGGGAGACCCTCACTCTAGTCTTGGGATAAGACGACACCCCAGAAATTCACGAGAGACCATCTTGCTGCAATCACATGAGGTTTATTCAGGGGAGACCAGTGCACTGGGGCCGAGCTTGTAACCCACACAGGGGCAGAGGAGTTCGACCCAGAACAACTGAAGTCAGGGGTTTTTAAGGGGGAAAATCATAAGGCAGGGGGCAGAGGACAAAAAATCATGAGGTAAGGGGTGGAGGGTAAAGAAAATCACAAGGCGAGATGGGTGGGTCACGAGGCAAGGGGTGGAGAAGAGGAAGTTGGGCAGTTTATGCCAAGGAAGGTTTAGATTTTATCTCAAACAGCTACCCCGGGGACAATGTATAGTTGAACATTAAACAGAGTACTGGGTGGGCCAAGGATGGGTTCCTGTAACAGGGTGTGTTACTTTTCTCAAGCCAAAATCAGAAAGATGAGTTACTTTGTGCTGAGCTGAAAGCAGAAAAAATTTACTCTGTGCTAAGCTTGGTTGCTAGGCATCTAAAAACATTGAGTTAGGGTCTCTCATTCCCCACTCCTACTAGTAAGTAGTTCTATTCTTAGAACTATAAACTAGATTTCTGACTTTATATATCCTAGCTTGTCTTGTTTTTGCTGACGTAGCATAAGAATCTGCACAGAACTAACTCTTTGTCTGATGAAAGCAATCAACCTATTAATTATGTAAGGTCCTATAGTGTGCAGTCATATCTGGACGTGACAAAGGCGGTAAGGGTCTGGGCAAAGGCGGTGGGGCTAGTCAGGAGTACCAGGTAAGGTCCTTTTCATTGAGGTTCTAGGTTGTCGGATCGATGACATCAGACCAGGACAGAGTCTCCCACCTGGAACTTATGTGGCACAGAGGTGGTTCCCAGTTCGTATGCCTCTTTGAGCTGTTCCCAGGCGTCCTTTCTGACCAGCAGAAGAAAAAGGCCAATATTGAAGGAGCTGAAGCTGGTCTGGGCTTGCTGGTGGGGGGCTGTATGCACGCAAGGGGCAATGCTGTAGTCGAATCTGGTCCTTCAGGGCTCGCAACACGTCTGCTCCGGGTCCCGGCAGCCGGCCCTCCTCCAGCAGCACCCTGAGGTGGATTCTGAGGAAGTACAAGGGGAGGATAAGGTGGTGGGGTACCAGGCCATTCTGGAGGCTCCTCGATCTCGGGATAGATCTTAGGAGGAGCTGACAGTTGGGCTCCATGTGGCGGGTCGGGCTCTGCCATTTTAGCTTTCACTTTTGTTTTCTGCTCCATCGTGGAGCGCCAGGACTCGGGAGCCTGGCTTCTGATTCTGGGTCCAAGGCTTTAACCAAGATGGAGGATCTTGCGCCAAGTCCTCCCAAGCACAAATATAAGGTACCTGGTCAGGGTGAGACCCTGGTCCTTTTTGAAACACAATGTCCTTAATAGCAGAAATCACAGTCAGGTCAAGAGTGCCCTCCGGAGGCCAGCCAACGTTATACGTTGGCCATTCTGGAGAACAAAAAGTTCTCCAAAGTCCTCTTCTAATTTCTACAGATAGCTTGTGTGCCCTATTTCTAACTTCAGTCCAGTGGTGTGCCCTATTTCTAACTTCAGTCCAGTGGTTAAGAGTCTGACCAAGAGGAGTGCTGATAGTCTGTCCCATCGTCGTACACAAAACATGAAACACAAACAGCAAACTCAAAGAGATCAAAACCAGAGCCCGCCTCCCACGGGACTCCCAACACCGAGAAACAGAATCAGATGGCCAATGAGACCTGAAATCTCTCCTTTCCAGGAGAACCTCGGGTTCCAGATCGACACCCAAACAGGAAATCTCCGGGCGTTCCCAGAGTTACTTCAGACCCCCTTGGGACGTCTCCCAGGGTAACAGTCGGTTATTTCCTGACTAACCTTCCCCTCCATTCCGGACAGGGAATTCGTTGCTCTCACGAGTGTGGAAGACTGCAAACCGAAAGTACCAGATTTAGACACGGCCAGTAGGCAAGGAAATGAACATAGACACAGAACGTGGACAAAGACAGAATCTTACCTCCAAGAGGGGTCTCGGAGAATCTGGGTGGTCGCAAATCCCGGACAAGCCCCCACAATGAAAGACCCCCCCCATCGGGGAGACCCTCGCTTTAGTCTCGGGATAAGGCGACACCCCAGAAATTCACGAGAGACCATCTTGCTGCAATCACATGAGGTTTATTCAGGGGAGACCAGTGCACTGGGGCCGAGCTCATAACCCACACAGGGGCAGAGGAGTCCGACCCCGAACAAACAACTGAAGTGAGGGGTGTTTAAAGGGGAAAATCATAAGGCAGGGGGTGGAGGACAAAAAATCATGAGGTAAGGGGTGGAGGGTAAAGAAAATCACAATGGGTGGGTCACAAGGCAAGGGGTGGAGAAGAGGAAGTTGGGCAGTTTATGCCTCAAGGAAGGTTTAGATTTTATCTTGAACAACTACCCTGGGGATAATGTATAGTTGAACATTAAGCAGAGTACTGGGTGGGTCAAGAATGGGTTCCTGGAACAGGGTGTGTTACTTTTCTCAAGCCAAAATCAGAAAGATGAGTTACTTTGTGCTGAGCTGAAAGCAGAAAAAATGTACTCTGTGCTAAGCTTGGTTGCTAGGGGTCTAAAAACATTGAGTTAGGGTCTCTCAGTCTCACTGTATGGCCAGACCACATTTTGCTTACTTGCCATTTGATGGGAGGTTGGGCCTCTCTGAACACCTGTGTGTGCACCTTTGCGTGGACCTTAGCTTTCATTTCTTTTAGAGATTATATTGGTCACTTTTCTTACTGCTACAACACATGCTGGACAGAGGCAACTTAAGGGAAGGTGCTGTTTTGGCCCATGGTTTGAGGGGACAGTTCATCCTGGTGGGAAAGCACAGTGGCAGGAGGCAGCAGGGAGGCAGTGGGTTACATCCAGGCAGTGGGTTACATTGTGTCCACTGTCAGCAGGAGGAAGCTGGTTACATTGTATCCCCCAGTCAGGAAGCACAGTTTCCCGGAGTATAGCTTGCTTTCTCTTTTTCATTCAGTCTTTGACTACAGCCCATAGGATGTGCTAGCCTCACAGACAGGCCCTGGGGCATTTGAATTTGGATCTAGTCAGGCTGACAGGGGAGAGTCACCATTGTGGGTGTGCACTCAGAAATGGCATGCTGGGCATCATGGAATTGTACCAGGAGAAAGGAACAGACTGGCTTCTAGAGCAGGTGGAGCCACCCCCACGTCCTTATTCTTCGGGCCCTCATGGACTCGTTATTATCTCCGTTTGGTTTTGATCTGCAGTCCTCCGCGGGCTAACGAGCCCAGCATCTCTTCACAGGCCTCTGCAGAACACCTGCCGAGGTCGCTGCCTCCTTATGCCTCCACTAAAGGACTGCTTTACCCATTCTGATACAATCTCTTCGCAGAAGTGTGGTTTAAAGTGTTTCCTATGCTCTTCCTGCTCCCGAGTGTGTCCTTTGATACGCAGTGCTTTGGGTTTGATGAATCTCCTGCGCCCGTCATTTTTGTTGTTGTTGTTGTTGTTACTGCTGCCACTCACATCTTTGCTTCTGTGTTGATGTTAAGTTTGAATTGGTGAGGATGCAGCCCTGTGTCTTCTCACTGCATGTGTGCCCATCACCGGCCTGAGGCTTGCCAATTCAGCCTGGCTGGCTAGCCAGCAAGCCCCAGGGGTTCTCCTGTCGCTGCCTCTTGGGTGCGGAGAGCACATAACGTGTCACCAAGCCTGGCTTTCCCGCTTGGCTTCTAGGGATCAAGCTCAGGTCCCCCTGAGTGTGTAGCAGGCACTTTACTATTGCCCCGGCTCCCACCCTTTGTCTTCTAAGGGTGAGATAGCCTGTGCTTCTCTAGGCAGCCGTCTGATAGATACCCTGTGAGGAAACCCAGCAGTTCTACCTGGAACAGAGAGGGTCCATCCTACTGCAACTTGCTGTCATGATGTGTGTGTGTGTGGGGTGGTGGTGGTGGTGGGCTAGGATAGAGCTGGGTCAGTGTTGGGGAGTACTCAGAGAGGCAGAGCCTAGGTCAACTTCAACAATCTGGAAGCGTCAAAGGGTACCTGAAAGACCAGCCTCAGATGCCTCCTTGAGGGGCTGTAATAGGGTGGGAATGGGAGGGAGGGTCTTAAGGCTTTCTGCCTTATAGAGACTAGGCAGGAACTCTCAGAGTTGGAGTCACAACCAACTCCCCTCCCCCACCTACCCAACCCCCCACCCCCACCTCCACACAGGGAAGAGCTGGTGTAGGTTGGGGAGGGTCTCTGGTAGTCAGATTATAATCAAAGAAGCCTTGGGCCTCTGTGGGCACCGAGTCTCCTGGACTATTCCTTTCCTTGTTCTGGAGAGCCTGCTCCACAATCCCTTTGCCTGGCTATTAGCCATCTTTCTACCCGGTCCCAATCCTGCTGTCACCTCCTTTGCCCACTCCAGTTTGTCCAAGTCCCCTCTGTGTCCCGGTTCCCCATGGCATGGGCACACTGGGAGATCTTTGCTTTCCCCTGGGCTGCAGGTGGCTGCCCCAGGGCTCTGACGGAGCTGTTTTCCCTTCTGTCCTCCCTCATCCCCCCCCCACTCTGCCCCCCATCGCTTTGCTGATTCCCCCACACTGAGATAATTGCCGAGCTGGCAGAGACCTGGCAGAGCCTGATGCCCTGTTGAGTCCAGCCTCCTCTGCACCCTCTGCCTTCAGCTCCTCCAAGCCAGCCTGATTTACTGGTCTTACTGGGCCTATTTGCCAGGTGTCTGGCCCTGTCAGAAAACAAGTGCTTTGCCTCATGGTGATAAATGGGGCACAGTGGGGCTCAGCTTGGAGTCCGCGGGTGTGAATGGTGCAGCCTGCCTGCTCTTACTGCAGACTTCAGCCAAGAAAGCATTTAAAAGACAACCCCGGCCCTGATTTTCCTTTGTTCTTCGAGCTCTCTTCACATGCTATCTCTGTTTTGAGAAATCAATGCAATAAGTCCTGTTCAATATGCCCGTTAGCTGGAAAGATGAGACTCTTTTGGTCCCTCAGTTTGTATTCCTCCCAGAAGGCAAATACCCACCTCGAGGTGATCATGGCACGGGCTATGTATGGTCTCTCGAGGCTCAGGAAGAGCAGCAACTTTGTACCATGCCGCTTTGTGTCACTGAGGGAGGTCTGGTGTCTTTGGCTCGTGAGTATCCTGAGTGACTAACAAGGCTCAATGCGGTCTCCCTGGGCTGAGCTGTTAGGTACTCTGTTAACATGGTGCCGGCTGAAGAGACCCCACCCAACCCTTTCCTGCTGCTCTACACTGGGAGCCCAAGGCTGTTGAGGGGGATGATCAGGACCATGTGTGGCCTGCAGACCCTGCAAGGCTCAGCACCCAAGGGAGCTGTACGGCAAGGTGAGGAGCAGAACTGAACGCCCTCCTCTAGGGGGCCCCGGCTCCTCCTTCTTGGCTTCCTCTGAGCCATCTTAACTGGGTTCTTCTGGAGCACTGAATAGGCTTTCTTAACCTTCTGAGCCTTAGGCAGTGCCCTGTGCTGAGTGAGCCGGTGCCCACACCCTCGCTGTCCCAGTGTCTGTGTGCATACATGTGAGTTCATGTATGTATGTTTTCTGTGTGCACACGTGCAAGGGCGTGCATGCATATGATCTTTGGGCACATGAGTGAAGAAGTCTGTATGCATGCTCTGTGCAGGCAACATGTATGAAGGCAGTCATGTGTATGCCCATACATGAGATCACATACATGTGTGTTCCGTACATGCAGATGTGAAGGGTGGAAGCTCATGGCTCGAAAGTGATGAGTTTGAGGATCAAGCTGACAAGGAGTAAAGTCGTGAAGGTTGGCTGGTGTTAGTTGGCATTAATGGTCAGCGTCACAGACTCTAGAATTACTGGGGAGACAGGCCTCTGGGCAAGTCTATGGGGGATTTCTTGCTTGCAGTAATGGAGGTGGGAAGACTCTCCCATAGTGGGCGGCACCATACCCTGGCTCCAGGCCTGGACTATGTATGTGGAGAAAGGGAGCAGGCCAGCAGCGCTGGCACTCTCGGCTTCCCGACTGCAGATGTGGTGTGGGCAGCTGCTTCAAGTTCCTGCTGCCTTGCTTTGAACATGATGCCATGATAGACTCTTCCGTGAACTGTGAGCTGAAATCAGGCCCCTTTCCCTTGGGTTGCTTCTTGTCATTGTGTAATAGGAAAAAAAAAAAAAAAGACCAACTAAAGTGGTGTCCTTCCGCCCAGGCTGCAGCATGGTCCTCTGTGAACTCGACTGCTGGGTACAGGGCTATGGCATAGGCAGCTTGGGACCCGGCATGCCTAGTTCAAGACTTGCCTCTGCCACAGCCGGCTCCCAAACCTTGAAAGTTCAGAACAGCTTCTGCTTCTATATAAAGGGATTCTCTTCACCTCTATAGCCCAATGGAAAGCCCATGCGATGGAGCAAGACAGTGATGTATGGAGAGGCTCAGCGTCTGAGCTGATGGGTCCACAGATATCCCCTCTGTAAGCATAGCCCAGGCTGAGAGCTAGGAGCCCCTCATCATCTTCCTCAGCCTTGTAGTTTATCCTAAGCCTGGCCCCTGCCTTGCTCTCACTGTGCCCATGGCCTGGGCTGGAGCCAGGGCTTAGGATGCGTATCCTTGGTAAGTGAGAAACTTCGGCATCCTAGCTCCTGCACTGTTGAATGGGGGTGCTCCTCAGCTCGGTGCTCTGGGCTGCTGAGAACCAGGGAGCGCGACTGGTTATCATTATACCAAGGGAGAGTTCTCCAGGGACTCAGGGCCTGGCTACTGCTGGGTGACAGTCACCCTCTGATTCTTCTTTCTCCTTTGCTCCCTGCCCTCTTTCCTTGCCCCGCCCCCCGCATCCATCTAGACACCCTGGTGTGAAATCTAGTCTACCTGTCCCTACCCTTCCATTCATGTACATGTGTGGAGGGAGCAGTGTGTGTGTGTGTGTGTGTGTGTGTGTGTGTGTGTGTGTGTGTGTGTGAGAGAGAGAGAGAGAGAGAGAGAGAGAGCTGACCAGAGGAGACAACTCACACAGTCAGGAAGAGGCCCTGAGTACCTATCAGTTCCCCATTTCCTAGCTGGATCATGGATCATGGCGTCATCTCACCCACACCTGCTCCCCTCTAAACTGGGCGCTCAGGCTCTTTGCAGCACCATAGAAGACCAAATGCTGTTGTGGCTGTCTGAGATCTTTGGAAACAGCACAGACGTCTTTGGAGTCCCGCTTTATCGAATGCTTCTCATGTGAACCAAATGTTCCTGTTTAAACATTAAAAAATAAAAACCCAGCAAACTAAAACTCACCCACTGAGAAAAGTTGAAATACATACAAATCTATAAAACACAAAGCCTCTCACTGAGTCATAGGGACTGCTCCTGCTGCTTGCATTAACTCTGCTATAGAGGCAGAGACAAGAAGAGGGGCGTCTCAGGCCAGGGAAGCGCCACACTCCACAGCTGTGTGTTCTGGGCAAACCCTGCAGCCCCGGGAACTTGGTTCTCCTGGTTTATGACTGGGTTCTCTCCTCCCTAGACTGGACTGCCCTTTTCTCCTCTCTCTGCTGATGGATAGGGTGACCCCAGGCTGCCTCACTGGGGTTTCACAGATGAGGGAGAGGCTGAGCTAGCACTGGTCATAGGTAGGTCTTTACAAAGGCTGAGAGGCTCCTGTCAGGATTCCAGGGGCAGTTTTCACAGGAAATGAGCCATATATTTTGGGCTTCCCCACTTGGTTTGCTGAAAGCGTCTAATACAATCCATTCTGTGTCTTTTCAAGTCATCTGTCCAGAGACTTTTAAAAACTGTAATAAAATACACACATAGCATAAAAATTTCCATAATAATTTTTAACGTCAGTTCAGTGACATTAATTATATCCATATTGCTGTGTGACCGTTACCCTGTCTGTCTCCAGAATTCTTCGTTATTTTTTCTTTGTCCCTCTTCCTGTCTCTTTTTCTTTTGAGACAAGGTCTCGTATAGCATAATCTGGCCTCAGATACAGTGTGTGGCTGAGAGGGGCTTTGAACTGGATTCTCTTGTTTGTCCGGTTCTCCAGAGCCATTCACCTCACTGGCTCCTGTAGGACACCTCACTGGCTCCTGTAGGTCACCTCACCGGCTCCTCTAGGTCACCTCACTGGCTCCTCTAGGTCACCTCACTGGCTCCTCTAGGTCACCTCACTGGCTCCCGTAGGACAAGCTACAAGCTGAGGGAGACTGTGAGGCTTCCCATGCATCTCCTTCTGTGACCTTGGCGCCCATCATCGCACTGAAATGTGGCTCTGATTCAGATATGCCCTCTAAACTGTGAGCAGATTGTGCTGGGTGCTAAGGAGCAACTGTGAATACTGACTGGTCTTTCTAGATGGGGGAAACTGAGTCATGGGAGGTCACGCTCTTCATCATGGAATTATCCCGGAAGTCAGACACAGTTATGTATTGGCTCTTGGCAGTGACTTCCTACACAGGTACCAGGACAGGGGCACGTGCTCTCAGTGCCCCCATTGCTGGCAGTGGACAGCTCATGTCACAGAGGGGTGCAGGGCTGGCACTGGGCTCCGCTGAACTGGCCTTGGTTCTGTCTCTCTTGCAGGCCAGTGTGGTCAGCTTTTCAGCTCAGCTGCGTGTGGCAATGTTTCCCGGCAGGCCAGGCTCAGAGGTTCCTGGAACTCAGACCGTAGAGCCAGCAGGCATCCCAACCGTCTCGTTCATGAACAGAAGTGGGGAGATGGTTTGGTGCCAAGAGCCATACAGTCAGGGGAGGGCTGGTTATATGAGGGGCTGGCGGCTAAGGGGACCCACATGAGGGCTGAGAGGCAGGCAAGGGAGGGGAGGGGAGGGCAGGGGAGGGCAGAGGCTTGGAAGAGGGTGTGGAGATGCTGAGGATGGCAGAGGCCCCAAACATGTTTCATCTGTTAACTGACTGAAGTAAAACAGCTCCTCTTTGAAGAACACTGTGAAGTCTATGGGTGAAGGGCTTCCCCGCAGGGAGGCCTCTGGTGTCTGAGGTAAGGTAGTTTATCCTGGGTTTCACAGCACACACAGACAGCCTTTTGCATGCTCCTCAGCACAGAGAGCCTCCTGGGCCTTAACTCTGGCTCCCAGAGGCTGAGAGCTAAAGCCTCAGCAGTTCCGGCAGTTGTAGGGTCTGGGGTGTGTACACGGCCCAAGCCAGAGGCCTGGCTGGGCTTTCGTTCTGTGCCAGCCTGCTGACGCATGGCTTTGAAATGGCCGCCACAGCTGGGGATGTGCATGGGAGTATAATAAATAGTTCATTAGTGCCGGGCGGTAGTGACTCACACCTTTAATCCCAGCACCTGAGAGGTTGAGGCAGGAGGATCTCTGAGTTCAAGGCCAGCCTGGTCTATAGCTCAAGTTCCAGGACAGCAGGGGCTACACTGAGAAACCCCCATCTGGAAAAAAACAAAAACTAATAGTAATAGCAGTGGTGGTGGTGGTGGTGGTGGTGGTGGTGGTGGTGGTGGTGGTGGTGGTGGTGGTGGTGGTGGTGGTATTTGCTGAATTTCTATAGAACACGTTACAAGTTGGATTTGGGGGTTGGGGGTCCCCTCACCTTTCATCTCCTCTTACTTTTCCTGGGATGTCAGGACCCTGTCACTTCTCCATAGGCTCTCAGGACTTTATCTGGCTGCTGAAGATTCTGAGCCCATGGGACACCCAAGACCAGGTGAACCAGGTGGGACCCAGTGGGCCCAGTGGATTGGGTGGTGGCAGCCGTGACAGAGGGCAGCTTCATTTGGAGGTGGCTGTCAGGAGTATGGGTGGGTCCCATGTCTGAGCCAGGGAGGGGATACTGGTATCACGCAGGGATCTCTGGGTGGGGGTGGGGGGCAGCACCTGCGCTGAGGTGGATGAAGATAGGGGGGCCCAGTGTAGAGGAGAAAACATGGCTGCCCAGCAGAGTGACAGCCAGGGTTGACCAGACACAGACTGACACTGGACCTATGGGGCTCCAAGAGCTCTGCCCCTTCGAGGAACAAGGCTGGCCATAACGTCTTATGGGGTTTTAATATTAGTCTTTTATTGACTCGGCTTCACACACTGAACATGCGCAGCTCAGGGGTGGCAGTATGGTCTCAGTCACACCTCCGTTACTTTGAGAAGAAACTGCTTCTCTGCTTCTAGCGTTGAGTTCCCAACCCATAGCTCTGGGAACATCATGGAGCATGGTCTTCCCTGCAGTGAGTTCTTTTGTGACTGCCTCCCCTGAACATCGTGTTTGTAGGGTCAGTCCACAGTCCAGCGGGGATCAGAGCGTCCGTGCTTCCTCCGGCTGGCTCATGCCCAGCATCCCTAATACTTCTGAGGTTGTGGCAAGGAGGAACAGGAGATGGAGATACAGTGGGTAGGGGGAGGATAAGAAAGGAAAGGGGAGGAGAGGAGGGGAGGGGAGGAAAGGAGAGGGGAGGGGAGAGGAGGGGATGGGATGGGAGGGGAGGGGAGAGGAAAGGAAAAGAAGGCAGACCTGGCAGGCTAGTGGGTTGGAAAGCTAGCTGAGCCTTTGATCTTAGTTTAATGTCACAGCTGTGTTTTAGGAGAGCTGAGCCCCTGTTTCCCCTCAGGTTTGTGTGGAGCCTCTTTTTTTTTTTTTTTTTTTTTTTTTTTTAGAAGGGTTTTACTTAAGGACTGACTAGGTAACGCCTGTGCAGGACACCCAGTCTGAAGCAAGCAGAGGAGGACACTGAGCAACCAGACTCCTTCTCAGCCTGTCCCTGACCAAGACCTCATCCCTGCGGCCATCCGTGGCTAGCTCAGGTCCTCGTGCAGTCCTCGTGTCTCTGCTGGAAAGAGGGCTTCCACGTGGCCCCTGGACCATCAGGCAGAGCTGAGCACCGCACCAGCTCACACCCACAGTGGAGGTGTGCCTTTGACTTGATGAGGTCGGGTCCTGGCGAATGTGTCTGCATGGCCGGCTTTGCGTGAGCCACGGATGAAGCAAAGAGTTGATTTTGGCTCGTGTTTCCAGAGACTCAAGTCTGCGTGCTCCCCCCTCGGCCGCCCCCCCTGCCCCCCACCCCCCACTCCCCACCCCTCCCACCCCCACCCCCCATTAGCTCCAGCATGTAGCTCGCCAGCACAGTATGTGTAGAGCGAACACTCAGATGCCAAGCCAGGAAAATAAAGAGAAAATATTCTCTGATGACCTGGGGACCTCCCATTGCATCTCTCTTCCCAAAGGTCTTCAGTATCTCCAATGCTTCCATCCTGGGGGACCAAACCCAAGGCGGAGTCCTATTAGGTCAGAATGGAAGTGGGAGGACATTTGCCACACCCTAGGTATGGGGTGCTCTGGCTTTGAAGCTCAGGGCCGTAGAGCATTGATCATTTCCATTCATGGCCCCCGGGGTCTACAGTATCCCAGGGGCATAGCATTATATGTTACCATCTTGGGTCCAAGTTCCAAGTGCAATTCCTACCCAGTATGCATCGCTCTCACAGCAAGGTGGAGACAGGGCTTTTGAGCCACTGCAGACTTGGGACTGTGGTGGGCTGAAGTGTCAACTGGCCTTAGCTTACAGGGATGTGGGCGGGAGGCCCCGGGTGAGGGACTTGCCCTCTGGCAAGTCTCTGGGACTGTCTTGATTGCCTCTACAGAGGTGGGAAGACCCATCCTGAGTGTGAGTGACACCGTTTCACGGCCTGGTCCCTACACTGTAAGAATGAAGAAAGCAAGCAAGGACCCCCGCCTCCCCCCTGCAGTGTCTCCTGGCTGGCGCCCGAGTTTCTCGTGCTGCCAGGGAAAGAGAGGGGCTGGGTCTTTGAAGCAGGTCACACCCCATGCCCTCAAGGCCACCTGCTTGCCTGCTGCTGCCTTCCCAGTGGTTGACTCTGCCAACACTGGGCCTCCTCCATCAGGGATGCCTTTAATTAAGTCATGTTTCCTCTCAGCAACTGTTCTTATTAGTCAGTGTTACTCGCTCTGAGCGACTCTTATTCAACCTAAGAAGCAATCCACTTCTCTTGATGGGGAGATAAGTCACAGAAGTGGACATTCATTTTGGGACTCAGAGGCACTCCACACACAGTAGGCGCCGTTCTATCTTATCATTGTTGGCTGGTTGCAAGGCAGAGCAAGGATTTACATGTATTTTATCTGTATAGTTTTATTTATGTGTGTGCATGCCTGCCTACATGAATTTATGTGCATTACACATTCAAAGGAGCCCACAGAGGCCAGAAGAGGGCATCGGATTCCCTGAAACTGGAGTTACAGATGGCTGTGGGCCCCATGTGGGTGCTGGAAACTGAGTCAGGTCCTTTGCAAGAGCAGCAAGTACGCCTAACTGCCGAGATGCCATCTTCCCGGTCTCCAGAGCCTCCAGGGATGTGAAGTCAATTAGTGTCTTAGTTAGAGTTTCCATTCCTGTGACGAAACCCAGTGACCGAGGCAGCTCGAGAGGAAAGGGTTTGTTTCAGCTCACACTTCCATCACTGAGGGAGTCAAGGCAGGAGCCTAAACAAGGCAGGAACCTGGGGGCAGGAGCTGGTGCGGAGGCCGTGGAGGGGTGCTGCTTACTGGCTTGCTCCCCACGGCTTCCTCAGCCTGCTTTCTCACAGAAAACAGCCACCAGCCCAGGGATAGCTCCACCCACAGTGGGCGGGGCTCTCCCTCATCAATCACTGATTAAGAAAATGCCCTACAGGCTTACCTACAGCCTAGATCTTAGGTAGGCATTTCTCCTCCTTTCAGATGACTTTAGCTTTGATCACTGTTGACATACAACTATCCAGCATAATTCCTTTGAGCAGGCTACCCAATAGGCATGTGCAAAAGTACTCAGGTGGTGCTGGCACACAGTAGGAGCTTTAGTGATGTGGGCCAGCTAAAAGCTGAAGTTGTCAGGTGAAGCATCCATCTCTTGATATTAAGTGCCTTCCAGCTCAGGCCACTAAAGTGAGCCTTCATGGATGTGTATATTCAAGGCCAGCACACAGTGGGAACTTTATATTGATTGCTGCATGGCTAAAAGGAGAAGCTGGGATTTGAAGCATTATTATCTCCAAGGAGTGGTAAGCATGGGCTACCAAGCCGGAAGTGCTCCGGTGGGGCTTGCTCTGTGGTGCCTGTAGCTCTCGATCTGTAGCATGACCCTCTCTCTGTCTTGGTCCTCCTCGCCGGTGCTTTCCCGAGCTCTGCCTTTCCTCAAGAGTGTCATCCCCACCTCACCAGTGACAAGGGACTATGAGCAGAGGATGGGGCAAGGCTGCCAAAAGTGCAGCCTTGAAATCAGAGATGCTTTTAACAAGGAAAAGAATTCTGAAAACTTGAGAGTTTTTCCAAGAGAGTCAGTCAGCTGCAGCCTTCCTTGGCCTCCCTGGGCCCCTTTCCTCCCAGACATGGTTCAGAGATTACGCTCTTCTCCGGAAACTGCAGCTGCACACGTTCTTTCATTAATTAGAATATCTCACAGTTTAGCTCAGGCTGGCCTCAGTCTGACCAAAGGGCTACACTAAACAGCAGCTGTGCACCGTCTAAAGCCACTCACAGTCTAGCTTCTGCTCCTTCCTTCCTTCCTTCCTTCCTTCCTTCCTTCCTTCCTTCCTTCCTTCCTTCCTTCTTTCCTCCCTCCCTCCCTCCCTCTCTCTCTCTCTCTCTCTCTCTCTCTCTCTCTCTCTCTCTCTCTCTCTCTCTTCCTTTCCCCTCCTTCCCCTTTCCTTCCCTTCATTTGGTTTTTGTTTGTTTGATTGTTTTTGTGTGTGTTTGTTTTTTGAAATTTCTCTGTCCTGGAACTCACTCTGTAGACCAGGCTGGCCTCGAACTCAGAGATCCACCTGCCTCTGCTTACCAAATGCTGGGATTAAAGGCGTGCGCCACAACCGCCCAGCTTACTTTCTAGTTTCTTAACAGAATTTATTCTTCAGAGTGTCATTTTATCCACAGCAAAATTGAGCATCAAGCATGGGAGCCCACATGTGCTCTGTGTGCCCCACAACACACACACACACACACACACACACACACACACACACTCACACAGCTATACACCTACACACATAAACAGAACACACTCATACACACTTACATACATACACTCACACACATACACGCACACACTCACACACACATACACACACACTTATACATATACACTCTCACACAGCTACACAGCTACACACACAAACAGAACATACTCATACACACATAAATACACACACATACATACACTCACACATATACACACACATACATACACTCACACATACACGCACACACTCACACATACATATACTTATACATATATACTCTCATACACACTCACATACATATACACATACACATAAATATGCACACTCACACACACATACACACACACATACATACACAGACCCTTCCCAGAAGAATCTGCACCCTGAACATTGTCCATATCCTTCCCCGAGATTTCTTTTTTTACCAGCATTTATGGAGTGCTGTGGACAGGCCTTGTGGATGATGTTCTAAAATACCGTGGCTGGGAGACTCAGGACAGATCTTTGCTGCTCTGGCTGGATGTGAAACAAGACTCCTGTCCTTCTTCTGGGGCTCAACTCAGGAGCTAGCCCGGTTACTACAGCTCTTCTCACTGTCTCCTTGGTGAGGGGCAGCCTATGGCTTGGAGAAGAACCAGATAGCCAGGGTATGGGTCCAAGTCGAGATTGCCAGCTGCAAGGGTTGGAACCAGGCCAGTGTCCCTGGATGCCACCTTGTCACTCACTCACCAGTGCCTCACCTTGGCTGCCTCCCAGTGAGCTGGGGACCCTTTTCTTCAGGCCCCAGCAAAAGCAGGGCCTTCAAAGCATGGGCTGGCCTACTAGGCTGGCATGGGGAATGCGCCCTGGCCTCCTTGGAGAGTCCCGCATCACCTTCTTGGCCCTGCAGCACTCGAGGACTGGCATTGCAGGTGGGGACCATGGGATCAGTGCCAAGCTGAGGGACCCAGGGCTGACTCTGGGTGGGCATGTAAAGCCAGGAGTGCTTGAGAGAGTGGTCTTATCTTAGTTTTCACATGACAAAGAGCAGGCTATGCAGTTGAGCAAAATGAATGGGGGGCTCTCAGCCAGAGGGGCTTCCCGGGCAGATATTTTGGGAGAAAGCTGGCTAGGGAACACGGGGATGGGGTTTGAGACCTCCCAACCCCAAACACAGGGCCTGGGTTATGCCTGCTTTCCCACCTTAGCACAGAGCGCACGACCGTCTTTATGGGCTGGCTTTTGCAGACAGTCCCCTGGGGGCCAATGCAGCAGGCATTGATTGACAGCCCTGGGAGACAGGCTGCAGTCAGTCTGAACCAACGCAGGACTTCATTTGAAATTCAAATTCTGCTAAACAGAAAATTAATATGAATCTCATGTTTGCTTTTCGCAGGCCCAGCTGTGCCTCTGCCAGCCAGCATGGCAGTCGCATGCAGTCCTGTTGTCCCCAGCATAGCCTGAGCCCCCTCACACTTCCCTCTAAGTGAGGAGGAAAGGTCTCACCTCTGTGTTCTCATTCTGTAGGTAAGAAGTCAGAACCACAACACAGCTGTCTTAGTCAGGGTTTCTATTCCTGCACAAACATCAGGACCAAGAAGCAAGTTGGGGAGGAAAGGGTTTATTCAGCTTACACTTCCACACAGCTGTTCATTACCAAAGGAAGTCAGGACTGGAACTCAAGCAGGTCAGGAAGCAGGAGCTGATGCAGAGGCCATGGAGGGATGTTACTTACTGGCTTGCTTCCCCTGGCTTGCTCAGCCTGCTCTCTTATAGAACCCAAGAATACCAGCCCAGAGATGGTACCACCCACAAGGGGCTCTCCCCCACTTGATCACTAATTGAGAAAATGCCCCACAGCTGGAGGCATTTCCATCTCATGGAGGCACATCCCCAATTGAAGCTCCTTTTCCTATGATAACTCCAGCCTGTGTCAAGTTGACACACAAAACTAGCCAGTACAACAGCCAACCTCAACCCAGAACCTCAACCCAGCCAACCCACCTAGACAAGGTACAGAAGATGGATGGACTTAGAGGCAGATTCCTGGGTTGCTTAGAAAGAGGCCTGGGATTTAGAGCAGCCTGGGGTGGGGCCCCTGGGACTGCTGAGCAGGTCTGCTCTGAGGGCAGAGGGGAGGCTGGGAGGTTTTGGCCAGGCCTGAGAGCAGAGCTGACCCTTGCAGAAGGCAGGAACCTCCTTCCTGCCATAGACTTACAGTTTTCATTGGGGCGTGTCCTGCTATCCATTACCTCTCCTTATGCCTGTAGGACAAGGTCATAACCAGGCTTCTGCTTCTGGTCTAATCTCCCATCTCTTCTCCACTCAGCCCCTTTCAGATCATCCAAGTCTCTCTCTCTCTCTCTCTCTCTCTCTCTCTCTCTCTCTCTCTCTCTCTCTCACACACACACACACACACACACACACACACACACACACACACAGCCCCCATATTCAGTAACCCTCGGTGGCTCTCTGTTGCTGGAACCGGGAGAGGGCATTGTAATGGTGATCATGATCTGAGGCCTCAAATCTTGGCTCAGCCACTTCATTAGCCGTCACTCACCCTGGGTGAGTGTCACAGCTGCTTTGAACTTCTTTCCTAATCAGTGAAGTGGGGATTGGAGCCCTCGCCTTGCAGCGCTGTTTGGGGGGGGGGGGGTCAGGTGTGGCGGTAGACGGTATACGGGAGGCACTGGAGACACTGTATAGGACAAGCTCTGCTTCTCTTACATTTGTCATTGACCTGGGGCCTGGCTACCTCCTTGTACCTAAGGCAGGAGCAGGGGATCCAACCTGGGCACTTCTCTGTTCTACCCAGATCTCCTGTGCTTGGCTTCCAGAGTTGTTTTCCTGGAGGAGGGCATGTCCCAAACAGGCACGTGTCTGTCCCTCACTGGTGAAGGCTCCTTGAGGACTAGGCTGGGCAAGGTTCCTGTTCATTGTCAGACTCTGCCTTAGTGCAAGCCTGCTTCATGCTGGGATGAGGAACCTTGGGGCTCTTAGGTCCTCTAGGGTGAGTTTTTGTTTTTGTTCCCTTTAGCCTGTCCTAAGAGGTCCCTGTGTAGATGGATGATTGAACCCTAGCTTCATTGGGCCCTGGTATTCCAGCCCCTGAAAGCAGGGATTTTGTCTGGGAACCCCAGGTGTTACTTGCTGTCCATCCATCCCACATTCTAGATGTACCAGCAGTGGCCATGATTGGGCCCTGGATGCTGCACTGGGTGCTACGCCAAGTGTGACATGAGAACTGGTGTCTGATGTCCTTGGCCATCTTGGTGCAGGTGAGAGCTGCTTGGAAGAGTGCCTATCCGCCTTGAGGGCTGGAGGCAAGGACTAGGGACAGAACCTCCTTCCGTGTTTGTCTCCAGTGTAGCTCCACGCCTGCCCAGAGCAGGGCTCGTTGCTGAGCAGGGGTCAGGTCAGCGATGTCTGTCAGAATCCCCTCCTTCTGCCATTTACCTGCAGGGGCTAGAACGGGATTGCATAGTGTCTTGGTGTGGGCAGAGCTATCACAGTTACCGGGGCTTCTAGAATAGGGTAAGATCCAGCTAGTTTGTGGGCTTCCTGCCTTGGTCCTTGATAGATGGAATGCTTCTAACGTCTCCACCAAGTGATCATGTGGGATCAAGTGAGCATCTGTATTTGTGCTTCCTTTGGATGTGAACATCCTTGCATTCTGAGGATGCGTGACATCAGGCACTTGTACGAAGCTGAGTTCTGCTTGCTGGAGCCCTTGTCCGTGTGTGAGTTGGGCTATGCTTTGCCATTCTGTTAATATTGGCTCTGATATGGTTGCAATTTGTCCCCCAGTGATTTAATTTACTAGTTGGGCACTCACTTCTCAGTAGGGTGATGTCGAGAGGTAGTAGGACCTTTAAAAGGGTCTGTGGCAGGATGTTTACTGGGGGTGTACTCTTGGAAGAGATTAATGTAGTTCTGGTGGGCCCTTGAGAAAAGGCTAGCCCCTCTCTGTTCTCTGGCTTTCTGTATACACAAACTTCTGGCATGTTCCATCTACCTTCTCTGCTTATGTCTAATTTAGCCAGAGGCATTTTGTTATAGCAACAGAAAACAGATGGATCCAAACTTATACCAGTGTTCTAGAGTGGGAAATAGTTGCAACAGGTAGCATTTTCATTACCCTGAGATTCCATGTGTTTAAAAAAATATGCTTTTCCTGCCCCCCCCCTCCACTGGCTATAGCATAGTAGAGCTGACCTTGGTGCTGTGGGCACAGGAGAGACAGACCTGAGAGTATGAACATGGGAGACCTGGCAGGCTGACCAACCCAGATACCCCAGGCCCAGATCCAAGAGCTTGGAGCTGGCCCACCCCAGTGTCTACCCCATCTATGAACTACTGGAATATGTGAAGGGGCTGGTTCTGCCACAGAAGCTGTAGGACGGCCATGACACAAAGTAGCAACACAATATCCAAGAGAAGTCTCAGTGAGGATCCAGTACTGATAATGTAACAGAATCCAGAGTCCTCAACCAGACCAATGACTCACTGCAATGAACATTTGCAAGTAAAGATGTCTGGGCAAAAAGATACATTGTGGGATACACTGTGACACACTATAGCTTTCCCAGGGAGACGACTTCTTTGTGTTCTCTTTCTTCTCCTTCTCCTTCTCCTTCTCCTTCTCCTTCTCCTCCTCCTCCTCCTCCTCCTCCTCCTCCTCCTTCTCCTTCTCCTCCTCCTCCTCCTCCTTCTCCTTCTTCTCCTCCTTCACCTCCTCCTCCTCTTCCTCCTCCTCGTATCATCATCATCATCATCATTATTATTGTATTATTATTATTATTATTATTATTATATTTTGGGAGAAGGTTGCAAGGGCAGAGGGAGGGACAAGGAGATGAGTGGGATTGGGGTACACAATGTGAAAGTCACAAAGAATCAATACGAAGTTTAAAAATATATAGGCGACAGCACTTGGGAGGCAGAGGCAGTTCGAGGCTAGCCTGGTCTACAGAGTGAGTTCCAGGACAGCCAGGGCTACACAGAGAAACCCTGTCTCAAAAAACCAAATATATATATATATATATATATATATATATATATATATACACGTTTCTCTGTTTCTATGTTGAACTTCATTTTCTAGAAGAGAAACCAGGAAAGTGCTGGAGGCTGGCAGAGCTCCTAGAAAGGCCATTTAGAGGTCTCAGAGAAGGGAGGGGGTTCATTTTGTTTCCCTTTGTTATTTTAGTTCAAATTAATGCAATTTGAGGGAAAGGAGCATATGGTAAAACTCTATTTTATATGTCCACATGCACCTTGAAAACTCAAAAGCACTCTCTGTTCTCTTTATGGAGTCCTAAGTAGGCAAAGTGAGATCACAGGGGAGCTGTGCAGCAGCCACACTGCATTGGTGGCTGGGAGAGGGTGGGGCTAGGGAGGAGGGCGGAGCCTGAGCTCCTGTTTATCAAACAGAAAAAAAACTGGAACTGCCAGGTGGCTCCCTGGTGTCAGGCTAAGACAACATATCCAGCACCCATGGAAGGCTGGGCCTGGCATCCCACTGCTATAATCTCAAGCCTGAGGACGTGAGACCTGAGGATCCCTGAAGGTTGGTGGTCACTGTATCAAAAAACAGAGTATGGGCTGGAGAGATGGCTCACTGGTTAAGAGCGCCAGCTGCTCTTCCTGAGGACCCGGGTTCAGCTCCCTGCATCCACCCGTTGGCTCACAACTGTCAGTAGTTCCAGTTCCAGGGGGATTTGATGCCCTTTCCTGGGTTCCACGGTCATCGTATGCACATGGTACCCAGAGATTCATTGGCAAGGTGCCCCCACACACGAAATACAAATGGAAAAAGGAAGGTGAAGACTGATGGAGTAAGAGACCTCCGATGTCCATGTGCACATGTGAATACCTCCATGCTCACAGGCGCACACGCGTAATACACACCTGGGGAAAAGTTTGTTCTGAAGCATGCGTGTGTTGAGTGCACAGCTCTGTCAGGGTCAGCCTTTGGGACTCGGGGTCAAGGGGAAAATTACAGACATTACTGGCAAGACCGGGAAGAACTATGAAATGCCACCCAAGAGCCACAGAGGCCACCAGCAGCCATTTAGGCAGCTGTTGAAAGGAAAAGGATCTCAAGACCAAGACCTCAGCATAGAGAAGATTTATTTGCCCCAGAGGGACAGGGACAGAGAATAAGGAACAAACACAAGAGAGAGAGGGTGAGGGAGAAAGGGAAGGGAAGAAGGGAAAGGGGCAGGGGTATTTGTCCCAGAGAACAAAGGACTGCCTCTGGGTAGAGAGGAGACAGATGCGGCCTATGGGCAGATGGAAGTTTATAAAGGTAAAGGGGGAAACTCAGGTATTTAGTTTCAATTGGGTATGTTAATTAGATGGCCCAAAGAGGACTTTTAATTGCTGGACTTCAATTCCTTGATAGCTGGACCTTGGTAGTTGACCTCAGGAGGAGGAAGCAGCCAAACAAGGGACTAGACCTGGTGGCTGGCTTTAGGGATGTAGTCTACTGGTTTTTAGAAAGGCCGAGGGAATGGGGAAGGGCAAGGCCTGTCAGAGCCATGTTCGCCATGCTTGAGCTGGCCAGAGTCCCCTCAGCCGTATTCTAGAGCTTCCTGATGGAGCTGCCGCTGAGACTCTCCAGCTCTGGGAGCTGCGTGAGGAAAGAGAGCTGGAAGGGTGTTTACTGGGGCGGGTGTGGCGAGTGTATTCTCACAGCTACATGCTAAAAGAGGCTTTGTTTTCATAAAAAGATGTCGGCGATGAAAACTCTAATTTCGGGAGATAATTATGGTAAAAACACAAAAGGGAGACGTGCACGCGTTGTATCATACAGGTGCAAAAAATTCAAATAAAAAGACTACAGCAAGGGTTGACAAAACTGTTATCAGGGCTCAGCTGGTGGCAGGAACAGCTGACATGTTTCCATAGCTAATATTGGGGGTCTCATTCCAGGGAGGAGGCTGCCCCGTCCCTTTTAGGTCCCTGCTGTGCAGATTTGAGTCCCAGGTAGTGAATCTGGGAAAAGGGAATTTCCTTCTCAGGGGGAGGGGCTATCTTTTTTGTGTGTGAAAGGCCAACAGAGGGCCAGGGTGAGCCCTGACACTTGTACCTGCTGGCTGTGATACCAGGAACCTTACTTCATCTCCCTGCCCTGGTGTACCTATCTGTAAAATGGGCTTTGAGTGTCTGAGGGGGATCACAGACTGTTGCAAGGTTTTGGCAGGCAGTGTGTACTTGCTATGGAGTTTTAGGGTCTGTTCTGCCAAGAGACAAAGAGATAGAGACAGAGAAGGGCAGAGACAGAATGGAGACAGAGAAAGACAGAGACAGAGACAGAAACAGGCAGAAACACTCTTGGCCATGTTCAGTAGGAGGTGGGGCAGATCTTGGCAGCCACCCCTGATGTCACTCGGGGAGAAGGTTTCCTTCAGGGTCCAACTCCAGACAGCTCCTTCCCTCATCTTGTTCTGCCTCTCCTGAGCCTCCATTTGAGTAGAAGCACTTCTACCCTGTGTGGAGCTCAGTCAACAACCTAAAGAGAGAGAGACTGATTGCCACATGAGGGAGCTCTGTCAGCTGGGGCCTTGGGATCTGGGCCAGGGCACAGATCCTCCCTGGACGACACCCCATCTGCACGATTCAGGGTGTGTGGGCCAGGTCCTTACAGGGAATGTCTGCAGTTCATCTCTGTCTCTTTCCACAGTATCTGTGCACCATCCTTCAGGGTATCCATGGAGAACCCTCAGACCTGAGGACACCAGGACCGTGTGGGTGGGTGCTCAGGTGCTTTATGACAGGTGGTGCGACATTTGCACAGGGCTTTGCACCCCTCTCAGATATGAAGCCATCTCCAGAGGACACAAACCCTGCAGCGCCGTAAGCACTGCACGCTTATCTGCCACACTGCTTTGTTTTGGGAATTGTAACCAGAAACGTGCCTGTGTGGACAACTTCTCAACGGATGCAGTTTTGTTTTCTGCGTGTGTTTATTTAGTGTGTGGATGTGTGTGCACACACATGAGTCAGAACATTTGTGTAGTAACGACGACTTGTCAGTTCTGCCTTTTAGCACATAGGTTTCAGGACTAACACTCAGGTCGTCAGGTCTGGCAGCCAGCATCTTTACAGGCTGAGAAATCTCAGCCTATTAGCCTGTGAGCCATTTTTTTCCCTTATCATATTAGATCTTTGGTTGAATCCATAGATTTGGACTCATTACATGCAGAAGGGTCAACTGTATACATACACACACTACATACACACACGCATATATACATACACATAAACACACATGTACAACATACACACAACAGACATACACATACATGCATACATACATACATAAATACAACGGACACACTCATACAAACACACACCACTATACACATATATACACACACAAAGACACTCATGCATAACATACACACACCATATGATCATGGAGATTGTTACACAGTGACTAGCAGGTAGGCACTCTGGATAAACGATGGACCTGTCATGGTAGGACAGAACAGGGCCACTTGAATTCTCGTCCCACTACTCAGAGCAGGACATAAAATGACATTATGGATATTTAATTGCAGAAATTTCTGTGTACTCTCTGGACCAAGGATGACAGAGCGAGACTGAAGCCATAGACCCTGAAGCTGTGGGTAAGAAGAGACTTCAGCACACACTCCTCTGGAGATACCTGATCAAAGCTGCCCGTGACAGCTAGAGAGGCAGGCACCACCAGCCTGAATCCAGAATCTCTCATCCAAGTTCCCTCTGGATTCAGGGCCTGACTTCCCCTGCTCCCTGTCACATGGGCATCTCTATTTGTTAGCGGCCCTGAGGAACTCTGAACTCTGCTCCTGCAGGAAATCCCATCCTGGAGTTGAAAATTGGAAAGCTGCCTCTTTTTTTTTTTTTTTTTTTTTTTTCTTTTTTGCACTGTAGCTGTCTTCAGACACACCAGAAGAGGGCATCAGATTTCATTACAGATGGTTGTGAGCCACCATGTGGGGTTGCTGGAATTTGAACTCAGTACCTTCAGAAGAACAGTAATCAGTGCTTTTTTTGTTGTTTTTGTTTTTTTTTTTTTGTTTTTGTTTTCCAAGACAGGGTTTCCCTGTATAGTCCTGGAACTATCTGTAGACCAGACTGGCCTCGAACTCACAAATTCGCCTGCCTCTGCCTCCCAAGTGCTGGGATTAAAGGCATGTGCCACAACTGCACACTGCCCGGCAACATTAGCAGTGGGACTTGAACCCTGGACCCTCAGATTAAAAGTCTGATGCTCTACCGACTGAGCTATCCAGGCTCACGCAGTCAGTGCTCTTAACCGCTGAGCCCTCTCTCCAGCCCCCTGAAAGCTGCCTCTTAAATTCTAGCCACGTGTTTGTTTATGAGCATTTCTCCTGGCTTCGTCCTGTAGTTTGGAGCAGTCCTGGAATTTCTCAGATTTCTCCCTCCTGGGTCCCTCCCCCGCACTTCTGTGGGGTTCCTCTGTGGCTGATATTAGTCTTCTCTGGCTTTTTGGCCCCACGTCGCCCCACCCCCTCTCCCCGCAAGCGGGCACTCCTGCCTGCTTCTGTTTCCTCTGGCTGATGCTGTTCTCGGGCTGCTCAAATCTGCTTTTCCTAATCTCTGCTCATAAATCACAGCCTAGCCATTAATCATGCTGTCTTTCAGAACAAACTCCCTGCTTCCTCCTGTGGGTAACAAAGTAGATTCTCCCTACTTGCCCCCCAAATGGAGATAGTTTCTCAGCCCGCGGGGTGTGGGTAGAATGGGCCACGTCTTGTGCCTCACCCAGGGCAGGGCAGGAAGCCTCTCCAGCAGCCTTCCTTGAGCAGCTCTGAGCCACTCACGGCCCTGTGCAGGCACAGCTAGACCAGGGATATGGGCAGGAGTGGCTTCTAGCTAGTCCTTACCTGCATAATAGGTACCGCTGGGTCCCAGCCTATGTCAGGCACCTGTTATCTGGACCTGGGCTAATCTTTCTTTCTGGCCTCATCTCATCCATTCAAGTACCCTTCACAGTTTAGTGCGGGCAATCCCGTCTCAGGCAGATCTGACCTGCTTAATCCGTGTGAAAGCACAGACTCTGGGGACTGCCAGGACTCCTTGTCTATACCCTTGCTCCAGTCTGGTCTAGCCTCATGACACCCCCACCCCCGCCAGTATGTTCACCCATCCTTGCCTTGTGGGCTACTTACACTCTTTTTCCAGTTTCAGTTCAGCCTAAAATAAATGTCAGCCACGGCGATGGTGATAGCCCGTTGCTCGTTGTTTTTCTTTTTTTTTTCTTTTCTTTTTCTTTCTTTTTTTTTTTTTGGTTTTTCAAGACAGGGTTTTTCTGTGTAGCCCTGGCTGTCCTGGAACTCACTCTGTAGACCAGGCTGGCCTCGAACTCAGAAATCCACTTGCCTCTGCCTCCCAAGTGCTGGGATTACAGGCGTGTGCGCCACCACTACCCGGCCTCGTTGCTTCTTTCTTTGCCTCTTCCTGTCACTCTGGCACTGAACTAAGCACACACCCTCAGTCACCATCTTGCCAACCCTCTCTATAATCTCCGAGGATCTTTGTGGGGTTTGGCCTCCCCTTTTAGATGGGAACACAGAGGTGCAGCGGGTCTGTGGCTGGGCTGAGGTCACAGCTGGTAGCAGTGGGAGCTCAGGTGTGCTTGCTTGTCTACTGCATGTGGTATCTCATTATGAAGCTGAGGCTGGATTTGAACTCACGGTTCTGCTATGTACTGGGATTAAGGTCTGTGCCACCATTCCTGCCCTGGAATTGGGGTTTAAACCAGGCTTGTAAAACCCTAGGGTCTAGTCTTCTTACCTAGTAGATGTGGGGCCCAGATGTCTTCGTTTCCTCTTTCCCCTGTCCCATCCGCCGTTCACACACACCACATGCTCTCCCATGAGCTCTAAGTTCCCACACCTAATGTCAGAGCCCAGCAGGGTTTGCCTTGTTTGGGGTGGGTGTGAAGACCATGGATCCTGCAGGCACGACCGTGGCCCATGCACGACTGAGGGGCTGGTCTGTGGGAACAGAGTGGAGAGGGCAGCCATACGCAGATGAGATACAGTCCCTCTGCACACAGGCTTAGCAGGGCCAGGGAGAGCCTCCTATGTCACCTGTTGTGATACGGAACTCACATGAGCCAGCCCGTGGGGCATCCGCCAAGGGCTCCTGTTTTAGCCAAGTTGTTAAGAGTTAATCTGAATAGCTGGGCTTGGTGGCGCACGCCTGTAATCCCAGCACTTGGGAGGCAGAGGCAGGATGATTTCTGAGTTCGAGGCCAGCCTGGTCTACAGAGTGAGTTCCAGGACAACCAGGACCACACAGAGAAACCCTGTCTCGAAAAACCAAAAAAAAAAAAAAAAAAAAAAAAAAAAAAAAAAGGAGTTAATCTGAGTGTGCATGCTTTTCTAAAGAGACCAAGGGTGGAGGAGAGAGAGCTCAGTGTACCTAGCTCCACCCAGCATGGTCTTTTCCTGGACCTTGAGGTCTGGAGATTTGGGGGTTGGGGGGAGTGGGAGTGGAGCTACATTGTATGTCTTCCTATGCCTCTTGCATAGAATGAGCATGACCTGGTATTTTTCAGCGCTTCTCTCTTTCTGTATGAGAGGCCTCTGCTTTTTGAGGCTTACTCATTCTCCAGTGTCACAGACAGCCTCCCTCTGCCATCTGCTTCTGCTGTTGAGGACATTGTGTGTCTCCCAGGCTTCAGCTACCCTGGCGTCCTCTCCCTGTCCACACGGATGCTCGCGTGTGCCTGCCAGTCTTCAATATGTTTCTGGCTGAGGTTTTGCTAGGTTGATAAAGTCATGTCTTTACAGTTTCCACAGATTGCTAAAGTACCTCCCAGAAGCCGTGTGTGGTGCCTCTTCCTGGTTGTCAACTTGACTAGATCTGGAATGAACTACAATCCAGAATTGGAAGGTTCACCTATGATCCTAGTTTAGAGCTTCAGAGATACAAGTTTCTGACCTGGATCTTGGCATAGAGATCTTGAAGCACAGTGGCTATGAATTCCAGAAGATTAAGACAAGGAGATCTCTGAGTTCAAGGTCATCTGGGATTAAAGGTGCGTTGGTACACATGCCTTTAATCTGGGCCACAGCCTCTGCTGGAGACCCACATAAGGACATTGGAAGAAGGAAGAGTCACTCACTCACTCTCTTCCTTGCCGGCTTGCTTCGTGGGACTGAGCAACTGCTAGATCCTTGGACTTCCATCCACAGCTGGTGCTGACCATTGTTGGGGAGTTGGACTATAGACTGTAAGTCATCAACAAATTCCCTAACTATATAGAGACTGCCCATACGTTCTGTGACTCTAGAGAACCCTGACTAATACAGAAGTTGGTACCAGGAGTGGGGTAAGACACCGAGCCTGTGAGGAACAAGCTGTAAAACGTCTCAGGTCTCCACTTGGCCAGTACTGGGGATTAGCAACCTTTAAACTCCCAGCTGGTAGGTGTAGGGACTCCCTTGACTGCGACACAAGCTGCAGTCAGGCCTGAAGCCGCTCCTGTCTCATGGCTCTCTTTGGCTCTCAGTTCCCAGTGGGCTAGAGGAGCAGAGAACCCCCAAAGGGTGGGTCTCTGAGGCTGAAGTGTAGATGAGGCTCTCCAGTCCCCCAGAAACTTGGGGGTGACCAAGAAGGTGCGGGGTCCTACAGCTTCTGAGGTCCTGGGAGCCCACGGGCAGACCTCAGGAGGATTTGCTGATGTGGTTTGGAGGAGCTGGGACTGTCCTTGAAGCTCTTACTCCGTCCCGGCTTCCCTGTCCTGCCCCCTACTCCTCTGCAGAGGCTAACCTGATGGCTGGGTGATTCCCTTTGATCCTTGTGTCCTGATACCAAGCTTGGGCTTGGGGCGGTCTGGGCCATTCTTCTCCCACTCTCTGGATGAGTGACAAGGAGGACAGTAGAGTTGGTTGGCTCAGGCTTCCCCTGAGACACTGTGCCATGGAGCCATCTCTCTACCCAGTGACCAAGTACCCACAGCTGCCATTCAGGGATTCAGGGCCACCTCTGCACCTAGAGATCAGCTGACAGTGGTTGTCATTTGGGGCCATCGTTTTAGGCCCTGATTGCATACCAGAGGATACCAACCAGCTCCTCATCTCAGTTCTCACCTGGTCCAGAATCAGGGTGGGAATGGTTCTGCCTAATGCTCTCTCAGCCCTCAACAGTGCCCAGAACCTCAGCCCCCAACAGCCCCAGAACCTCAGCCCCCAACAGCCCCAGAACCTCAGCCTCCAACAGCCCCAAAACCTCAGCCCCCAACAGTGCCCAGAACCTCAGCCCCCAACAGCCCCAGAACCTCAGCCCCCAACAACCCCAGAACCTCAGCCCCCAACAGCCCTAGAACCTCAGCCTCCAGCGGCCCCAGAACAGGCTCTGAGTCCGGACATGATCACAAAGGTCACAGGAAGAAGGTATCAAAAAGCATCCCTAGCCAGATGCAGTGGTGCATGCCTTTAATCCCAACATGGTACAGGCGGAGACAGATGGATCTCTGTAAGTTCAAGGCCAGCCCAGTCTACATAGTGAGTTTGGGGCTAGCTGGAGCTACACAGTGAGAGCCTGTCTCAAAGCAATCAAGCAAACAAACAAACAAACAAAAAAGCAAGAAAAACCAAACCAACCCCCTCCCCTGCGCACCACAGCCTGCATTTTTAATGTAAAAGATATAAAAAAAAAAAAAAAAAAAAACCACTACAGACAGGTTAAAAGGCTAGAACAGTATGCTGGTAGGATGGCTCAGCAGGTAAAGCATTTACTGCACAAGCCTAATGGCCTGAGTTCGTTCAATCCCTGCAAAGTTGGAAGGACAGAAGTGAGCCCATGGAGCTATGGCCCCTTTCCCCACCTCCCTCTCCCTCTCCCCCTCCCTCTCCCTCCCCCCCCCCGTCTCCCTCTCCCTCTCCCTCTCCCTCTCCCTCTCCCTCTCCCTCTCTCTCTCTCTCTCTCTCTCTCTCTCTCTCTCTCTCTCACACACACACACACACACACATGCACACAAATAAACAAACAACACAACAAAAGACCAGACCAGCATAAACCCATATATCACTATTGATCTGGAAGTTGTTAGCATCTATGCTAGATACATGAGCTCACATACATTTAGAGAAGATGTAGAGCTCATATACCACAGACCTTCACTGCAGGTTCACTCTCAGTGACGTGGAATTATTGCATGCATTCTCATGTGAGGACAGAATACATGTACATTACATGTGTGTACAGACACACTGTTTTCCTATACATGTGTTCTTGTGATGAAGTTTAGTTCATATGTTAGGCAGAGAAGGGAAATAATAACTGATTATAATTGTATCCTGTAATAGTTATATAAATGTGGTGTGCTTCTGAAACAGCAAAAATCAAACCTGGGGGTAGAGATTCCTGTGGCACAAATAGAACACCATATGTTCTATAGGTACACACGACAGTCACACACACACACACACACACACACACACACACACACACACACAGTCTTGCTTGCTTCTTTAAGTCAGGCAAAGGCATCATAAAGTAACTCTCTCCTTAGTAGTTTGCTGAAACTCCTCAGGATGATGTCTACATGGCCAGTCATATCAGGCAGCAATCTCCAGATGGAGAGAGCCTTGTATGTGTAGACATGTCAGGGAGATTTATTATAATGTGCCGACTTCCGCCAGGTGGTGGTGGCGCACACCTTTAATCCCAGCACTTGGGAGGCGGAGGCAGGCGGATTGCTGAGTTCGAGGCCAGCCTGGTCTACCGAGTGAGTTCCAGGACAGCCGGAGCTACACAGAGAAACCCTGTCTCAAACACCCCCCCCCAAAAAAAAAAGAATGTGCCGACTTCCACGGGAATGGAGATATGAGCATACCCCTGCGGTGGACAGAGCTGAGGGAGCAGACAAGCCGGCTGAGGAACCCCTTCTTGCTCAGGGATCGGGCTTTCTAATTGTGTCAAGGCCTTTGCCTAATTGAAGGAAGCCCGCCCACATCACGGACAACTACCTCCTTTCATCAGAATCCCTTGGTTTCATCATCATCTCACCCAGCCTGTGAAAAGGTCCTGAAGAACCATTACCGTGTCTTCTTGGAACATGGGACTCAGAAGAGGAGGTTGGTTTGTAGCTGTGGCTTGGTTACAGTGCTGGCTGGGTGGTTTCCTCAGCTCGTCCTGGAGCTAGGCTGCTTTCTCTCTGGATGGTCATCGATGCAGGGGTCATCTGGCCTTGCTTCCAAATTCCAGGAACCCCGCTGACTCCCCTGGGACAGAAACCACATGTGGAAGAAGGAAGCCTGGAAGGGCCGATTAGGAAAAGGACGCCTGGGTGCTCTGGGTGCGCACCCCAGCGTACATGTTGTTGGGTGTGAGTTCCTGGGTATCAGAAGGAAGGGTCAGGGCCCAGAATTCCAGCATTCCTGCCCCCCCGATAACTGGCTGTGTCACTCTGGGTGAGGAAGCCACTTTGAGGTCCTGGGGCCTGGTTTCCTGGTGATCTTACCTGTCCCAGTCCTCAGGCTTAGTGCGAGGTAAGCTATGAGTAGGAAAGGACTGGCCAGAATCTGTCGTGTGCTTTGTGACTGATCAACAGCGGCTGTGGGCCTCCCCATATAGAATAATGAGATCCCAAGTGCGTGGTCTCTGGGCCCACTGCTAATAGCTAACAGAAGTGGGGTGGGGCTCTCTCTCAGCTTTTCCACGGTTAGCACAGAAAGGCCCAATTAGCCACCTGAGGACTGACCTCAGCCTGCACAAAGTGAGGGAGGGGGACTTCACTTCTGTTTCCTAGGAGGTGGGGCTTCCTGGGACACGTGCCAGCGCAGGTTATGGAGTCAGGGGACAAGGTGTGGCATCTTCAACACATAGGTGCCAGGGATCAAGCTCAGGTTGTCAGTCTACATAGCAGACGCCTTTACCTGCTGCAGAGTCAAAGATGGGGGGAGTGTGGCTAGTGGAGGTGGGGTGGGGCTGTCACGCTTCCTGAGACTCAGGTAGGTACTGAGGGCATCAGGGCCTGTAGGAGCAGAGCTAGACCTCAGCGCTGTTGGAGGCTGTGCCCTGAGTACAGACTGAGCGTGTCATTACCGGGTCTATTTGGAGTTGCTGTGGCATAATGCCCGAGGCAGGATGAGTTATAAAAGAACAACTTCATTTCTTCCTGTTCTGGAGGCCAGGCAGTCTGGGGTCAAGGATCCGACGACATCTGGTGAGAGGCGGACGTCTGGTGAAGACCTGAATGTCGCTTCACCCGTGGCAGAGCAGAACGGCAAAAACGTCCATGCGGGAGAGCAAGAGGACACAGCCTTTCTGTAGCAGATCTCTCCTGCAGGCAGGGCTCATGGCTTTCATGGTCTCTTCAAGGTCCTACCTTTTGGCCGAGGGGTCTTGGGATGTTTCTAACACACGCACCTTTAGGACACATTTAAGTCACAGCATGACCTTAAGTCTCTGGGATCCAGGCTGCGGAAGAGGTGGGCAGAGTGGGCGGAGCAGAGCCAACCCGCAGGACAGACTGAATCGGCAGTGACTTTTGAAACAAGCCTCTGGCTAGAACTGACTCGCTTTTGATTTATAGGTGCTTTGAAAGGAGGATAAAGGAGACGAGGTGGGGGGTGGGCAGGCAGGGTACACGTGTGGGAGTGGCCGGAGGCTGCAGAGAGCATGGATGACCTAATGGGCCATGCGTCAGGGGGTCTGGCCCCGGGGAGAGGGAAGCAGTTTGCTGCTTACGGCAAGCCCTGGTGGTGCTTCTCCTTCCAGTATTTCCTCCTTGGCCTTTGGGGTCCCACAGAGTTGGATGTGCAAGCCCTCCACGGTGGTCTGAATGAAAATGGCCTCCAAGGGCCCATAGGGAGTGGTGGTCCCTTTAGGAGATGTGACCTTGTTGGAGTAGGTGTGGCCCTGTTGGAGGAAGTGTGTCACTGGCTCAGGCCAGGCCCAGTGTCACTCTCTTCCCGCTGCCTGCAATCTGGATGTAGAACTCTGAGCTGTCTCTGCAGAGCCTGCATGCTGACAGGTTTCCCACCATGCCGAGAATGGACTAAACCTCTGAACCTTAAGCCAGCCTTGGTTAAATGTTACTCTCTATAGGAGTCACAATGGTCATGGTGTCTCCTCACAGCAGTAGAAACCCCAACTAAGACATTCGCACTCGCTCTCCAATTTTCCTATGTGTCTGGACCTCGTGTAAATGTGAGTGCTTGTGGGACTGTGAAAGGCAGCCTGTGTTCTGGTTGAGCTAGGTTTAAACCCTGGTGACCCAGCAGGTGTTCCTGAAAGGGACAGAAGGCCATTTGCTACGCTGTCAGGCACTAGGCTCCTGACATGAGGCCTCACCTCTCCATGATTCTGTGGCCATCAGTCATGAAGGGCAATGACCCTAGCCCCTCTACAGAGGACACAACCACAGATCACATAGCTTCAAGACAGATCTCCGTTTTAATGAAGTACCTAAAGGCCTGAAGGGCTTAGTCAATTAAGCTCTCCTTCCCAGACACTCCTCCCTGCAAAGGTATTTAACCTCAGGCCCACCCTGAGAAAGCGGGGTACAGTTTCACTCATCACAGCTCTTCTTCAACAATAAATGCTTAAAAACCGTGGATTGCCTCTTCTCATCGGGATTTGCCATGCTGCAGCAATGGAGCAGGTCTTCCTCTAAAGAGCTGTGCCTAGTCTCACGCAGGAGGCCTCCCAGGGCTCCCAGCCATGTCTCTGCCAAGCTAAGCTGCCTGCCCAAATAAACCAAGGACTCTTGTCCCCTTGGGACCTGGCCAGAGCTCTCCTCCCCACCCCAGGCTAAATCTGGCCCCGGGCTAGATCCAGCCTGTGGGACCCAACTCCATTCTCAGCTCTTTTGCAGTACCCAGCAGCGTCTGTGGTGCCAAGACATAGAACCTGCCTCTGCGCAGCCCGGGCTTCTGCTGGTTCCCTGGGGACCTCAGACTCCACTTCCCCACCGCCAGAGAGGGGGTCCTGCAGCTTCCCACAGCCCAACACTTGCCTATCGGGGCGGTGTGGGATGCTTCGCAGTCAAACTTCCTGTGTCCACCTTGCCCAGCGGCCCGAGCCCTGACTAGACGCAGACCACCATTTTAACCCACAACTGCTGGGTCCAGAGTTGCATAGGCTGAGCTCAGTCTCAGGTCTGATGCATGACTAGGGATCCAGAAGCAATTCAGGAGAGAAGGGGCTCACATGCCTCACATTCCTGGGTTACAGTGCATTATTATAGGGAAGTCGAGGCAGCAAGACTGTGAAACCCACATCCCTAGTCAAGAACAGAGAATGAATATACGTAGGGCTCAGCTGACCTTATATATATACTCTCATACGGCTCGGAATCTCCAGCCTAGGGAATAGTGCCACCCACAGTGGGCGGGGTCTTCCCACATCAATTAATATCATTAATATAATCCCCCCACAGACAGGGCCAGTAAACTCCCCTGAGTATGTAGGACAGTGTTCGGGGGCAGTTCTGTCTTATGGGGTAGTGGAAGCTGTGAACTGATGCCAGGTATAGGCTTCCCAAATACCAACCCCTAAAAAAAAGGCCCTCTGGGCTTCACAAATAGTGTTCCCATTTGTGAAGAGTCTACAATGATACTGACCTTGCAAATGAGGACCAGCCAAACCACTCTGAACTTATTTCTACAAGCACCTGCCATGCTGTCTGTGTAGCCGCAAAGTGGGGGACAGTATTCAGGTTCTGCTGGGGAGCTACAGTTTGCAAAGGGGGACAAGCACACATGCAGACACAGTAGAATGACGGGACCCGTGTGAAGTTACAGCAGGACTGGGGAACACCTCCTACTACTGAGTAGATATCAGGGAGGACTTCCTGGAAGAATGAACGTCCGTTTCAGGAAATGAGCAGGAAGGGGGGCATGCTAGTGCCAAGGAAACATGAACATGAGCATTGGCCCAAGACCAAGGTGGGATGCATGATGGTCTGAGAGACAGGGTGGGTCTGAGAGCCTGTTTGGTCCCTTCTTTTTGTCCCACAGTCCAGAGAAAGGGCAGTGTTCTCCTGTTAAGCAAAGGATTCCCAAGGCAGATGGCTAGGGCAGAGCTGAGGCTGTATGTTGCATCTGCACAGCTGGTCTATGGTGTAATTTATTACTACCAACAGGGCTTAGGCAGAAGCATCTATTTCTCAGCACTCTGGAAGCTGAAGCCCGAGACCAGGGTACCACTGCGGGTGGGTACTGGTGAAGGCTCTCTCTTGGACTTACAGGGAGAGATGAACAGAGAGAGAGAGAGAGAGAGAAAGAGGAAGGAGGAAGGGAAGAAGGGGGAAGGGAGAAAGGGCGGGTGTAAGAAAGAGGGCATGTTGTTTGGTGTCTCTTTAAACACATTTTTTAACTCTATTTGTAACTATGTGTTTGTGTGCACGCCTGTGTCTGTGCGTGTGAGTGCAGATGCTCACAGAGACCAGAGGTGGTGCTAGAGTTACAGAAAGTTGTGAGCAGCCCAGTGTACACGCTGGGAATTGAACTCTGATCTTCTGGAAGAGCAGTGCATGCTCTTTACTGATGAACTGTTTCTCGCCTGCATGGGGGCTCTACCCTCATGGGTTCATCTAACCCTGTTCACTTTCTACCTCCAAATGCCGCCGTCTTGTAGGTTAGGGCTTCTGGGTGTGAGTCAGGAGACATCTGTTCAGTCTGCGTCAGAAGACCCCTCTAACCTGCTTGTCTCCCCACCTCTGAAGCGTATGAAATAAGCCTTCTTTCATAGTTGAAAGATGTGCTGATTTTGCTGGCTGCAGTCAGCCTCTGGGAAACCCAAGACCCCAGCTCCCCCTCCCCTGGCCCTGTCACAGTGATCACCAGCATGGATGAGGGGGAATTGTACGGCACGAAAGGCCTGTGCTTTGGAGAGGATAAACCGCCCTCTAAATGCACATTATTGTTATTTTTATTACAGGCATCAGAGCAAAACCGCTGGTTCAAAGGGGCTAATTTAGTTAGATCAGGAATAAGAGCTACTTGAGTTGAAAACTCATTCTCCTTGGTGATATTTTCTTTGGGTATAAATCAGAGAAGGGCTTTTAAAATATTTTTAGTACAAATGCATTTCAATCATTCGGTCAGTCCCCTCTTAGCACGGTTACTGAACAGAGGCTCCTGGGAAGAGAGAAACTGGCTGGCTGTGGAGTTCTACAATCCTCCCCTCTCTTCACACCAGATTTGATTTCATTGATCTGAAAAAGGAGGAAGGGAAGTTGCTGGTTGACGGCAAATCGGGTGTTTTGCGAGTGGCGGAGGGCACTGTGGTAGATCTGACCTCAGCCTAGAGTTGGAAATTATTCTGGTATCAGTTGGGAACTCCATGAAAGTCCCAGCACCCAGCATACCCCGCTCTAGTGGTCACGGAAGGCTAAGTACCTAAGTCATGGCGGATAACCGTGCCGCACGACTGCTGATGTTCCCAAGTTCATAGCAGGCATGGCTAATGAATCAGGCTCAGTCTCCCACTAAGCCTTGATCTCTAAACAAGGAATCCAGGCAGATGTTCCTGATGCATTGACCTTTGGGATTGTTGATAGTGGATGCCTCATTGATTGGATTGTGGTTGTGGGACACCCGAAGTACATTTCTGGGCGCTTCTGTAAAGATGTTTCAGAGCCAGCAGAAACACGCCTTTAATCTTAACACTCAGGAGACAGAAGCCGGCAAATCTCTGTGAGTTTGAGGCCAGCCTTGTCTACAGAGTGAGTTCCAGGGCAGCAAAAGAAACATAATGATACCCTGCCTTAATAAAAGCCAAAGGGGGTGGAGAGAAAACTGTTTCCAATGTCCATTGATGACCTCAGCATCTAAGCTGGCTATTGGAGGAGGCAGAACTGTGGAAGGTGTGGTCTGGCTGGAGGAGGTAGGGACCTGCCCAGAGGTGTGTCTTGGTGGGTATATCCTGTTCTGGCTCCTTCCTGCTATTCCTCAGTCTCCTGATGGCACAAGGCAAGCTGCTCTGTTTCTTTGCTCCCGTGTTTCCTCAGCTGTGATGTCATTTTCACCACAGGCCCAAGTGATGGGGCCAGCATCTGAGACCTCGGAAGCCAAGAGGTGGAACCAAATCGTCCTCCCCTTAGTTGTTGCTCAGGGAAGATTCTGCCTGATACACTCTCCCAGCCTTGATGCATGCTGGAGCTGGCAAGGAAGAGCTGTAAAGTCTGTAAGAACAATCCGCATGGTTTCAAAGGCATGGGAAGGAAGGCCAGGTGCAGAGACAGCTGGGGTGCTGAGTTAGAGGGACCCCCAGAGAAGGCCAGCCTGGAACTACATAGCGAGACTGTCTCAAACAAACAAAAATGAACCCACAAATTATAATTAAAATATACGTGTCATAAAACTTTCCATCCAACCATTTCCAGCAGGTGCTCCAGTGTCATCTGGCATAGTCACACAGCTGTGTGACCGTCACGACCTTCTATCTCTGGAACTCCTAAGGACAGCGTGACAGCAGCTCCCAGCCCTTCCCACCATTTTCTTAAGTCTGAGTTTGTCTCCCGTGAGGGGAATCCTTTGGTGACTGGCGTGTGCATGAGAGAGTAAGGTCCCCAAGCTTTACCAGATCCTCCTTCCTCTGCAAGGCTGGTGACATTCCACAGTGGGTGTGGAGCACATTTTGGCCCACATTCACCTGTTGGCAGGCCCCTGGTTGCTCTATGACTCTTCGTTCTCCGTCCCCTACAAAGCCCTTCATGTTGCATTCCCGTAAAGCGTTGGAGCAGTGTGAGGAGTGAGGACAGTGGGCAGTGGGGGACAGGGACACCTGCTGCAGGCCTGCTCAGCACTGCGACAGGTGGCTCCTGTGGCATGAGCCCACTTCCCTGAGAGTAATCCAAGAGGGGAGCTCCCCAGTCATAGCTGTGAGAGGTAACAGTTAGTATCTATTCGTCTGTCCATCCATCCTTCTATCCATCTATTTTCCAGCCAACCCATCACTCATTCTTATATGTCTGTCTGTCATCAGCACCATCTTTTGTCTACCAATGGATCTACCTATCATCTATGTATCATTTATCTATCACTTATTGATTTTCGATTATCTGTCATCTATCAATTTACCTATCATCTATGTATCATTTATCTATCACCTAACTATTGATTATCAATTAATCATCTATCTATCTATCTATCTATCTATCTATCTATCTATCTATCTATCTACCTACCTGCCATCTCTCTCTCTGCTTATCAACTCAAGACTGGTATTCATTACAGGAATCAATTACAGAGGTCGTGTAGCCCCGTGATGAGCCATCTGCAAGCTGGAGTGCTGGAAGGGCCCACGGTGTGTGTGACATCCCGAGAGCAGGGAGTGGCCGATGTAGACCCCAGTCTGGGTCTGAAGGCTTGAGAGGTGGGAGTGAGTGCCAAGGGCAGGAGGTGGTCACATCCTAGACAAACAGGTGGCAGGGATGATCCTCCCTCCCTTCTCCGCCCACTCTATGCAGACCCTGGTTCCTGGGATGCCACCCTGGCGTATGTGTGGCTGTAACCAGTCCACCCTTTCACATGTAATTCTTACTCAGAAACACTACCACAGGCACCTCAGGAGCCTTGCTGAGCCAGCTGCTCACTGTTACATAGACACTAAGTCACACATCACAGTGGTGGTGTGATGAAGTCACAGGGGAGGCTGTTATGTTCTGCCATCGTGGAACTCTGTTAGGAGTTCCCACCAGGAGACACTGCTCTGAACCTGCTCTTCTATTTGGCTGGCCCTGAAAAATGTGCTTCCTTCTAGCTGTGTGTGTGAACTTCTTAGATATGGAGGGAAGCCAGTTTAGGCCCACAGTCCTCAGCTTCTGCCTTTGATGAAGGTGAGAAGCCTCCTCCATGGGTCCTATGTGCCTTGACACAGACTCTGCACCCTGTAGGGAGCAGGAATTGACGGGCAGTTCCCATCCATCATGAGTCACTTTGTGTGGGCGCATGCCACCTCCCTGTTCCTGTCATTCTGATCGCTGGAGTCGGTTCAGGCAGGAGACCTCTGCTGGCTGTGGAGCCTCTTGAGAAAAGCAGCTGGAGAGCTGGCCGCGAGGAAAGGAGGCAGAGACCTGGCAGGTGTGGCCCTTGGACCTCTGTGCCACATCTGAGTCTTCAGAAAGGATAAACGCACTTGCCCTGTATACCTGCTGGCCTCAGGAGAGTGTTCTAGCTGATAACTTGAAGACTTGCTGAGGCTTGGGCCCAAACTAATCTGGATCCTCTGAATAGAACCGGCTGAGGCTGAGTCACTGCTGGGGTGTGGGGCCCTCCCTATCTTCCTATCCTGTAGCTGCTTTTACAAATGGCCACAGTGTCCTGTCACAGGAGAGAAGGCTACAGGTACAAGGTCAAAGTGTGGGCAGGCTGACTCCTTCTGCGTCTGTGAGGGAGTCTGAAGTGGCCGCTGTCTGACTTCTGCTGCCGTGCTGCCGAGGCCTGTGCTCCTCAGACTGTAGGCACACTACCCCAGCCTCTCCCTCCTGCTCCACATGGGCTTCCCTCCAAGGCTGCTCCCTCCCCCCTCTCCCCTCCCTCCCTCCCTCTTCCCATTCTCCTCCCTCCCTCCCTCCCTTCCCCCCCCCTCTCTCTCTCACACACACACACACACACACACACACACACACACACACACACACCTTCCCCTCTCTCTTTCTGCATATATGATGTATGAGATACACACATGTATGCATTTGCTTGTGAAAGCACATATGTGAAGGTTTGAGGAGAACCCAAATATTGGCCCAGGGCTCTCATCTCTTTGCTGTTTGCATCTGCAAGTTCAGGAGATGCTGTCGTCCTCATGCCCATCTTGTTTAGGAACACGAGGTGGTTTGAATAGGATTGCCCCCCTCCTATGCTCATATAGCTGAATGTTTAGTCATTAGGCTGTGGCATTACTTGAGAAGAACCGGGAGGCGTGGCCTTGTTGGAGAAAGTGTGCCTGGCCCAGTGGCTTGCTGCTGCTCTCAGTTGTCTGTGGATCTGGGTATAGAACTCTCAGGTCCTCCAGCACCGTGTCTTCCATACATACTGCTATCCTTCCCACCCATGATGATAATGAACTAAACCTCCAAACTGTAAGCCACTCCCTTTGTACAAGTTGTCGTGGTCATGATGTCTCTTCACAGCGGTAGACCTATGACTAAGCATTAGGATTTCAGACACGTGCTTCCACACTGGGCTTCACATAGGTTCTGGGGATTCAAACTCAGGTCCTCAGGTGTGTGAGGCAAGTGCTCTCTTTCCTGTGTTTTATAAGGCCGTGTCATGTCAGGGGTTTAGGATCCACCCTGGACCAGACTGCTTGAATTTAACCTCGAGAGCCCTAGAATATCCTACAAGGATCCTGCTTCCAGATAATGTTATATATACACAGATTCCTAGGGTCCATGTGGGGACACATCTTTATGATGGGCACATGTCAATCATTATTGAATTTGGAGTGGTCCTCAGGGTTGACGTGGATGTGTAAGAGGGGTGTGTCAATAGCCAATGATCAAGATGAGCCTCAGAGGGTAGGTACCAGAGCAAGGGACCAGGCTGTCTGGGAGCTGCGGAATCTGAAGTCAGAGAAGAGCTATCCTGGGATAAGGGTACTGAGACCCACCCCAGGGGTCCAAGGAGCAGGACAAGGCTATGACAGAGTGGTCCCAGATGAGTCTTCAGTGACAAGCTGCTCAGATCTGGAGAGGCCGAGGCCCTCAGATCTGGCGGTCGGCACATAGAGGGTGAGGGTGGGGCGGCTGAAAGCTGTGGAGTTCAAGGTGAGACTTGGCAATTGGTGGGATCTGACACAGTGTACATGATGTTTCAGAGTCTCACTCTTCTCATCTGTAGAATGGGATGCTTCTAACAGTGGTGGGGGCTGCAAGAAGGCGGGGACATGTTGACCCTTCAGCTATAGGTACCGTCGTTCTACTCTGTCCAACATGGGGTAGACCCATGAGAAACAGCAGCCAATGTGGAAGCACATTTCTGTCTTTAAAAAAGAAAGCTTTATTGAGGTATAACTTACACACCATAAAGTCCAGCCACTTAAAGCCTGCCCTCCGGTGATGGTTTTGGCCAGTTATAACTGTGTGCAGCCACCCAGCAGTCCTGCTTACACGTACCTGGCTTCCTACCCCTACCCAATTTACAGGTAGCCGCTGTTCCTGCCCTGGCCCTGGGCAATGTCGCGTTACTTGCTGTCTCTTATAAATTTCAAATAAATGGAATCGTATATGCACTGTGGGGATTTTCTGTCTGGTTTGCTTACTCTTGGGAAAAGGTATTTGTGAGGCGCATCCCTGCTGCGTCAGTTTTAGGTGGTACCCGGTATGCCACCATGCCGGGCTGGCTTGCACCATGCTCAGGTGGTGTTGGATGGCACTTCCTGACCCTCAGAGCAGTTGGAAATGACTTTAAGGACCCTCACCGATGGTTCAATTGTGCATGGCTAGTTTATCACACCCCTCTAACAGGGCACTTTTAATGTCACCCCATTTTGTAGACTGTTAAATAGGGTCTGTGATGGTTTGTATATACTTGGCCCAGGGAGTGGCACTTTTAGGAGGTGTGGCCTTGTTAGAGTAGGTATGGCCCCATTGGAGGTATGTCACTGTGGGAGGTATCTACACTGTGGGTGTGGGCTTTAAGACCCTCATCCTAGCTGCCTGGAATCCAGTCTTATACCAGCCTTCAGGTGAAGATGTAGAACTCTCAGCTCCTCCTGCACCATGCCTGCCTGGATGCTGCCATGCTCCCACCTTGATGATAATGGACTGAACCTCTGAACCTCTAAGCCAGTCCCAGTTAAATGTTGGCCTTATAAGAGTTGCCATGGTGTCCAAAATACTGTGTGGTGAGACATTCATGTAAACTTTCTAAAACTGATATGCCCCCTGCGTGGTCATGACCATGTATGACATCTTCCCTCTTTTATTTTGGCAAGGCTGGGATTGAAATCAGGACTTCATAGAAGTGTTTTATTATTGAGCTGCAACCCCAAACTTGAACTTGAAGTCCCTTCTTTACTAGTTACTTTGATGAATGTGGGGATTTTTTAATGACTAGGGATGTTAGTATCTTTACTCTGTTGTCAGCATTTGCCTGTTTCTGTCTTGTGTGTGTGTGTGTGTGTGTGTGTGTGTGTGTATGTGTATGTGTGTGGTATTATAGAAGTTCTTTTTTTTTTCCTATCATGTAGGTTCCAAGCATTGAACTCAGGTAATCAGGTTTGAACTCAGGTAATCAGGTTTGATGGCAGGCTCTATTACCTACTGAGCCACCTTGCTGGCCTGAAACAAACAAACAAACAAACAAATCTTTCTGTGGTGGTTTGACTAGGTATAGCTCCCATGGACTCATGTATGTGAATGCTTGGTCCACAGGGAGTAGCACTATTAGGAGGTGTGGCCTCGTTCGAGTAGGTGTGGTCTTGTTGGAGAAAGTGTGTCACTTTGGGGGCAGGTTTTGAGGTCTCTTAAATGCTCAGGCTATGCCCAATGTGACACAGTCCCCTTCTGCCTCCTGCTGACCTAAACCAGGATTAGGAAGTCGCCTTTGTAGATTAAAAGATTTTTGTCATCCATGGTACTCAATATTCCAAACACCTTTTCTTTGAGATGGATTTTTCTGCTTTGTGTGATATTACATTAGTTGATGCTCCAGTGCTAAATAGCCTTATCCCTAGTCAATTCTCACTGAGCAGAGCCCTTCTGATGAAATACTGGGTTTGCAGTATGTTTTTCAAGGACTTTTGCATTCATTTAGCTTTTCTTCTCTGGGTCTCCAGCTATGTGTTTGTTTGGTTTTGCTATCAGACAGTGATGAGAACATCCTCTTCATTATTTCCTAAGTAGCTGCAGGTGTCATTAGGTAAACTAGACATTTACTAGAATCCATCAGGGAAGCCACATGAGTCTGGTTTGTCATTGTGGAAAGATTCTGAATTGTCAGTTTCTTTCTTAGTTGTCATCTTGAGTCAACTTGGACACCTTGAGTATTTCCAGAAAGCCACCTGTTTGTCTTACATTGTTTAGTTCATAAACACTAAATTATTTACAGAACACTCTTCCTTTCTTCTCCCCACTATTTTTCCCAAAGTCTTTCTATGCAGCTCAGGCTAGTCTCGAACTCACTGCATCAGCCTCTTGGGTGTGCAATTGCTAGCCTGCGCCACTGCCCCTGGCTCTCCTTATAGAACTTACCATCCATCTAATTTCCATTTGACTGGTAGTGATGTCTCCCTTTCTATTTCTGTTGTAGAATTTGTTTGTGTTTCTCTGCCTCTCATTTGGCTAAACGTTCATCAATTTTATGATATTTTAAAAGTCCCTTTTGTTTTATTGATTTCTCTATTTTTCTGCTTTCTATTTCTGACACAAGTGTTTAAAGGTATGGATTTCTTCCTTGGCACTCCATAAAATTTCATGTATTGTGAGTATTTTACATCCATTTAACATTTCTTCTAATTTTTCTCATGGTTTCTTTTTTGACTTGGGAGTTATTCTGAAGTGTGGCATTTGACTTTGGAATTGTGGGTTTTCACAATTCATGTCTATTCTAGCTGCAGCATAGTCAGAGGCCACAATGTTCATGCGTTTAGTCTCTTTATGTTCGTAGAAGCTCATTTACACCACACCTAGAGGATGGCCCATGTGTGCATGAGGAGGATGTGCCTGCAGCCCTGGGCCAGTTAGTGTGGGCTGAGTAATGCGGCCCTTCAATCTTTTGTTTTCTTTGTGATTTCTTCTTACTTAACTGTCTCATAAATTATTGAAGAGAGTCTGGTCTATTTCTATAAAACTGTTTGGGTCTTCCAATTCTATTAGTTTTTGCTTTATATATTTTGAGGCCATTGTATTAGGGGTGAGTGTGTTTATAATTTTTCTATCTTCTTAATGTTTTAATGACCCATTGATCACTGGGAATGATCACTTTGTGGCTAGTAATATTCTTGTGTTAAAGTTTGCTTTGTTAAATATTAGAATTATTGTGTTTAGTGCTTTCATGATATATTATAGTTCTATCTTGCTGCCTCTGACAAACTTGTGTCTTTGGACACAAGGAATGGCTTTTTTTTTTAATAGTTCCTAGTTATATCTTATTTACCTCTGTCTTTGATTGGGAGTGCTTAGACCATTCATATCTAGTGTGCAATTTGCATCACACTAATATTTATAGTCGTTTTTGTCCTTGTATATATATCTTTTTTCTTCTATTCTTTTTTACAGTTTTCTTTTATATTAAATATTTTAATATCCCATTTTATTTCCTGCTTTTTAAGAAGCTATATGTGCTGGATAGTTTTATGTCAACTGAATATAGTTATAGTCATTTGAGAGGAAAGAACCTCGATTGAGAAAATGCATCCATAAGATTGGGCTGTATGCAAGTACATAGGATATTTTCCTAACTAGTGATGGATGGGCGAGGGCCCAGCCCATTGTAGGTGGTGTCACCACAGGCTGGTGGTCTTGGATTCTGTAAGAAAGCAGTTGGAACAAAGTCATGGAAGTAAGTCAGTAATCAGCACTTCTCCATTGCTTCTGTATCTGCTCCTGCCTCCGGGTTCCTGTCCTGTTTGAGTTCTTGTTCTGACTTCCTTCCATGATGAACAGTGATGTGGAAGCATGAGCCAAATCAACCCTTTCCTCTCCAAGCTGCTTTGGTTATGGTGTTTCATTGTAGCACTAGTAACTCTAACTAGGATACTATGTATTTGAGTTATTTTCTTAAATAATCTGTGAACTAAGAGCACTTTTAACTTGTCTGATCAACGTTAGTTTTTAAAGATTTGTTTCAGTATGGCTCTCTTCTTCCCTATCTCTGTGCTAGCCTTGTTGTCTATATCTTTAAGATAATTCCAGAGAAGTGTGCATCTGAGAAAATATTTCATATCAACTTTCACACTTACCCTACCTAAGGCTTCCTATCTCTTCCTGTGGACTGCACTTAATCCCTGCCCAGTCTTCCTATCTGGTGGCTTTTAGCATCTATCTATCTATCTATCTATCTATCTATCTATCTATCTATTATCTATCTATCTATCTATCTATCTATCTATCTATCTATCTATCACAAGGCATTTCTACCAGCAAGGAATTCTATTAATATTTTTCATTATGTCTTTAAGCACTTTGGTTTTTGTTTTTTTATGTTTTTCACTTTCATTTTGATATGATAGTTTTTCTGGGTATTAAAGTCTTAGTTGACAGTTTTTTTTTTAAAGCTTTTCTACATCCTTCCATCATTGTTTCCCCCCCATGAAAGGCTGTTAATTACATCATTGTTCCTCCTTATATGATGTTTTTCTTTTGTGTCTTTCATGGGTTCCTGTATCTTTCACTTGCTTGATTATGGTGTACCTAAGTGCTCATTTCTCTAATCTGTTAGGGGTGTGGTAAGACATATTAGATATTTAAAAGTTTACATCAGACTTAGAAAAATTTTGCTGCATTTCCTTTAAATATTCTGTTAGTGCCTTTCTCTCTCCCCACTTGACTGGGATTCTTCTTACTTGTTTGTATGTGGATGTTACCTTGTGGGCAGCAGAGGATAGATGGTTTTCCTTCCTATGTTCTTGGTCATGGAAGTCTTTATTGCTTCAGTTTCACTGATTTTCTGCTCTCCCAGATCTGCTGTAGAAGCACTTTTCGAAGTGAATTTTCCATATTGCTGTATTCTTCAACTTTAGAAACTATTGTTTCTTTAATGTTGTTTTTCCTGTCCTTATTGAGATTCAATGTATTGATTTATTGTTGTGAACAACAATGTGTATTTTTGTAGGTTTGTTTCTTGCCTGGCAACCTCTAAATACTACCTCATCCTGATGCAGAACAGATAGTATTTTCCTTCTTTTTTTTTTTAAATTTGCATTTCTCATTTGGTAACACAGGGCATCAATGCATGGTGACTCCCTTCATGGATTTTGTGTTTACTGTGGCATTCTTTTATGTTTGTTTCCATTGGTGCTTGTTTGTTGACTTCTTTCTCTTATTTCCTAATTTTTAAGGCTGGCCCTTGTACCATATGTCTTCATCGCTCAGAGACCAGGCTTGCCTCAGACACTTAAGCCTCATCAGTCTTGTATATGTTGCTAAGGGTTTTGTGTGGAATGGGCACATTCAGAACTTAGAGGCGTCCAGTCTGCCTGGCTGCTTCCTCTTGCTGGCACTGTCAAGCTTGCTGTATGTCTTACTCGGCCTTAGGGTCAGACAAGGCCTCCATGTCTACCCAGTGAGGAAGGGAACATGGAAAAGGCCTTGGGCTGGAGTCCCGTGCAGTCCATTCTTGCTGAGGGTTTGAAGCTCTCAGGCACACACACCCTTAGCCTTGAGTACTGGCGTGTGATTCCAGAGATGGAGACAGTGTCTTCATTGATCCTAAGCAGCTTTGGGGAGGATTTGCCAATTTTCACAGTTGATTTTAAGTATGAGGTGGGTTTCTATGAGTTAGGTCTCAGAGAGGAGAGACCTAAGAAGGATGACTCAGGAAGCAGTGGCTGGATATGAGGTTGGAAGTTTGTCCTGCCCGAGTCTGGGTAAGATGTCCTTTAGTAGAGATTGAAGATGGCGGCAAAGGGAGGGACTGCACCATGTTTTGAACTTTAATCAGAGTAGACAGGACACCTGACTCCCAACCTGGAATTTCCCTTAGAACTCATTGCTGGTTACAGCACTAGCTGTAGCTGGGAAGTTAAGATCTAGAAAACTTCAGTGACAGGCATATCTACCTACGTGTTCATTCCCCCATCATCCTTTCACCCTTACCCACTTGCTAATCAATCCACCCACCCACCTATTATTATCCATTCTTTCACACACCTGCCTGCACATTATCTATCTATCTGTCTACCCATTTACCCACTCACTCATAATCCATGCATCCATATAGCTGCCCACACATCCATCCAGTTACTAGCCATCCATCCACCTACCCCATATCTATCCAATTACCCATTTACACGTTCATTCTATCCATACACGTGCCCACTCATCCATCCATATGGATGTCCACCTACTCACTCATTCATGCAGCTAGCCACCCACCTTCCCACTTATCGCTACTTCTCCATCCATCCATCCATCCATCCATCCATCCAGCCATCCATCCATCCATCCATCCATCCATTTACCCCTCCTTATCTATCCATTCATCCATCCATCCATCCATCCATCTATCCATCCATCCATCCATCTATCCATCTACCACTTACCTTCCTATGCATGCATGCATCCATACATCCATCTATCCATGCATCCATCAGTCCATCCACCTGCTTTCTCATCCATCCATCTATCCACCCCTACCCACTCGTCCACCCACCCATCTACCTTCCCATGCATGCATGCATGTATCCATCCATTCATTCATCAAACTATCCATGCATCCATCAATCTACCCACTACCTTTCATCTACCCATCCCTCCCTCCCTCCCTCTCTCCCTCCCTCCATTCTCTCCCTACTTATCCAGCCATCTACCCACCTACATTCCCGTCCATCAGTCTTCCCACATGTCTATCTTTCCATCCATTTACCCACCTCAAAATGCAAGAACCTGCTGTGGTGAACAAGAACTGGGGGTCCCAAGACTCCTTCAGCCCCAGACTGGGGGTGCTTTACCTAGCCTCACAGGTGCAGCGGGAAGGCATAGCTTGTGCATGCCCACTAGTTTTCATTTAAAAATTGTTCTGAGGAAAGCTGAGTTTTAATTAACCCCAAGCTGAAACTGTTCAAGCCATGATTTTCCACCAAAATTTTATGATAAGAACTCCTAAAACAGTTTAAGTCAACATCAGTTTCACATTGAGTAAATTGGTAAACAACAAAACAAAAAACAAAACAAAAAAACCCTTGTGGTTTCTGAAATGAATCTTATACACAAGAGCACTGTGAGGCTGCTTTCCAAATGCCTGTGAAAATGGAGGGCTCTGGAAGAGTGCTCCAGAGAAATCTAGAATGGGGAGGCTTGTGGTGAGCTCCAGGGCTGCAGTGTGCTCAGACCTTGCCAGCTGCTCCTGGCTGCCGGTGTGGGAACCAAGAAGCTCAGAGAAGGGTGGGGGTGCTCTCTCTAAATGACTAGAAACTAGATCTCTGGAAACAGGAGCTTTGCACTAACTCACTCCTTAGTCATCTCTCAAAGTGTCTAGACAGACCGTGAGTGCTCTGCTTAGTCCTCCCACTGACCTCCAGCAGTCATGAATTCCTAGACATAGCCTCAGAGGTATGTAGGGTACTGCCTGCTTAGTCCTCCCATTGATCTCTAGCAGCCACGAGTCTTCTGTGGCTGTTCCTGGGGGCTCCGGAGCTCTCCCGAGGGTGGTGATATCAGTGCCTGTGTGTCATCCCATGCTTCCATGCCTTCCGGCCTCCCGTGCTGACCCCAGCTTCTGTGATGGGATGGGTGGAGGGACTCCCAGGCCTCGAGCTTCTGGACCATCTTGGAGTTTGCTGGCTCTCTCTTTTCTGTCATATGTAATCTCAGAGCCACAGGTTCTAGAAGGTAAAGCCAAAGATGGAGGAGGGCTTTCGCAGCTACACAGACAGAGATACACTGGTGCCTTCTTCACACAGTTCCCCTCTGGATGGAAGGCCATCATCATGCCCCCAAACACCACAGAGTTTCCCAGCTGCCCTCTCATTCCCATCCTGTATGGTTGGGTCCTGGGGCTTCCATTCCCCCTTCTCTACTCGCCTCTCCCCCTGGTCACATTCCATTGCCCCTAACCTGAACCGTTGTCCTGGCTGCTCTGCTCTTTCCCTCCAGCGTTTAGAAGCTGCTAGAACTCATTTTCTGACTCAGATCTGATCACATGATCGCTATTCTTAACCATAAATAAATAAATAAACAAACACTGAAAGGGGTGTGTGTGTGAGTGTGTGTATGGTATGTGCATGTATGTGGGTGTGTGTGTGGGGGGGTGTGGTTTGTATGTGTGTGTGTGGTGTGGTTTGTAAGTGTGTATGTGTGTATGTGTGTGTGGGGTGTGGTTTGTATGTGTGTATGTGTGTGTGTGTGTGTGGTGTGGTTTGTATGTGTGTATGTGTGTGTGTGTGTGGTGTGGTTTGTATGTGCGTGTGTGTGTGTGTGTGTGTGTGTGTGTGTGTGTGTGTGTGTGGTGTGGTTTGTATGTGTGTATGTGTGTGTGGTGTGGTGTGTGTGTGTGTGTGTGTGTGTGTGTGTGTGCTTTACTTCCTCTGGGTCCTCACTCATCGCTCAAGACCCGCACACTGTATTTTCTTGGGCGCCAGCACCTCGGGCAGAATAAATTCTTGTTGTTCCTTCAGCCACTTTGAGCACAGATTTCCATAATGGCCTGTGCTCTCCAGGGTGTTTGCAGCTACTAGACAGAAATAAAGAGCTACGGGGTCAAAAAGTTGGGGAAACAATGGAGGTCAGCAAAGTCAAATAGGGTTTCGAGTTGCAGCACCTTGCAGTCTTTAGTGTGCAGACTCACATGACTTCTTGAGAGGCGCAGAGAGTCAGCAGTGGTTTCTGGCTGGAGAGTGGCCCAGGGTCTAAGGTTTTCCGGAGACCTAAAGGAACCCATTTTCTACACTGACAGATGGGGAGATAGAGACCCAGAGTATACAGCTGAAGAGAATTGAAGATGTTGGAGGGATGAAGCTTGCTTGTGGGGACGGGGAGGAGGGTGGTAGGATAGGGTGGTGGTCACACCACAGCAACACGGGTGGGCTGTAGGTGGGGGATGGCTATTCTTATGCAGAACATGGTGCTGAGTAAACGCTTGCCTTTACTGCAGGGCAGGCATCAGAATCATAGACTCCACCTCACAGACTGCCAGTGGGACCCCTAGGGCCATCCCACTATTGTCCCACAGTGGCCATTGCAGCAGCACCCGTGACAGTTATTTTCTAAATGTCCCATGGAACTTGGTGCAGAGGTTAAGTTATCTGCATGATAAATGAGACTTCATTGAGACTGGAGGCTGGACCCCTTAAGAGGCAGTCTTAGGCATTCCTTAGGCCACCTTACCAGGGTATGTCTAGGTAAGTGGTGTGTGTGTGTGTGTGTGTGTGTGTGTGTGTACATGCATTCACCTCTCTCTGCTTCCAGGTTTGAACTGTGATGTGATTGTCACTTCTCCTTTTTCCTGGTCTGCCAGTGGCTACCAGCATGTCAGTCCAGGAAGGCAGGGATGGGCACATAAAAGGTGCTCGGTAAAACCTCGATGAATGGAAGAAACGAACCTGTTCTTTTTGCAGTTCATTAACCATGCCTCTCGTTAGTACACTGTGGCTGGCTGGTCCACAGGGATGTGTGCCAAGGGCCATGGAGCCTCTGGCTTCACTACAAAGCAAGCTCCTTTAAAATGCACCACACCACGGGACGGCAGACCCCACCTCTCTCCTCTCCCCGCTCTCTCCATTGGCTCGCCCAGGTGGCTGTTATGCTTCCTATTCTAGCTCCTGGTCCCAGTTAAGGATCTGACCCACAGTCCTTGCTGCCTTGCTCTGTTGCCCCTGACAACCTGACAAGGAGATGTCGCACTTGATCTCCCTGGCTCAGAGCTTTTGCCTTTTATCCTTAGCAGTCCTTAGGAGGTTCTCTGCCACTCACCGCCTCCAGAGACAGCTGCAAGATGTGGGGCGTGCCCTGGGGGCCTCTGCTGGGTCGAGTCCCTTGTTTCCAGGGGTACTCATTCCTGGGTTCCTTATCTGTCCCTGAGATAGACCCCACTTGGGACAATGCACAGTTTTAGCTTTGCCACACGTATAAAGACTGAAATAGCACCTCTAGAGACTTTGGCAACTTAAGGAAGCTGTGACTTTTAATGAGCAAGTGCCATGAGTACCTCTCCAAAAGACAACTCCCCTCCTCTTTCTGGGCCATTGTAGGCAAGGGACAGGGTTTGTAAACAGAAAGTTACAGCACAGCTGGCCCCACTGACCTCTCGGTTGGGATCCTACTGTGTGCTTGGCCCTTAGTATTTATTACCTCCTGAATCCAATTAGCCTCACTAAATCATTTTTTATTGGACCTTAAGCTTCTGTGATATTCGTTGTCTCCTCGCCCTCCTGTTTTATCTCTGTTCCCATTCTTTTTTTTTTTATTTTTATTTTCTATATTCTTTGTTTACATTCCAAAGGCTTTCCCCTTTTCCCCCCCATATGTTCCATAAGTCCTCTCCCCCCAACTATTCCCCAATCATCCCCCCACCCCCACGATTTCTCTGTTATGGGTCTACAAAACTGGATCTGTTCCCATTCTTTCTGTCCCCTTTTACTTTTATGGGTGGTGGGGTGGGTGATCGTGTAATGTAGCCCAGGTTGGCCTTGGACCTGCTGTCTAGATTCCTTAGTGCTGAGGTTCCGGGCCTACAGCTGTCACTTCCCTGACCTCTCATAAAGCCATCACCAGGACCAGAGGTGGTGGTGGTGCATGCTTCCTCTGGAGGCTGAGGGAGGTGGATCCCTGTGAGTTTGAGGCCATCTTACATTGTGAGTTCCAGGCAGAAAGGGCTACATAGTGAGACCCTGTCTCAAAAGGAGGTTGAAGAAGAGGGAGAGGAGGAGGGGGATGGGGAGAAGGAGGAAGAAAAATGAGAAGAAAAGAAGAAGAAAAAGAAAAGAAGAAATCAAAAAAGCCATGTCATCATTCGGGGTTAGGGTGGGCACTTGACTGTCATGTGCAAAGTCCTGGGTTCCACCCTCATCGTTGGGAGAAATGATGGGGACAGTGGTCTTTACTGGATGCACAGTCAAATCACCCTGGGAACTTCAGATGACTGAATGCTATGGTCAGTTCCCATCTCAGAAAACTTGAGACCAGGAGTTTTTCTTATTTCCCAGGCAAGTCTAATATGCTGCCTGAGACACTGGGATAGGGCTGGCTTTCAAGTTTGGGGTGTATGAGATCTACCAGGGGGCTGGAGAGATGACTCAGTGGTTAAGAGTGGTTAAGAGCATCCAGAGGTCCTGAGTTCAATCCCTAGGAACCACGTGCTGACTCATAACTATCTATAGTGTGGTCTGATGCTCTCTTCCAGCATGTAGGTATATATGCACATAGGTCACTCATATACATAAAAGTAAATAAAGAAAAAGTTCATTCTTGCCCTATAATAATAATAATAATAATAATAATAATAATAAAGATAAGAGATCTACCAGACTATTTGATAAAACCTAAGCCTTGGGTCACACCTAGGGTCTTTTGGTTTTCTAGGTCTAGGAGGGGCCAGAAGCCTACATTTCCCACCAGTCCCTGAAACACCGCACATGCTGGCCCAGGCACCCAGCTTTGAGAAGCACAAGGTCAAGGCAAGTTGGGCCTATTTGACCAGTGAGGCATCTGAGGGGCAGGTGGAGGTGTAATACCTGGGGAAGCAGGACACTGACTAGTCAGAGTCTCTTACTGGGTCCCGTGTGAGCTTCTGGTGGGAATACATTCCCTACTGTCTACGACATGTGAAGTTTGTAAGTCCACCTGGAGCCACATTGGCTTGCTGTGGACGTTCAGGACCAGAGCCTGAGGTCATCACTGGACCGAGTCCCAAACTCTTCCCTTAGAGCACACTCTTAGTGTCACTGTGAGCCTGTGAGGTCCCAGGAGCAGGCTCGCCCTTTCGTCCACTGTTGGGTATGGAGCAGGGAGGAGAGACAGAGGATGTCTGGGGCAAGCTCCATCTCCGTATCTCTGTATTTTGAATACCAAGAACTTTATAGCTTTGAAGAGGATTTCATTTCTCTGATTGCCGTCCAAGCAATGCTGAATCATTCCATCTGTAGGTGCTTGAATCTAGAGACTCCTTCAGGGTTCATGCACAGCACCTCTATCAGCCCCTTCACACCCCCTGTGTCTGCAGAGCCCCTGGCCACCCTGGCATAGGTGGCTGACAGTGCATGCACGCCCTCTTTACTCTAGCTGGGGACATCAGATGTGATGCCCAGAGGTCAGCTTTCTCTGCGGTCCACACTTTCCTACGCCTCTTTCTTGAATCTCTGTGCAAGTCTTTGGTGTGGGTTTAATGCAAAGTGATTGGAAGTGGAGTGACAGATCTCCTCAGAGTTCTCCTTCATTCTCTCCTCGGCTCCAGCCCCCACATCTCTAGCCCTTCAGAGGAGCTGCCTCCGAAGTGGTCTCTCTGCCTGTCCTCAAGGCCAGGATAGCAGCTATAAAAAAAGCTAATAATCTCACTCCCCTGCTTCAAACACTCCAGCTCCACTCGGTCAGCCTCTGAATATCAATTGAGTGACTCCTGGGCACAGCAGTAAGATCAGCACTCAAGAGCTCTTCCCTCTGCCAGGCCGGCACCTGCGGCGGCTGTGGCTGGCTCCTTCTCCACATTTGCTTCTTTGGTTGACAGTCCCATGTCACCTCAAAATAAAGTGGGGCTTCACCCCTCCCACTTGCTTCACCCTTCATCACACAGAGATTTTCCTTTCTCCTGGGTGCCAGCTAATAGCTGAGATTGGCCTTTTAATAAGCATCTGTCCATCCTGCCGGACCTCAGCCTCCTCGCCTTCATCGGTGTCTCTGGGTCCAGCCATGGCTGTAAACTGAATGATCTCAACAGCTTTGGGCTCATCATGGAAGAGATGAGCCAGATGCACTCTTTTAAACCCCTCTGTCCTCACTGGAGCAGAGGCAGTAGATTGTTTTGGAAAGAGCCCCAGTAGGGCATCATACCTGTATGCCAGGCCTGGACTCTTCTACTCGTGGGGGGCCTTGACCAAGTCTCTGTGACCTGAGTCTCAGATGGGCTGGGATAGCCGGTGGTGGCTCCCATCTCCCCCTGACTGGACGTCGAGTGTCCCAGAGCCCCTTCCCCAGATGATAAGAAGTATAGGTGCTATAAAAGACACCACCTCTGGTCACAGCACCTGGATTAGAGTCTGGGTGACTCCAGGCTGTAACTGAACTTTTGAATGTTTCCTCATTTGTAAATGGGGACAGTTCTACCCACTACCTGTCCTAGTCATGAGGTGGCAATTGATAATCTGCAGTGGCAACCTGCTAGACACAGAGGTCCCCAGGAAAGTCCCCAGTATGTTGTAGGTGTTCAGTAGTCTGTCATGGTCTGAGGCTTTCTCTTATTAGAAGCTTTTTGAAAAATTAAAGTACAACAAAGCCAAACTTGCCCAAAACTGGAGGAGATCACAGCTGTGATGTATACAGTTATGACTTGGAACCCCCGCCACTCCTGCCTCAGATCTGGGGAAGGCGCATGGGAGTCAGTCACATTATCTCCGAGTTTCCTGTCCTTCCCCCATCCCTTCAGCCCCACACTGACAGGCTTCGCTGGCTTTGCTAGAGCAAATGTGGCCACAGCTGCGCACCTTCCTCTCTCGCCTGGCTTTGGACTTCAGCTCCTGAGATTTTCGGGTTGGAAGTTTACATCAGGGTGCAGCCCGGGCGCCTTCCGCAGGAGGAGGCCTTCTTGGACGCCCTGCAGGAGCTCCAGTCCTGCTCAGCGCTTGGCACAGCGGAATCCTGGCAAAGTGACATGTACTGAACAGGAACGCCTGGAGGGGGCGCTGGAGTTCAGCCTTGGTAGCAAGTTCAGACTTGGTTGGATACTTAGTTCTTTGCTCTATTCGGTTCTCTGAAGTGACGAGACCCAGCAGGAAGCGGGGCCTTTCAGTGTCTATCTCTTAGTCTCTGTCTCCTGGACTCTGCTCCTAAGAGGATGCCAAGGGGACAAAGCTCAACTGCACCCTTGGCCTTATTTGGGCAGGCTCCTACTTTTGTGCCCTGGATGGCAGAGGGGCTGGTAACGATGGCTGCTTTTATTGACATCGAATTAGACTTGGTGAGCTCTGGGGCTCGTTTCCACAATGTTCTGTGCTGGCCTAGCCCCGTCTGGCTGGGACCTCTCCTCTCTGGTCTTTCCTTGCTACTGCTACACAGGTGTAATCTTATGTTCGGGGGGCTCCCCCTGGAGGTGGGAGATAAAGCCAGAGTCTGAGGGACGGAGTTGGTTTTGGGTGACACCCCAAGCTGCCTGGGACATCTCTCTGGGTTTTCATGACTGGCAGGCATCCCCTTGTCTCCAGCAGCGCCCCGAGGAGGCGCTCTCTCCATCTCTGCAGAAGGGCTGCTCCGGAGTTTGGCCTGTAAGCAGGCTACTTGGGTGTGGCCTGTTTCCCTTTGTTGCACCCCGTGGTGTCCCCATGTGCCTGGAACTCTGGCTGGTCAAGTGTAGATGCCTCGTAAACGCCTCGAGAAAGTCAGGGAGGATGAAAAGATGGGGCGGGGGGAGAGGAGGAGCGAGGATAAAGTTGGGAATCACAGTGAAGGAAGGAAGGGGTCTTGGAGGTGTGACTGCGCTCAGGACATCCTGGCCCGGCCTGGCCCGGCCCAGCGCTGCTGTGGCCCGAGTGCGGCCAGCAGGTGGCGATGCTCCCTAGGCTGCGTGGCGGCGTTGAGTTCCCCTCCTCCCGCGCTCCCTCCCTCCCGGCTCCTTTCTCTGCGCTCTTGCTCAAGCTCCCAGCGCCCTCCCGCTCTCCTGGCCGCGGTGTCGCCTGCACCGCCCCGCCGCTTCCTACCGGCGACCATGGCGCACCGGGGACCCCCGAGCGCCCTGAAGCGTCCTGGCCCTACTGCTCCGGACCGGAGCTTTCAGGCTCTGCCGCCGCCGTGCTGGCCACGTCCGTGGCCGCCGCTGCTGCTGCTGCTGCTGCTGCTGGGGCTGGTGGCTGCCTGCGGAGCGATGGGGCGCTCCCCCCAGCCCGGGCGCCAGGGTCCCGGTGTGCAGGTCACCAGGCTGCTGCCCGCGGGACGCACGGAGTCCGGTGATCACAAGGATCCGCAGGCACGAGAATCGGAGCCCAGCGCCCCGGGTCTCGGTCCGGGTTCTGCTTCGGGTCCCAGCGCCGATGGCGCCCCAGCTCCGGGCAAGGGGCGCAGGGCTCGGGCGGCGCCGGTGGCCGGTGCGGCTTCGGCTTCGCGCGCACAGGTCTCGCTCATCAGCACGTCGTTCGTGCTCAAGGGAGACGCGACTCACAACCAGGCGATGGTACACTGGACAGGAGAGAACAGCAGCGTAAGTGACCTCCGCACGCCCCCCGGCCCTGCCGGGACACCTCGGGATACCCAGGGAGACCACCACCAGCCCCCTACTTCCGGACCACCCGCGGTCACTCCTGCTGGGCATTCTTGGCTTACTTGGGGGGCGCGGGTCACCTCGTCGGCGCCCCTACTGGCTTCTGGCTATGGGTTACTTTTGGAAGGGTCCTCGAATTTGTGAGATTCGGTCTCGCTCAGAAGGCATTCCCAAAGATCTGGAGACCACAAGTATCCCTGGCCCCTATTTCTGGGCCACGGGGAAGGTCCCTAGAGTCTTCAGGATCTGGGCAGCATGGGACAACTCCAGGTCCTTGAGGGCTACCCAGCTCTGTGCCGCGTGGATGGTGGGTGGGTCGCCCCCACACTGCACTGCACCCTGGAGCTCCAGAGCGCACCTCTGGAATTGCGGGCTCTGGAGCCCTTACTACTTCATCTACGCCGATCTCAGGGTCCACGATATCCCTGGAAGTTCTATGATCTGTTTGAAGACTCTTAATTCTAGGATTGCTTCTCCTAGTGTGTTCCACAGCTGTCTGTGGTCCGCCTGCGCCATGGGGTGTTTAACGGTGTTTAACGTTCTGTGGTCCTTAGAGCAGGGTGTCAGCTCCCTCCCTGCCTTTCTCCCATCCCTCTCCCTCTGCCCGGAGATCTCCAACATCCTTCACCCTCCTGCGCTTCCAGATCTAGAATTCAGCCCCTCCCCCTTCCTTTTTTTTTTTTTTTTTTGGTAGTGCACCCCAAGGGGTTTGTTCTTCCTTGTTAAAGGCCGGAGTCACTCTGTCCCCGCTGGGGAGTCTCAGGTGTGTGCACTCCAGGCTTGCAAGCCTGTGCTATCCAGGGAAGTGTGTTTTCATGGAGAGAGAGCTAGGAATCCCTCCTCACTGCCTGCCTCACAGTCTACTCAGACTTTCCACTCCTCCCCCAGCCCCCAGTAGGTGACTCCACCTCTTCTCCTTATCTTCCAAGTTGTGAGGAGACTACATAGACCAGAGTCCCTGCATGCACTGGGAGATGGAGTGAGCGGGTCTCCTTTTAGGGTTATCAAGTGGGCATGATGGGACTCCTGACACTTGGACATTATGCAGACACCTTTACCCCTGTCTCCTTGCCTCTCAATCTTGGAGACTGCTAGGAGGCTGCCATTTGTGCTCGGAGAAGGGACAACCAAGTGGCTTTGGCTGGCCTAAACTCCAGTCCTGCCAGCCGCTTCCCTACTGGCTGGCTGCGAGCAGATGCAGGTACCTTCACTGGTCCCTAAGTTAATGGCATCTCCAGGAGGACTAGCAGCCCTCAGAGGGCAGAGCTGGTGCTGTGGATGCAGCTGGCCAGCAGGGGGCAGTCAGGGTGCTGAACAGAGTACTTGGGTGCTCCTCCCACAAAGGGCATGGAGGTGCCTTGCTGCCCTTTTCAACTGCCCCTTGAGCAAGCCCTCAGACTCTAGGTATGGTGCTGGCCCCAGCCTTTTAGCTCTGGCTAGTACCTAAAGATAAACCTGGACTCCTGGGCCGCTGGCCATTCTTAAGGACCAAAGGGTAGCCCAGAACACAAGAACTGAAAAGGACAGAAACACACTGAGAGTAACCTCCACGGACCTGGAGTGCTGAGATGGTTAATCCAACCAGCCTGTCACTTTGTCACTTAGCTTCATGGTAGGGGTGACGGATCTACAGGAAAGGAGACCAGCTGCCTCTAGTATGGGCTGCTGTCTAGTTGAACCCCCTTATGAGAGCACAGCCTGGCCCCTGAAGAGAGTTGAGGACAGAGAATGACTGGCTGAGCTCTGGGGGACCCTCTCCTGCAGCATGACATGGGGGCAGGTGTAAGAGGTGGACACCTGGGCCCAGCCTGGCACGTAGCTGGCACCCAGCTTATGAGGAATGTGGCAGGGCAGCGTGGAAACACTGCCTGGGCATCTCTCTGGCTTCTGTCTCCTCCCTTCTCCCTACTCACTACACTCAGCCCTGGGCCATGTGGAAGATGGGATTCTCTCCAGAAACCCTGACCGCCTGCCCGCCCGCCCGCCCATGGCTGGGGATGTGCTCATAGTTTACCTTGCCTGAGAAAACCCAGGAAGAGAAAGAGACGGGTGAGGGCTGCCGCTGAGAGCCGCCTGAGGAATCCGGTTCCTTTGAACACGGTTCTCTCAGATCTGGTTGTGCGCAGCACATTCTCGGCACGTGAAGTGTCTCGGAAGGGCACTGCTCCCCATCCAGGCCCACTGTGCAGCCACAGGGACAAAGATGAGAGCCGGCACTTGGCAGTGGCTGGACCTCTTGCATGAAGCACCATCCCCTCGGCAAGCCCGGATGAGACGGGAGCAGACTGGGGGCTCTGTGAGTGCTGCTGTCCTTATGGAGTTGCCTTGGTGCTGTTTGCCCGTGCCCTCTGCAGGTGTGGTCCAAGGCAGAGCGCTTGCTCTATCATGTCAGGTGCTTTTCAAAATGAGAGCCCTGGGGGGGGGGGGAGAGGCACGGGCTCTCTGAAATGGCATTAGCGAGCACCCCACTAAGGGATGGCGGGACTCAAGCTGGTTCCCAGACAGTCTCTGTCACTCCAGCTCTGGGAACATATGTGAGTCTTCCCTGCAAAGGCTCGATTCTTCCCGCTTCCATGGAGATAGGGAAGAGGACTCATTTGGAAGTTCAAACAGGGCCTCACCAGCTGTGGCAACACACTGTTACAAGTGGGATGAATCCTTCGTGGAAACCGACCAGGGCTGTACACACAGGACTCTGCGTCTCTACACTGCCTTCGGAGGCAGAGGTTATATGAGGGTGAGGAACAGACCACTGTTCTGGGCTCCATCTGAGGGGCCGCATTTTCTTGTTAGCCTGGTAGGAACGCCAGGCACTGTTTTGGGGGAAGTTGCTTGCTGACGGGGCTTATTTGAAGCCTGGCTCACCTGGGCTCCTTCCCATGTAACACTTGAACACAACTCACGGTTTAACTTGGCTGCAAACTTTTCCCTAGCCAGGTCCCATCTCTGCTCCTCAGACTGACCGGTGACTTCTCTCTAGCCTGTGCTGTGTCTCTGGAAGTGGTGGTGGTTGTTCACAGAGAATTCTGGGCAGATTAAGCATACTCCACGCTGGGCCTCTGGCTGGATTCTCTGCCCTGTGTCATGTTGTATAACTACAGAGAGCCCGGTGCAGGTCAGAAGGTGGGTTCTCTGTGGCGGAAGGTCTCGGGCAGGCTGTCGGCCTCGGTGTCTTGTGTAGAGGGATTGTAGCCCCTGCCTGGGTTGTATGGGAACTGCTGCAGGCTAGGTTCCTTGAGGCCAGTGCATTGGTTTGCTCTGGCTTTGTGGCAAAGGACTGTGGCAGTGTGGGTCCTGGACGGCAGTGTCCTTTTGACCCTTTGTTTGCACCCAGAACATGATCTCTCCTTCCTATTGGGACACCAGTAGCACTGGGTTAAAGCCATCTCGACAAACTCGATAAAACAGAATCACGGTTAGAAGTCCTACTCCTGATCCACTCGTTCGGAGGTCCTGGGCTTCAGTTTGAGGACCTTGGGGGAGGAGGGCCTGACACAGTCCCACCCCCAAGAGCAGGGAACGGGTCTCACGTGTCATCCTCTGAGCAAGCACCCGGAGAGTTGAGATAGACACAAACAGGCAGATGTGAGGACATCATCAGGGAGGACAGCATAGAAGAGGTGGCCTCGGGGCCGCCTCAAAGGATGAATAGTGGAGGAAAGGAGAGGAGAGGAGAGAAGGAGGTGCTCAAGCTGGGCCGACAGTTCGAGCCAGACCCGTTAGGTGGGAATTTGAAGGTCACAGGTGCCACACAGAGGCTCCAAACACATCGTGTGGGAGCAGAAGCCTGAACAAGAAGCTGGGAGGGGAAGAGCTTGCCTGTGGGCCCCAGATGTGAGGCTGCAGAGCCCACGGCAGTGTTGGGGTGGTGAATATTTTGGCTTTCCAAGCCTGCTGGCCTGGGTTTGTCTCAGGATCGCCCCCTCTGGCCTTGGATCCTAGGACAAATGGACGAGACGCTCTGGGCCTCTGTCCTTGCCACGGAAGGGGGACTTGCAGGCTCCTGGGTTGGTTGTGCAAGGGTCAGATTTTCCAAGTGGAACGCAGAGATCGCAGCATGGTGTGTAGCTAGAGGTTAGCTTGGCGTTCAGCCCGGGGGAAGCCAGAAAGGCCGCAGGAGTAGTACAGGGCTGCGGCTCGTGGGGCTCTGTACTGCTTTGGGAAGAGGCCTCTGGTCTGGGTTGTGCCTTGGCTGTGCTGGGGAGAGGGAATCTGAGGGAGGTCTCCAGGTTAGGAGAAATGGCGTTCCCTCCTGTACCAGCTTTTTACCTTCTTCAGTGCTGGGCTCTTTACAACTGACTTACAGCCCCGTGTCCTATAGCTGTGGTTTGGGGATGTTTATGCTTTTATGGTTTTGATTAGAAGTATCTCCGTGGCTCCCGCGCACTGCGAGTTCTGAGTTCAGGGCTCCCGAGCGCCAGTCTCCCTTGGTTCCATGGCTGGAGCAGAGGTCTGGCTTCCCGTGGGAGCTGGGACTGGCAGCGTGTAGGCCCTGAGCACTCGTCCTTGCAGCCACAACCAAAGCATCCAGCGGCCACCCAAGTGAGACAGAGACCAAGATGCCATGGTTCGCGCTGGGCGTCTGTCAAGGGGGCTGTCAGGTGCTTGCCGCCGGCGTGCGAGCCTGTCAGGACCTTGAGTCTAGTGTCTGGATGAAGAATGAGGAGAAAGACAGCGATGCCTGTGCTGTGGACAGGCGGCAGTCAAAGCGCAGTGTACTGTTGCCCAGGGTCTATGGAGGCCAGCCATAGGCGCATACTTTAGCGGTCTCCTGTTTTGTGCTGAGGGTAGCCCAGGGTCCTGTGTGAGGGTACCCCAGAATCCTGTGCTGAGGGTGCCCAGAGTCTTGTGCTGTGTAGAGCAGCAGTATATGGAGGGGTCACAGGTGCTGAGGGACCCTGCCAGAATCTCTGTGTAAGGATGATCATTTGTATCCTGTATAACTTTCGTTTGTGAGGGAGGCGGTTAGGGTGACACTGAGGGAGGGCCGCTCTTGAGGGCAGGGAAGGCATGCTGCATTTTCACTCCGGCCCAGGCTGGCAGGTCAGTGAGAAGGCTTTGCAGGCTGCGGGATGGCATCCTCCCATGCAAACATTTGAAGTCCAGTGGGAGCACCCCAAGCACCCCACTGCCTGCAGCTCACAGAGACCCAGCTGGGGAAGAGGAAGAGGCACAGATGGAGTTGGGAAGGGGTCAGGGCAGCTCATTTCGACTGTAAAGTCTGAGGAAAATTAAGTCAATTGACTAGGTCAGTGAGCTAGGCGTGGAGAGCAGTGGAGGCCCAGATAGGAGGGGCCCTTTGAGACTGAAAGGACTGTAGGCCTCCTTCCGCCATAGTGCGGGCCACCTGTGCCAGGGTCTCTCTCAGGGGCTTCCTGGCCATATCTGAGGGAGACTCTTGGCACTGTCGGCACCACCACTTCCGTCTTTCTGTTGGATGGTCATCCCCTTTGATTGGCGGTGGGCAGCTGCCTTCCTTCGGTCTTGTTCAAGGTCAACAGGTGTGATGCCTTTGTGGACTGAGGTCCCCTGCACTTCATGTCATCTTTTTTTGGGGACCTCAGGCTTGATCCCAGATGCTCCCCAGCTCCCCTCTCCCAGGCCCTCCATTAGACCCTAAGGTCCTGTCTTGCTCAGTGCTCTAGTGGGCAGCGCAGTCCAGAGGACCTGCCTCCGAGCCCTGCATGCTCGTGTGTGTGTGTGTGTGTGTGTGTGTGTGTGTGTGCGCGTGTGCATGTGTGTGCACATGTGCGCCTGTGCACGTGCGTGCGTGCGTGCGTGCGTGCGTGTGTGTGTGTGTGTGTGTGTGTGTGTGTGTTTGCATGCACATGCAGAGACTGGACTGAATGGAGGATTTTCACTTTCAGCTTCTGTCTGTGTGGCCAGTAGAGCCACAGGAGCCGTGCTTGGGGGGCTCCTGTGCATTCGCAGAGACCCTGAGCTCTGAGAGTTAGGATTGTTTGCGAAGGGATGAGATGTCTGCTCTAGGCCCTGCTGAGGACTGTCAGCACTGGATAGGAGGAAGCTGGGTGTGCGGAGGTGCTGTGTGGGGCGACCCCTGGTAAGTTTCAGCATGGGTGAGAAGCTGAGGGTACAGTCACCAGTGTGAGCCCCTGTGTGTGGGACTCATGCTGCCCTCTCAGCCTCTGACCCCAGGGACCTTGCCCTGTCCACCAGAGTACCCACTTGTCTCCCCTATTAATCCCTGAAGAACCTCACTCCTCTCTGCCCTCAGTCCGAAGCCTGCAGTGTCTGCCTCCACCAGCCCTGGACCCGTGGATCCACAGTTTCTTGGGTTTCGGTTTCCTCGTCTGTCACATGAGCAGCAGTGCCCAGTGATTTCCATATGACTCCTGACCCTGCTATGGACTTTGTGTGTACATTTAATTTATTCATACTTTATTTATAGATATGGTGGGCAGCATTGGGAAGGGCTTGAAGATCCCAGTGCTGATACACACAACTTTCTCTTCTTAATGATGCAGTAGGTACAGTCCTTAATGCCCCAAGGCTCCAGTGTGGACTCCAGCATCAGGTGCAGCCAGACTCCCCTGCTTCTGTTTTCCAGTGGGTTGAGGACAGAGCCTCTCTAAGCCCGATTTTAGTTGGAAAAGGAAGGATAACAAATCTGCGTCAGGCTAGTTGTCCAGCTTGGGCACCCTGTGGAACCTGGCCAGAATGGGTGGAGCTTGTACAGTATGGGTGGAGCCTGGCCAGCATGGGTGGAGGCTGGCTAGCATGGGTGGAGGCTGGCCAGCATGGGTGGAGCCTGGCCAGCATGGGTGGAGCCTGGCCAGCATGGGTGGAGCCTGGCCAGCTTGTTGCCAATGCAGTCTTCCACTCTGTGGTTTTCCAAGTCCTAGAACATCACTTCCTTGTTCTTTCTTTTCTAGCAACAGTGCCCGTCCCAGCCCCCAGTAGCTGTGGACTCAGCTAATATTTGCTGAGTGTTCCTTGTGTACCCAGCAGGGTTAACTGCTGGGGCTGCAGTGTGGAGCCCAGTGAAGCTAAGACCTGGCCGGGTGAGATGTTGAGTAGAAACAGAATTCTACCCAGAGTGTCCTCAGGGCTGTGTGACTATGTGGGCGGGGGATCTGGGGCGACGAGGTGCAGATGGAGCCAGTCTGAAGGACAAGGAGAAGAGCCTCACCCAGCCTAAGGTGGAGACTGGGAAAGCAAGGATATTGAGACCAGAAGGGAGGTGAGGACCTGAGAAGCCTGGAGAGCTGGCTTGCAGGCAGAGGAGGGAGGCGGCCATCAGGAAGCCTGGCTCAGAGGCGCCAGGGCAGCCCTTCAGCGAGGTTCCTGACACACTCCGCACACCCGTCCTGCTTTAATGAAGGGGCTCTTTAGTCTGTAGCTGCAGGAGCTTCCGGAGCGCATTCTAAGGAGGTCATATGTTAGCTCATCCATGCAGACCTGCAGGCTCAGAACGGAGCCTGTGGCTTGCTCAGGCCTCTCTGGCGTTGATGTTACTCCATGGTGACGATTTCCCAGTCAGGTTAGGACTTGCCAGGGTGACGCGAATAAGCTCAGAGTCGGGGTTCCTGGAAAAGCAGCTGGGTGCCTTCGTGGGCCCAGGCTGCCCTCTGGGACCCATACTTTAAGTGGTAACCCCCATCCCGATGGCTCTCTTTGGATGCTCTGTGGGTTACCAAGGGAGTCTGAGTCCTGAGGGTGTAATGATGACACCAGGACTGCTACTCGGGGTCGTTCCTTCAGGGAGCAGGGAACAGGGCTGTGCTCTGAACCTGCAGAATCTATGGTTTGTCAAATGTGGATACTAACCTATATGTATTAGGCTGGTTTGGGTCTGCATGTGATGGGCTTCAGCAGAGTGCATACTGTTATCGGATCATCCATGGCTGTCTTGGGTCTGGGAAGGGTTCTTCTTCCAGGGTCTTGTGTTGAGTGTGGTCTGGATTTCGAGTGTGAAAGATTTTGAGTGGTGGGGATGGGCCTGCCCCGCACGGCAGATCCACGCGATCACATGCCTTTCTGGACCTACCCCACAAGGCTGGAAACTGAAGACGCAGGTACGTGGTTCCCAGCCTGTGTAGGTGCTGGTGCTGGTGACAGCAGACACTGGGCCTTTTCCATGACACCCTAGGATCGAGGACACTTTGCAGTCCACAAAGGTTCATCACCCCGAATCCAATTAAGCTCCTTTCATCATTCGAACACTGAGGGAGGGGGAGCAGGCCCTGGAAAGGTGGAATCAGACATCGAAGCCCACCGTTCTTTGGGGTGGAGAAGCCCCTTTCTATTTGTGCTTCTGTAGCAGTTGCTTGCTTATTTGCACAGAAAATCACAATCATTTAATTAGTTTCTCCTCACACCGGCTCGGAGATCTTAAAATAACAGCACTCGCCGTCCTTACTAATTTCCTCGCAGAAGCAGATGATTTGCTCCGATGTGGAGCTGGTCTCAACTTGAGCATGGCCTTACTCTTGCAGATGCCAGTTCTTGGTGTTCATGGATAAATTGAGTTCAAACAAAAGTAAGGAAAGAGGCAGACCAAGTGTAGGCTCCTGTGGGGATCAATCTTAAGTCTGAGAGTTGCTCTTGAGGTGTTTTTTTTTTCCTTGTGTATTTTGTGAAGTGTCACCATAGGTACCCCACCGGGCTCAGGAAGAAGTGACCTCTGCCAGTTAGAGTCACCTCCTGCCTCTGCCTCTGATGCAATTTGACCGTCTCATAGTGTTCTCCTCTGTTTCATAGAACTCTGGATTACGGACAATAAAGAGAATAACCATAGCCCCTTAGTACCTGCCACACCAGGCCGCCTGCGTCTCTCATTGCAGAGACAATAATTCTGTACTATTTACAGGTGTGAACCAACATGCACCAAGTTGTCCACATGGCTCGTAGGGCACACCCAGGCATGGGTCCCAGGCATGATTTGAAGTTCACTCTAGTCTTGAACACACGTTCTCTCTTTTTTTAAAAAAACAATTGTAAGAAATATTTTGGGGCCATCGAGGTGGCTCAGCAGGTAGAGGTTCTTGCTGACAACCCGAAGGATCTGAGTGGGATCTTAAGGTTTACACGGTGGGAGGAGAGAACCGCTTCCTGCAAGTTGTCCTCTGACCTACACGAATGTGCCACGCCATGCACGAACGCACACACGTGCGCACCTATAAACGACATAAATAAGAAGTGTAAACAGTTTTTAAAAGAAGTATTTTTATTTTTCTTTATCGCCCTTTGAATGGTGGTTATATAACATCCCCATTGTACCTATTTTTAAATGCACAGCTCAGCAGCATCAGGCCACTTGTGTTGCTGTGCAACCATCCCTACGTTCATTTCCAGAATGTTCTCCAGCTGAAAACTTTGTCTCGACTAAATCGAGCTAAATCCCCAGCCCTGGTAGCTGTCACTCTGTGAATCTGACAGCTCTGGTCCTCATTGAGTGGGAGCGACAGTCTCTGTCCTATGATTGGCTTGTTAGCTTCGTGTCCTCCATGTCCTTCCCGTGCTATGACACATGGAAGCAGTCTCTCTTTTGGGGGCTGTATAATACTCCATTGTGTGGATGGACCACATTCTGTGTCCAATCCTCTAATGGTGGGTGTTTACATTTTCTCTGCCTTTGGCTGTAGCGAACGAAGCTGTGCGTGCAGGCCCACGCGGACCTGCTAGTCCCAGCTTCCGACCCTTGGGGTATTTGCTTGGAAACAGAATTACTGAGTAATGGGGTGAGTCTGTTTCACTTCTGGATGGAGCAAGATCGTGAACTAGAAACGTCTCTTTTGTGCTGCCTTGAATTTGACTCCTGTCAGGTCGGTGAATGGTTACAATCCCCAGAGAACCCTGAGAGTACCGTGGCCTGCCTGTGCCCAGGAAGGAAGGCGGCGTGGCTATTGCTGGAACTAGTGTGCTTGTGTTACTTGAGACAGAGGCTGCTGGAAAGCCCAGGAATCCACATCCGTAACTCGTGTGACTGAGAACTGTGTGGTGTGATGCTGGGTCACAGGGAGGGAATCACGGAGTCACCATCCTGGGGCAGAGGTGTCCTCCGTGTGTGATGGAGGCTGCAGGCGACATTTCACGTTCACGCCCCACTCTCTTCCTTTTAGCTTTTAGGCATTTCTCCCTATTGACTTCCTCATTGACCAGTTAAGTAATTCAATTTTCACTCCGTAAAAATAAAGCACTCAATAAAAATCCCTATGTTTTTCTCAATTTATTCCCGTCAATACCGCTTAACCCCGTTGGAGTTTGTTGTCTGATCTATCATTTGATGACCACGCAAGGCTTCTGGGTGTTTGAGTCCTGCAACCCAAATGCCTCCTCTCTGCGAATTGAGTCAGCTGCTGGGTCCCTACCCTCCTCAGAGTCAGGCCTTGAGGGGAGCCCCAGCACACACAGTGTGGGCTTTCCTGGCTTGATGGATGCCTTCATCCTGGCATGGGGGTTCCTACCTTTCTGTGCTGTAGACTCCACCCACCTCAGCTCTGGAGAAGTGGGGGAGGGGCACTCTCTTAGAATGCGGATGATCTAGTTTCTATAAAATGGATCGGTATAAAGGAAGCCAACTTTGTGAAGTTATCAAAGCACAACTAATCTGTCTGAAAACATCTGAGAAGAGACACAAGGGTTTGTAGCCGCAAGCAGTGTAAATGCCACTCTGAGATATAGGATAACTATGAGCTAGCCGGGCGTGGTGGCGCACGCCTTTAATCCCAGCACTTGGGAGGCAGAGGCAGGCGGATTTCTGAGTTCGAGGCCAGCCTGGTCTACAGAGTGAGTTCCAGGACAGCCAGGACTACACAGAGAAACCCTGTCTCGAAAAACCAAACCAAACCAAAACAAAACAAAACAACAACAACAACAAAAAAAAAACAACAAAAACAAACTATGAGCTGCCTGAGGAACCCCTACGGACCCCACTGGTGATGGAGACCCTGGTCCTCCTGATGCTGCTGTGACCTGCATCCTGTTTCTAGTGGACGGAGCTGCCTCGTTTTGTAGTCTCTGAAAATAAAGAGGTTGTTTCTTGGGCGAGGGTCATGGCTCTGGAAGATCCATCAGAGAGACCCATGCCGGGAAACGTGGTGCTGAGCCTGGGATGGGAACCAGTGAGAACGGCGCCTCCATGGAGGCCAGCCTCCAGCGCATGGTCAGTTAACACCTGGGGTCTTATGATTCGCTATGACAAGGGACCACTGAGGCGACTCAGAGGCCCAACTACTGAGCTCCTGTAAGCTGCAAGGCCCAGGGTATACCTCTGCAAGTAAGTAACTAAGGAAGAGAGATGTATGCCCCTGCCCAAGAGGCGCCATGCTGAAGGGAAGCAGCTTCCTGACTCCTGTTGGAAGCGGTGTCGCCAGATCACAGCACAGGCTGTGCTCATTGCTGGACCGGCCTCGGCCCTCCCACCTGACCGGGTCAGCCAGGAGCCAGGGTGCTCAACAGGGAGAAACCCCTTGCTCCCAAAGGACGTTGAGACATTTAAATAGTGTCCTTGTTCTCAGCCCTGTCTCACTCACGAATGGCAGAGCCAAGCAGAAAACCCAGGGGACACAGCTGCCTAGCCTTTGACAAAGAGGGTTGACAGAGCCTGGGGACTGTTGGGCAGGTAGAGTCACTGGAGAACCTTCTGGAAAGAGCAGGTGGGAGGATCAGGGGCTCAGAGTTTCGGGGGGAACCTTCCACACAGAGCCCTTATCTACCCCACTGCCTACCTACTCAGCCACCCTCAGTCCTTCCTGGAGCACTGCTTTGGGGTCACCCTCTAGGGAATACCAGCTTTGCAATCCTGGGGACTCTCTGGGGAGGAGCCTCTCAGATGACCTCTGCATGTATCTGGGACCTAGGGTTCATTCTGTGTACAGGGGTTGATATACTACTTCTAAAATGGCAGAAGAATTGCCCTTCCTGGAGGTAGTGGCTGGGTCCCTCCTGCTTGCGGGCCCCCTCCTGCCTCTTCCGGTTCACCTCACAGGGAGCCTGGGTTAGGGGGTCTCTCCATGCATGCGCTGAGGTGCTGAGCTCTGGTGTTCCTGGTGGTCTCCTTGATGGGGGTGTCTTGGGTTGCTGTGTACCCACTCCGAGGGAGGTCTTTCCCCTGCATTACTGGGCCTCAGTTTCCCCATCCACTAAGTACTGTTGCCCCTGAACCGTGAGGGAAGGGGCCGGTCACACAGTTGCCAGAAATTATACTTTTCTTGCTTCTTAAAACAGGCTTCCACGTGGTTCCATGTTCTTCCTATTTCTGGAGTTGCCCACTTAACTGAAACAAAGGCCCCCGGGCCCTCACGAAACACTCATCTCGAGAGGCTGTCTCTGAAGAGCGCTTTTCCCGTTGACATCTGGGTTTTCACAAGTTTCCTGATCAGAGTTATGGTTGGAATGCTCCCTCTTAAGAGCTAGTCGGAATCTCTTTCCCTGAGAAGAGGTCTGGCAGTGACCAGGAAACCTGAAACCCTACACTTGGTGGGGCGGGGTGGGGGCGAGTGTAAGGACAGGACCCTCGAGCTTCGAGCTCAGTGCTGGCTTTGCTCCTTCCTTGGGTGAGGCTCAGGGTGGCGGCCACAGGTACAGGAGGAGCTGTGGCATCGAGGTGACCTCTTTCCGACCTGGCTGCTTCAGCTTGGCATTTGGTTCTGGCCACCTGTGGCATCATGACAGGGAGATCTATTGTCCCTCTTTTCCAGGGCAAGGGAAAGCCTTGTGTCCTCCTGAGTTTCCAGAGGCTGCTGCTGCTGGTGAGGCTCTTTGCCAGAGACTTTGAGCATGGCCAGATAGAAGGGCAGTGCCAAGGCTAAGCTACTTTAACCTCTCACATAGACACACTGTGTTTCAGACTCGGTTCAAGGGCTTTCTGAGCTCAGAGATGCAAAGACCCTCCTGGCTTTCTTAATTCAGCCTTAGAGTATGTGTGGGATGGCTGGGATGTGACCCACAGAGTGTGGGCGGTTGGTCGAGGGCTCAGCAGTGGACTCCTTGCATGCACTTGGATGTGGCCTCTTAGTCCCCACTGTGTGAGCCTCAACCCAGGTCACTCGGTCCCCACCTCAGCTTTGCTGCCCATGCTCTCTCTCCATGACTTGAGTTCTTCCTCCAGGAAGGCCCTGGGCCCTGCTCCCATGCCCAGTCAGCCCTGCTGACGGGTTGGGGTGAGACAGTCCCCGAGTGGCGCTGTACCTGCTAATCACGACAGTCTTGTATGTGTGTTGCTGCCAGCATCCCGGAAGCCCGGAAGCGGGCGACTCTGTGCTCGGCCTCCATCCTGGGAACCTGGCCTCCCCTCCCCTGGGGGTTCCCTTCCCTCTGGCATTTGCAGGACTTGCCTCTGTCTTCTCCTATTGGGAGCCTCTCTGGTCTCGCCACGGAGCCTGTGGAGAGCTGCCTACTCTTCCGTGGGCTTAAAAGCTACTGAGCAATAGGAGAGGCTTCTGAGACTGGCCCGGAGCAAGATGCACAGTCTGTGGGCAGTGAGAGGGTGACATGCAGGGACATCTACACCTTTCGACGACAGCCCACCCTGCCTGCCTCAGTGGCTCTGCTGACACCCTTGCCTGAGACCACACTTGGTCCTCCTGGCTGTGCGGTCTCTGTAAGCTGTTGACCTCATGAACTTTGTCCTGTTCCTCAGGTACTGTGACTGACCAGGGCTGGTGGACCTGGTGGAGGCACATATACTGGGGACTCTGCCATGACCCACTCACGTGCTGCCCTGTCACGCACCCTGTCATCCCAGCCTCCAGGCCGTGAAGACTTGGTTTCGTGTCTGTCACCTGCTTCCCGAGGCGTTCTCCAAGGTTCTGCCTGTCCCAATGTCTAAGTGTCCCATTCTGAGAACCTTACACTCCTGTGGTCCTGAGGAAAGGAGGACTCTCTTTGGGAAGCCTGGACCCTCCTCTCCTGTCTGAGGGATGCCAGCTGGCCCACCTGCCCTATCGTGCTGAAAGAGCATCTGTGGTGGATTGGGCCCTTCATGCTGGAGCTAAGGAAGGCTGACTTCAGGGGTAGTGGCTGCTTTACCTCTCTGCAGCTGCTCTGTAAGTTCTGAGATTACCCCAATCTGGTTTTTCTTGTCTCCTGAGCTCCCCTTCAACCTGTGGGGTCAGGGTTGGGCACGGCAGAGGAAGGAGGGGCGTGCCAAGCGGGCCCTCTGAGCTGCCAGTCTGCCAGCCTTTGCTATGCCTGGGCTTGGCCTAATTTGACTATGATCCAGACAGAGTGATGTGTTTGGAGTAGCTGATTCATCCTTGAAGCTGTAAGGGGCGTCCCAGCCAGACCCTTCTTGGGATCCAAGGGGTTGATGTGCTGGGTTAGTATCTGCCTGCCTAAGGTTACAGCCCAGTGAGAGGGGCCTATGATGAACTGGGCACAGATGGGCAGGAGCTGTGGGAAGGAGCCTCGGAGGCAGAAGCCCAGTGAGGGAGTAAGGAGTCCCCTGTGTGTGCGTTCGTGTGGCATCGGGAAAAAATGACAGTATAGAAGTTTGGAAGGTAGAGGACATTCAGGAACAACGTCAGGCTGGACCCTGCTCACCCTACTTACCCACCTGCCTTCTGTCTGTTGGGGTCCGTGTCTCAGTTGCTGACTTGATGCTGATTTACAGGTGACCCCTGTGACCCTCCTTCCTGTTTGTATCAGGCAGATGATGCCCGGGCTCTCTGAACAAGCTCTCCTATAAAATGGGCATGCGAGGTGTCTCCCTTGGAAGATTGTCAGGGCTCCCTACCCCTTTACCTGCTGATTCTATCCAGGAGGCCATGGTCATGGAGCTTTAGAGTGAGGCCTAGTGAGGCTGATCACTGTGGTGACCACAGGGCCCTGAGTGGATGGGGGTGGGGGTGGGGGATGGGGGATGGGGGGAGGGAGGCCAGCTGTACTTCTCAGAACCCTGCTGGCTAACTGAGGAGTTGAGTCATGGCCTCACAGACTGTGTTCAAGAAATCTCACATTTCTGCATATTTTTCTCAAGGCAATAAATTCTGACACTGAGCCCTCATTCCACTACAGGAAAGAAAGTCCCCAAACCTTCTGCCTGAAGGCGCACCGCGCCACACCGGAAAGCTTCTAGAGGAGGTGGGGGCAAAGAGAGAGGAACCGAGGGCGTGTCCTCAGGCAGGCAGTGACATGTGGCATGTGGTCATCCCCTGACACTTGCTGAGGTTGCTTTTTAAAGGATGAGGCTTATTCTTGTGGAATTCCACCAAGTTCAGACACATCCCAAGGGCCATTAGGAGGGGAGCAGGCCTGCTGAGGTGGGGGCCACTTGCAGAGGGGGCCATGTGTGGCTAAGACGCCATCTCTAATCCTCTAATCCTTAATCCCTTTTATTCTCTCTCCTCTGGAAGAAATTGAAAAGGGAATTTTTTATGGTAGTGGAAGTAGATAATGAGGGCTCTAGTGTTGGTCTGCATAATTCTATCAAGAGTGTCCTGTTATCTGGGTGGGAGCCACTCCTGTGACCTAAATGCCCAGTAGTTTCCTGTCCATGTGGTGGTGGCAGAGTGTGTGTGTATGTGTGTGTGCATGTTTATGTGTCTATGCATGTGTGTGTATATGTGTGTGTGTGGTGTGTGTGTATGTGTGTGCATGTGAGTGTGTGTATGTGTGTATGTGCATGTTTATGTGTCTATGCATATGTGTATATGTGTGTGTGGTGTATGTATGTGTGTGCATGTGTGTATGTGCATGTTTATGTGCCTATGCATGTGCGTATATGTGTGTGTGGTGTGTGTATGTGTGTGCATGTGAGTGTGTGTATGTGTGTATGTGTATGTTTATGTGTCTATGCATGTGTGTGTATATGCGTGTGTGGTGTGTGTGTATGTGTATATGTGCATGTTTATGTGCCTATGCATGTGTGTGGTATGTGTGCATTTGTGTGTGGTATGTGTGTGTGTATATGTGTGTGGTATGTGTATGTGTGTATGTGGTGTGTGTGTATGTGTGGTATGCATGTTTATGTGCCTATGCATGTGTATGTGTGTGTGGTGTGCATGTCTATGTGTGCATGTGTGTGGTATGTGTATGTGTGTGTATGTGTATGATGTGTGTGTATGGTGTGTGTCTATGTGTGCATGTGTGTGGTGTGTGTAGGTATGTGATGTATGTGGGGTGTGTGTGTGTGTGTGTGTGTGTGTGTGCGCGCGCGCGCATGTATAATGTATGGGGGTATGATTCATATGGAAACTGAAGATGGGTGCAGCCCGGTTCAGGGTTCTTCCTGAGAGCGTGGCTCGAGGCCTTCGTCTCCGGGAAGCTGTACTGTCTTCCTCTTCTCCCAGCATCTGCACACCACACTCTTGGCTGTGATTGTCTGTGTTCTGGCTGACAGCTCTTCCCAGTTAGGTTTCGGTTTCTGTGAGGGCTGGGTGCATTCTCTCACTTCCTTCTCTGCTTGTGTGCCCTGTGATGTTGTCCACAAAAACCAGGCCTCTTGGTCTGTCATGGGTCACAGAAGCCCAGCTTCGGCAAGCTGAAGGGAGAGACTGGAATCCACTCAGAATCGAATCACCCCAGTGCTGGCTTCAGGCATGTCTAGCTCCAGAGACTCAGATGTAGGCCCCAGTCTGTGTCCCTCAAGCTGTCTGGACCCTGGCTCTCTGTTTTGCTTTGTTCCCAAAGGTCTCCTAGGTCACTCTGTGAGAGTTAGGTTAAAGATGGCTGTATCTCCCAAGGTTGCCAAGACATTTACAACTGAAGCTCTGGATTCTGTTGAATCCCTCTTGTTGGCCAGAGACTGAAATACTGGATGAGCAGTCTGGACTAACAGGCCCACCCTGAAACCACGAGCATGGATTCCGGGGGTGTAGTTTTGTTCTTATGCATGGTCCAAGTGCCCCTAATGGAGCAGGAGGGTGCTCTGTGGATGCATTGTGGGTAAAGGGAGGAGTCAGAATAATCTCAGGAACCATCTCCCACCCCTTCTGGCTTCTTTACTGAGGGTTATCACTACTGTGGGGAATGCTATCCCACCCCAACCACCAAGCGCCAAGCGGTGTCAGCCCTTGGCTGTGGCTGCTGCTGAGAGCGGTGGTTCCTGAGGTGACCACAGCACCCTTTATAATTACGGTGTGCACCTGGTGGTTCCCAATTCTGGTGTCCTGGAGTCACTTGACCCATGTATAGGCCACTCACACTGAAACCTGTCTGTGTCTCAGTGGCTGTCCTGCCTGATGTCTCTGGTTTTTGGATCAGCATACACTGTGGTGACATGCAGGTGAGATGACATCCGTGCCCATGGGGAACTCTGTTTCATGGTCATGCAAGGCAGCCCTATTAGAAGGAGTTGGGGACATGGGACAGGCATGGAGTGTGGTGTGGTTATCATATCTTTGGAGACAGGGACCTCAGGACCTCTGTTTAACATTGGTGATGTATTTCAGCAGCTTTGAGTACATCCCGTAAAAAATCAGAACCCAAAGGAATTGACAATCCTGTGTAGGGTTAGGGAGGACTGGCTGTAAGGTGTCCTGGCCAGACCTCCCACTGTAGAACTGAGAAAGGCCCACTACGAGGTCGGGGCTCCGCAGGGTTCAGCCTCTGAGTCTGAACATGCCCTCACCAGGTCTGGTTAGCACCTCTCTAGAGGGACGTAGAGAAGCCAGGATACCTCTAGGAACAGTGGTTCAAGGTCTCAGGAGACAGGTCTGCCCATAGTTCCCCTCTCCCGGGAGTGAATTGTCTTCCTAGTTCCCCAGCAGAGCTTGGAGGTTTCTTCACTGAATGAGTGAATCAGTCTCACTATACCTGGAGGTGGGGTTGGTTTCTTTGCCAGGAAGCCGGCTGGGAGGTTTGTTTGGGCGCCTTCAGCCTCCAGCCTGGCATTAGTGATCGCTGAAGTGTTTGTAGGAAGTTGGAGTGGAGGTGAACCCCAGATGGAGATCCTTATGGAAAGCCAAGAAGGAAACCAGCCTCTGCCTACGGCATCGCCTGCCAGGGACGGCTGGAAGGCAGATTCATTTAGCCAATGCCATGTGGGCACTTGCCATGGCTGTGGTGGTCTCCAAGGAGTGCCAAGGCCTTTACAGGCCTTTAGAGTTCCTAGGGTGCTTGGAGGGTGCCTGCGGGGATACCCCCAGACATGGGCGGCTCACCCTTTGCTGAGTCAGCACATTCCAGTGTGTCTGGTCTTTGCTGAGAGAAGGTGAGGTCAGCTTGGGGCCGGGCTTGGGCTGGGTGAGGAGGCCGCAGCAGGGCTGCTTGTGCAAGAAACTTGAGGCTGCCTGGAGCTGGCAGACTCCACGCCTGTGGGCATTGCTACATAGGAAGCGTAGGGGGGTGGCGTGGGCTCAGTGCTCAGCGCTGCTCGGCTCTGTGCAGAGTTCTGCCAAGTGGCCTGAGTGGCCGGTAGATGAAGACAGAGATATTACAGAGATTGCTATCCTCAGCCTTGGAAGGGGGGACTTCCCACCTCACAGAACGCCCAGGTCACGGTGGGGCCACCTGAAGCTCAGATGTGAACTGTGTGGCTTGAGGTTGTTGCGATGGGCCACACAAAAATGGCTGTTCAAACAGTTCAGACTTGTTTGTCTTTGGCTAAGTCTTGGCCATCGTAAGTTAGCTGCATTGAGCCAAAGTCAGTGATGGGTAGGCCTGGCTCTTCCAGAGGGGTGTGTGTGTGTGTGTGTGTGTGTGTGTGTGTGTGTGCTTTTATGTATGTGTGTGTGCTTGTGTGTTTGTATATGTGTGGTTGTATGCATGTATGTATAGTTGTGTGTGTGTTTGCGTGCTTGTGTATATGTGTGTACATGTGTGTGCCTGTGTGTTTGTATATGTGTGTTTGTATGTATATATGCATGTGTAGTTGTGTGTGTGTGTGTGTGTGTGTGCTTTTATGTATGTGTGTGTGCTTGTGTGTTTGTATATGTGTGGTTGTATGCATGTATGTATAGTTGTGTGTGTGATTGCGTGCTTGTGTATATGTGTGTACATGTGTGTGCCTGTGTGTTTGTATATGTGTGTTTGTATGTATATATGCATGTGTAGTTGTGTGTGTGTGTGTGTGTGTGTGTGTGTGTATGTGTAGGACCTGCTCAGCTGCTGCAGATCCCCCCAGTTTCTGACCCTGCGATCTTTCCTCTTATTTGTTGTCTCTCTGCTCCTAACATCACGGGTCTCTTCCTGACAGTGCCTCCCGATCCCTCAGGGAGCACCTGTGATGGCAGTGGACAGTCCTGCCTCCCACTCCTGGCTTCTCGGTGTCATCCACAGGGTCTCTCATTAGAGAGCCTATGCCTGACTCCAGGACTTGGCTGGAGGTGTTTTAGAGCCCTGTCGCCTCCTCTAGTACAAAGGCAAAGGAGTAGTGACTGTGAACTCTGGGCTCCTCACAGAGCTCAGATCCTCTGTCAACACTGTTGCTGTCCTCGAAGGCCTTGGCTTGTCACACGTTAACCCAAGATCCTCCAGAGGCTTCCTTTCCTGCTAGCTCAGGAGCGGGCCGACTCCTCACATGGGCCTTGCCGCCTTCTCCCCTCTGAGGCCTCCTACTGACTACTTCTGGCAAGCCCCTGCCCTGCTGGCTGTTTCTTTTACTTCCTAGTCCCTGGCCTCCCTGCTCTTGCTATTCTCAGGTGCTCTACTCTAGAGACAGCGTGGTCTGCCCTTGCTGTCCTTTTGTATTCTATGGTCACTTTCAAGGCGCTAGGACCAGTTTCTACCATGGCCATGGGCATTGTGGTACTCAGCGTGGGGCTGGGGGTGGGGCTGTGTGTGGGCAATAGAGGAGAAGCTTAAGATGACTGTATTTTGTGTGTATGTGTAATGCATATATGTGTGTGTCTGGACTGTGGGTGGCAGGTGCAGAGGCCACTCCCCTCCCCAGCACAGGAGCCCCCTGCCACTCTAAGGTGCCTGTTCCTGTGTGCATGTATGTGTCCACGTCTGTGCTTGCCCATGGAAGCCAGAGGTGGGTATGAGAATCTCTGACGCTAGAGTTGCAGGCGATTGAGAGCTGAGTGATGTGGATCCCAGGGGCCAAGCTCCGATCCTGTAGAAGAGCATGAGGTACTCTGACATGCTGATCCATCTGTCTAAACTCATGTCAAGGGTAAGGCCGTCGACTAGGCTACCCACCTTGAAGCCTCTCTTTGCAGCTTTGGCCTCACAGAACCCACGGTACAGCTGGAGGCTCCGTGTCGTCTACTTGTCAACCCTGAGGACTCTGGGCTGCCGTGGCATCTAGAGTGGCAGGTGGCTCCTGTGCTGGGGAGGGGCGTGGCCTCTGCACCTGCCACCCACAGTCCAGAGTCTGCTGTTAGTGTGCTTGGATTACTCAGTGGGTGACAAACATAGAAACAGAAGGTCAAGAGAGCACTCAGTTGTTAAGTTATGAGTCAGAAGAGAGCCCAAAATGTGTAGGGGCATTGTGTCCCAGAGGGCCAGGAGGACATCAAAGATGTTGGGGGTTTTTCCATGGATGCGTGTGCTTTGGGGTGTGCCCGTGAGAGGGGACATCTGGCTGACATCACAGGGATAAGGGCCGAAGCCTTCCTTTACCACAGTAAACAGGGGGAATTTAGGCAGGTAGTGGCCTCCAAGGCCTGGCTTCCCTGAGCGGAAATTGGGCCCTTGGCTCTGTGTGAGCCAGCCAGTGGCCTCCAGAAGCCAAGGTCTTGGCCTGAAGGTTCATATTCCTGAGGACTCGGCTAAGCTGAACGTTGTGTTGGCCGGAGAACCCCCCGGTGAGGGGTGTGCATACTTCTGGCAAGCCGCCCTGCCGTGGCCAGGTGTTCCCCATCTGTGTGCTGAGGGTGGACCTAAACGGTCCTCCTGGCCTCTGCCTCAGAGCCAAAAAAAGAAAGTTTGTGTCAGATGCAAGACCACTTTCACCGCGAGGACACCAAAGCTGTTTGCCCAGAATGCTGTTGATCAGGCCACGCCCTACCCTAAGTTATTCCATGTTGCTTAAATGTGAGTTTATCATTATTCAATAAATTCTAAAATTGCGGAAGGACACACGCGCTCATCTGTTTCTGTCACAACAGAATCTCCCGAGGACTGGTGAATCGAGAAGTTTTCTTTCTTGCGTTTAACTTTTTGTAGGCATCAATTATAGATATCGATTCCAGCCCAGCAAAAATAAATTCCTCTCTGCAGAGACTGAAGGCATTTAATGACAGTTCCCTGTTGAGTCCATGAAACTCTAGGCCTCACTGGGGTGGGCATGTGGCCCCGAGGGATTGAGGACTGTTTAAAGGCGTGGCAGGCCTGTCCCTGACGCCTCCATCCCAGACCTTCTACCTGCCTGAAGCCTTCTGCACTGTTCTTGTCCACATCCTCGGGAGGTGACGGACACTCGAGAGATGAGGCCATGTGGTTGTGATGATAAGAATGTGTGTCTTGTTCCCTGGAAGCCACTGGGGACTCACCTGATGGCTTCAGAACAAGTTCACCAGCAATATATAGAGATCAACGGTAGCCCCCTCCCATCCCGGAAGCAGAGTCTGAACTTGCTGAACTGAGTCGAGGCTGTGGTTGGAGGCCTGCGGCTCTCGTGTCCTGTGAGAGGGGGGGGAGCTCTGGTGTGGAGATGCCCACTGCTGGGGTCACAAGCTCAGGGACAGGAGCTGTCCTGAAGCAGAAACCGCAGCTTAGGGACAGCAGGTGACAGCCCATGCTCCTCCTGTGTGGGGCACATGCTAATGAGGGGATGACTGACACCTGCCCACCATGCTGTTCTGCTCTGTACCCTGGTGCCTTCTGGGTGTACATAAAGGGGCTTAGGGATTGACCGAAGATAGGAAGTCGGCGTGGGTGGTGTGTCCGAGGGAGAGGCCTGAGCAGTCGCAGGGTGCCACAGGTATGGTAGGTTTTCTGATAATATCTACCCATCATTCACTTAGACAAGTAGGTTGGTTCAGGCAAGTGGATGGGCCGATTTCTGGCTTAGGGGCAGCAGGGCGGCGGGATATTTCTGCAGATCTGGGAACTTTGGTGTGCAGAGATGGGGGTTGGGTGCTGTTTTCATGGGTGTAGTGTGGTGGCTGTGGGCTTTTGGATGAGCGGTCCTTCCCCCCAACGAACTTGGGCTCCCAGCAATGGCAAGAGACAGCGACACTTCCTGCACACCCCTGTTACTCTTCTTGTTTCCAAACTGCTGTAGAAACTAAATGATTAATTAAGTGGCGCCCACACAGGGCTTTTTTTTTTTTCCAAGAATGTTTTTTTTTTCTTCTTTTCTTTCTTTAAACAAAGCAGCGCTCCAGTGGCTTGTCAGAGATGGGGCAGGGAGAAAGCTTTAATGGTCTTAATAAATCACAGTTACTCACGTGGGCAGATGCGTCAGGCTGAGGAGGCGCCTGATTAAGCATCTAATTGTGTTGACTGAACTGGCCACACCCCCCACCCCGGGGTGGCCATATTGCCCAGAGGTATTGTGAGCGAACCTTACCACCTCTTCTTGCCTTCTTTCCTGTTACAGAACCAGTGCTTCAGAGGGGTCGCTCCTGACCTTAGGCAGCCACCTTAGTTCCTGCAAGGAGTGGGGGCGGGGTGCAGGCTGCACCTCTGGCAGCATGGCCAGAGCTCTGCTCAAGGACTCCAAAGTGGCATTCTATGAGGCTAACCCTTCCTTGGTGCCTTCCTATCCGGGACCTGTGATGATCAAGTGCAGCTGGGGTTGCCAGGTGGCGGTGGTGCGCACATTGACTTCCAACACTTGGGAGGCAGAGGGGTGGAACTCTGAGTTCGAGGCCAGTGTGGTCTATAGAGGGAGTTCCAGGACAGCCAGGACTACATGGAAAAACCCTGTCTCGAAAAAGTATTTGTAGGTGGGGTGGTGGGAGGGTGACCACTAGCCACGGACCAATGAGTACCGCTAGCAATATAAAATGGTACAGCACGTGGCCTAGCTCACAGCTGGAACGGGCCAGGGGACTGTGCTGGGCTGCTGTGGGCTTACACGACACTAGGAAGACATAGCACAGTTGAAGTTGGAAAAGCTGGAGCGTCCAGGACAGTTTCATCCAGAAGAGGGACAGAGGGAAGGGGAGACTTTCATGAAGCCTTGGGGGATATGTGACATTAAGCCCCAACTTTCCTCGAGTCCCTTCTGAACATCTGGCAAGAGGTAGCCACTCAGACAAGGCCTATCCTGCCTCAGCGGAGAGCTTAGATCTTACTGGGTAGTACTACCACAGACCTACAATGACATACAAACTTGGTCACCACTATGTTAAAAAAAGTCTAGATAGCAACCTGAAGGATCTTGAGCAGTTAGGATGGCGGGGGTGGGGATGTTTCAGAGCCAGAGGTAGGGACGAGTGTGTCCCACTGGGAAGACAAAGCCTGGCTCCCTCTGAAACAGACTGTGAGGCTCGTGTCTACCTTGTAACTTGCACATGAATTCTCTGTCATATTTTAACAGCCCAGAGCTGGCAGCGACTCTACTGACCAGGTGCAGACGTGCTGGGTAAACGAAATGTGGTATATCCATACAATAGACTATTATTTGGAACAAAGTACAGACGCGTAGTCGAACATGGCTGCACCCCGAGAGAGCCTTATGCTAAGTGAGTCACAGCAGGCCACATATTGATTTCCTCCCTATGAAATGACTATCGCGGGGAAATCGGGGAAATTGAAGGAGACAGGAAGTAGACTGGTGGTTGCTTTAGCCTGAAGAAGGGGAGTGTGTGTGTGTGTGTGTGTGTGTGTGTGTGTGTGAATCTGTAACAGGCTGAGGCAGTGGAGTGCTCTGAAGTCTTGGCTGTGGGGGGATCTGCAGCTGCGCCCAAACCCTTGGGCTGTACCTGAGGTGAGAGTTCAGTGGTAAAGTCTCTATGAAGCTTCAGAAGAAAGGCGATGGGGTGAGGCCTAAGGGTGGTGGGAGGGGCCGCCTGCTGAGGGACACATGGGCAAAGGAGAAAGAGCAGAGAACGGAGCTGGCACAGCAACAGGCACAGGGGCAGAGCGCCCAGGGCTCTGGGGTCAGTGGGAGGGGCCCTGCAGAGGAGCCGCCTGGGAGGATCATTCTCGCTGTGTCCCACCTCAGCCGCCGCTCTCCACTCTCAACCTCTTCATGGCCCTCTGCCATGTCTCCCTGCCATGGGCTTTCTGCTGTGGCCTCTCTCTCACGGCTCTCTGCCTTGGCTCACATGTCTTCCTTCTCTCAATGTGTCAGGAGTCTTCTAGGCCCCAGCCTTAAAAAACAATAGGAGTCTGGGCTGGAGAGACTGAGCAGTGGTTAAGAGCACTGACTGCTCTTCCGAAGCTCCTGAGTTCAAATCCCAGCAACCACAGGGTGGCTCACAACCATCCGTAATGAGGTCCTCTTCTGGTGTATCTGAAGATGGCTACAGTGTCCTTACATATATAAATAAATACCAAACAACAAAAACAGTAGGAGTCACCTCCCTTCTCAGATACCTGTCCAGGTTCAAGGGGTGGTGGTGGTGCTGTTCCCTCTCCTGTGGAGAATACCACAGAATTTGGGGTTTCACCTGACCACCACCATAGTGAGAATGTGTATCTGAACCACAGTCTCCTTAGCTCAAGGCCTCTGAGAATGAGAGCATCCCCGACCTCTGGGTGACCTAGTGCCCTGTGGCCAGCCTCAAGTCACAGCCAGAGTCTGTCCCAGGCCTGGTCCTGCAGCTTCCGAATATCTTTCCAGTACTTGGAACCAGACCAGGATTGTAGTGGGCCATGCAGCATTCCCCGGGCGCCAGCTACAACAGCCCTGTTCGCTCAAGGGTTAAGTCTCGTTGAGGGTAGCCTGGTGTGGAGATTTATGAAGGGGATTTATTACTAACAGGTGGAGGGCGCAGGCATTTCTGGAGACCCAGAGACAGCCTGCTAGATGCCTTGCAGATAACAAAACACGGAGGCCCCTTCCCCTGAGACCCACTAATCCAGAGGCCATCTGTCCCCACGAGTCGCGGCTCTGGTTAAGATGCAGAGAGACCACAGGTTGCAGGGTGGAGCTGCCATTGGCCACAGCACACAAGGAGGGCAAGAGACAGGTCCCAAGTTCAGGATTCCTCTCCAGGCCAGGGCTTGGAGGATATCCAGGATCTTCTGGCTGTGGCTCTGTTGTTTCATTCCCCCCACCCCGCTCCCCACCCCCGCACCTCCAGCTGGTCCTGCCCCTGTGTTGCAGAGGTCTAACTGATTGACAGGCTTCACTAGAGGGTGAATCGTGGACACAGGTTGAAGTGAAGGGGTGTCACACACGCCACACTTTCTCAGGCTCAGAAATCGAGCATGCCTGTTTAGCACCTGGAGGCAACCAGACCTTAGCTGTACGTTTGGCCCTTTCAGACTAGACGAGGGTGACCTCAACCCTGAATCCACCCCCTTTTCCACTGAAGATGTCCCCAAGACCCTCCATGCTCGTTCAAGGCCTGCCTGGTGCTTATATGCGACTTGGGCGTGTCCCCACTGTGTGGAAGGAGGTGAGTTTATCAAGTGTTTTTCTCAGATTTTCTAGGAAAGTGTCCTCTACCCCACATGGTGAGAAGGCGCGATGTGAGAGACAGGTCAGTTAGGGTGGTGGCAGTGGCACTTGGGATTGTCTCTATAGTCAGGGAGGTGGAACCTGGGACCACTCGATGCAGGGGGGCTGTGGGGTTGGGGACAAGCCTCATGTGTCCCCTCCTTCCTTGCTGTCACTTCTCTGTGTTCATAGAATCACACAGAATTCTATGTGTTCTTGAATTCCAAGATCAAGGTGACACAGGCTCAGCTCCTCTCAAGGCCTCTCTTCTTGGCTTCCAGGTCACATCTTCTCCCTGGGTCCTCACAGCACCATTCCCGGGGGGCTCTGTGTCCTAGACTCTTATGAAGATGCCAGTCACCGGACACTGGCCTGCCTTGTGACCGGTAACTGAAGACCTGTGTAAAGGCTCTGTCTAGTCCTGGAGTCCTGGAGTTAGCGTCAGCCTGTGGACATTGGGGAGAAAGCTGAGTCTTTCGCAACAGTTTCTTCTTGTTGTCCTAGTTACTTTTCTATTGCTGTGAAGAGACACCGTCACCAAGGCAACTTAGGAAGCATTTAATTGGGGGCTTGCTTACAGTTTTAGAGGTAGAATCCATGACAGTCATGGCAGTAAACATGACAGCAGGCAGGCAGGCATGGTGTCGGAGCAGTAGCTGAGAGTTTACATCTTATTCACAAGTCGAAGGCAGAGAGAGAGAGAGAGAGAGAGAGAGAGAGAGAGAGAGAGAGAGAGAGAGAGAAATTGGGTCTATTGTGGGCCTTTGAAACCTCAAAGCCCACCCTAGTGACACATCTTCCTCAATAGGCCACACTTCCTAATCCTTCCCAAAACAGTTCTGCCAACAATCATTTGACCTATCAAAGTTTTGAGCCAATGGGGTCTGTTCTCATTCAAACCCCCACACCTGTGTGTGGCCTGGGCCTGGGGGACGGTGGGATTGAAGCCTTGGACTTCCCTTATCCTACCACATGTTGATTCTGTGCCCATCTGTCCCTCCCCATGCCAAACTTCTCACCAAGCATCGGGGTGGCGATTCTGCCCACACACGTTGGCAGTTAGGGGGTCACAGAGAAAGCAGGAACATGGCCTTGAGCCAGTTCTAGGAAGAACCATCTGGGGCTGGAAGTTCTGTCTGTGGTCAGGGCTTTGGGCTAGCGACACTTTAGCTATACTATTTCTGTGATTGCTACATAGTCACTAGGCTGGGGCCAAGGGACTCTGCCTGTATGACCCAGGCCTATCATCCAGTCAAAAGGACCATACATGCCTCTTGCAAGGGGCCAGCACCTCTGCAGCTGGCTGGCTGTGTGTACCTGCTAACTCAGTCAGGCTCAGACGCCTGTGTCTTTGGTACAGAATGCTCTGAGCCAGTTCCTGGAGGGACTGGGTGTGAGGCTCACTCTGCCTCACAGGTTTTTCTGCCTCTGAGGTCATTGGGCTCTGTGTCTTCTTCGGTTTTGTCCCTTGTGTCCTTCCTGAGTCACAGGTCGAGTCAAGTTTGCCTGTGGGAATTTCTCTTCTGTTCTCTGAGCGCAGGTGACACTCAGATGACAGGGAGTCTCTTCTCCATGCGTGGCCCCATTTTTCTTCTTCCCCGTCTTCTCCCCCCAGGATGTAGCAGCAGACGGCCACCTCCACTGATAGGAATCCCTCACCTGGAAAGTTCAAAGTGCCAGTCTCCCCTTACCCCAGTGGGGAGAAGGAATCTCCTCCCTGTGTTGGAGCTGGGAACATTTCTAGAAGGGACTTCCCTGGGTGGGAAGATTGTCTTCCAGCTCCGAAAGCCCTGCTGAAGGAAGGGACTGGTCCTGCAGGTGCTGGAGGCTGTGATGTTCCTCTTGTGAGCCTGGGGTCCTTCTGGCCTCCAGGCTGGGTCAGACGATGGCTGACCATTCAGGCAGATGGTCTAAGAGCGACTGACAAGGTTGGCATGGTGAGGAATGCTGTCTCTGGGTCACATCTGTGTCACTGAGGTGGGGACAGTGTCACTGTGCTCCTAGATGAGGGAAACAGCTCTAGCTACTGACCCATTTACCCATAGCTTTGCTATGGCCGGGTTCACAGGGTCTGGTGACATCACCACTCCCTAAGTGCTGTTAGAGATGCCACTGCTCTGGTCTCCGCTGCACTCCATCAAGGGCTTCAGGTGCCACGGGGGCATTCAGGTTTGTGAAGCTGAGTTTAGAAGCTGTACTGGTTTAGTTCTAATGTCAACTTGACACAAGCCAGAGGCATTTGGGAAGAGGCACTTCCAGCTGGCCAAACCTCCATATGACTGGCCTGTAGGCAAGTCTGTAGTTCGTTTTCTTAATTAGTGATCAGCCCATTGTTGTGGGGGGGGGAATGCCATCCCTGGACAGGTGGTTCTGGGGTGTATAACAAAGACTGAGCAACCCAGGGGGTGAAAGCCAGTAAGCAGCATTCCTCCTTTCCTGTCTTGAGTTCCTGCCCTGACTTCCTTCAATGATGGATTACAAGCTGAGAGTTGTAAATGGAAAAAAATCTCCCCAGGTTGCCTTTGGTTGTGGCGATCCTTCAAACAGCAATAGAAACCCTAACTGAGACGGGGCTGAGGGAACAGCGGTGGCACTGATGAAGCCACCGTCCCACGCGAGGCATGGAGAAGGGCTGAACGGTCTGAGTCGGGGCTTTGAGGAGCCTTTGGGAGGGTCCATGGAGGGTTGCGAAGAGAGGCTGGGCTCTGGCAAAACTGATGAGGAAGGAGAGGCAGGGTGAGAGGGGAGTGGGTGTGCCCTGGTGACACTGCCACAGTAGCGGGGGAGGCTGTGGTAGTCTGAGCCAGTGCGGGGCTGTCCCTCTGGGCACCTCTCTGGGTGCTGCTGGTTGCAGGGGCCCAAGCCCTGGTGCTCTAGTTGGTGAGTGGCAGGTGGCCTCATTATGCTCCTGCCTGGGCAGTCCAGGATGCCCATTCAGTCCTTTTATCTTCTCTACAGTCCCCCAGGGTTCCCATCCAAACTCTTCATTTGCTTCTCTGCCAAGCCTCACGGTCCATGACCTTTAGACTTAGCTGCGCTCTTGGATCTGGATCTATGCTGGGCTTTGCATAATGTGTAACCACCCTCCCCCCCAGCCCCCCAGCCCGCACCAGCTGCTGGTGCCTCTGCAGGAGGATGCCCTGCTGTGAGCTGACTGCCTGCTCTTCCTCATCCGCTCTGAGCCACTGTGGGCTACTGTGAACTCCCGGCTGTAGATGGCAGTGCTGTGGGTGACCCAGAGCCTCAGAGAGCTGAGAGGCATCTGCAGAGCCAGGGCCAAGATCCAGGATGGGCAGAGTCCTGGTGGCTTGTGGGGCCAACACTGAAACCACCCTGTGCCAGCTCCCGTCTGCTTCCTCTGGTGCACGCTAGCTGGGGCCAGGAACCTGAGTTTAGTGCCTGGCTGTGCAACCATGGCCTCCCTGCTGGTTATCCCAGCTAGGAACAGGAATGGCCCTTTTTCCCCAGGCAGAGAGAGAGATGTCTCCAGGTGCCCATAGGAGAGGCATAGCACGCTGGCAGTAGGAAGGGTCTGGCAGAGTCATGACTAGGTGAGCCTGCTGGAGCAGGGGCAGCTCCCGGCAGCCCCGAGTCTGGGCAAGCTCCTTGCTGGTGCGTACAGTCACTCAGTGTCTGCAGCGTTGGCTGAACTCTGTTCCCTCAGCCTCTTTCTGCCTCCTGCCATTGGATGAAGGGCTCCCTGGGATCTGATCCTCAAGAAAGCCTGTCCCTGTCATCACAGTTGTGGGCTGCACCCAGTGAGGAAGTGGCTGCCCTGGGCCAGGCTGGCGGGAGGAACATGGCAGGGGATGTTAGACTGGGAAGCGGGAAGTAAATTCTGAGGGCTGGGCTCTGTGGTGGGACAGACATGGGTCCTGCTGGCCTCCCTCCTGGCTCCCCAGTGACTCCTCTGAGCCTCAGTGCCACTTGAGGATCTAGATTCAGAGTGACGGGGAGGCCCTCACTTAGTGGATGGTGGCCCTGCCCTGGCCTCTGGGAGGTGCTCCACACTTTCATCTCTGTGGTCTTTGCTCTTGATGTGGCCCGCACCACGCTCCGCCAATGTTCAAGTGTGTCTACTGTGCGGGGGCAGTGAGGGGGCAGCAGTGGATCTTGTGAGAGGCCAGGCTCTGTTAGAACCTGCAGAAAAGACCTTGAGTCTGGAGCTGTGAAGACCCCGATTCCAGAATAGGCAGCGAATACTCTGAGATATGCAGCTCTGGCTAAGGTCACTCAAAGGCCAGGCCCGGTTCTTTCAGCCTTGATGCCAGTCTCTGTGTCTACAAAGACATCTGTGGATGCCATGAGCATGGGGTAGGTGGGCATCCCTCAGGGTCTGGCCCCTGTTGCAAATCGGGTGGGTTGCACCGCCTGGGTCTGTGGGCACCTGCAGTGGGGAGCCCTCAGTGGCTGGCATGGGAGGCCCAGAAGGAAGTGCGATCCCGGAAGCGGAGACCTGCAGAGCCGAGAGGTAGCTGGCTGGATGCCACAGCCACAGTTTGTGGCAGGCTGTGTTGTCACTGCCATAACCGAGTTTACAGACAGGCGTAGGCACTGCTGAGCCCACAGGACGGATCACAACATCCAGAATTCTTTCCTGGGCTCCTGTCTGTGAGAGGCCTCCATCCGGGCCCTGAGGGTGGGGCAGCAAGCAAAACCGGTAAGGTCCTGTTCTAAACAGGATCCAAACAAGATGGGGCAGTGAACACACACTGGTTCGCATGTACCTGTGCACTGCCATGTGTGTGCAGTAATCACACATGTACACTTACGTAGCCACATGTCAGTGTACACGCATGTGTGTGCAATGGAGGCGGACCGGGGAGGGAGGGGTTTGTGGGCATGGATTAAATTGGCTTTTTCAATAAGGAGCCCAGAGAAGGTCTTACTGTAAAGGGACCAGGGAATTCTGTGAGGGAACAGAGGAGCTGGGGGGAGTCTGGGGCCCCGTATTACAGGCAGCAGAACAGTAGGTTCAGAGAGTCTGAGGTAGCCATGCATTGAGGGACACGATTGCCAATGGCGTGTCTGTTGAGCTGGTGAGAGTGTTTCCCTGCCAGGAGGTTACAGACAGCAGGGCAGCTGGCCCAGGTGAGGGGTATTGTGTGGGCACACCAGCACCCTGGCTTCCACTGCCGCCCAACAGTCATGGTGGTTTAGACTCTAATCCAGGCTGACTTCCCTCAGAGATAAGATGCTTCTAGTATGATTTAGATGGAGCCCTAGCCTTGGGGAACTTGCAAGGTTTGGCTAGGGGCCAGACTCATCCGTGAAGGACAAGAGGGCGGTGCCCGGTTCAGTTAGCTCACGACCGCTTGCCTCTGTGATACACAGTTGCGGATGGCTATATTTAGTTCCTGGCAGAAGCAACAGAGGCGTCCACTGCCTCGAGTCCAGCCAGGAACAGAAATAGAAATGGAAGTTTCTGCTGAGCTACAAGATAACAAGATGATTTCCACCGTTCTCTTTAGTAAATCCAACTTTAACAGAATTGATTGCAATAAAAATAGATGGCCTTTCACGATGCTGGAGAAAGCCCGCAGTCCAAAGGGATTCCTGCTTCAAACCGTTTTTCCTTTGTGATTGCGAAAGGGGCTTTCGCTTCCAGCAGCTCCGTGGGCCAAAGGCAGACCCCTCTAGAAGAGATACCCACGGCTGCTGACCTCTGCCCACCATAGCTGTCTTTCCAGGAGGCCCCCACCCATCATTTCTGCCTTCACAGCCGTGGCAGGAACAAAGCCCTAGTCCCTGACCCCATGGCCTGGTTCCAGTCTCAGCACCAGGGTGGGCAGTGCTTTGTCAATCCAACCAGGTCTCACAGACACCTGCGGTGGGCAGGTGTGTGCCCCAGGGCCACTCTCCGGCTGCGGGAGCAAGCCGTGTGTTCACCCCCCAGCCCCAGGGGAAGCCACTAGTGAGGAGAGAGGGTGCGATTCCATGGCTTACTGTTGAACCTCTGTTTTCCCATCTGTAGAGTGGGAATAACCTCAGTATGCTGAAACCCTGTGTCAAAGGCCTCACTGGACCACAAGAGGATGCACCCGGAGATCCAGTCACTCATATCTTCTTCTAGGGGAATTTCTTCAAGGCTAGATTGATCGGTTCATAATATGTACCTTTGCTTCATAGCCCAGGCTGGCCTTGCTTTCTTGCCCTACTCTGTTCCACCCCTGGCTTCCTAGGCTGGGATTGGAAGCAGGCATAGACACATCCATGCTAACAATACGGGGGTTTTGTTTTTTTGGTTTTTTTGTTTGTCATTACTAGAGACTCAGCCAGCAAAAGTGTGGGTCCAAGACTAAAATCCTGGTGGGACCCCACCCCCACTCCCCAGACTCAGAATAGTTTCCCAGGCCCTGCAGGAAAAGACAAGGAGTAACATGTGGCCGAGTTTGCAGGAGCAAGATGAAGTTATCATCGTGTTCTTCCATAAGCAGGCTGACCTCGGAAGAACAAACGGTGATTTTATTAAGTTTTGGGTGCTGGGACTTGAGAGGGCTCAATTAGATGTAATTAGAAGAGGCCGAGGGGTGCTGCTGTGGAGCCCACACAGGGGCCCCGGGTACCAGCTGCCGCCGTTCTAGATCCCAGTGCTCATGAGAAGTGGCAGGTGTGTTGGTCGCGATCCTCTCAGGAAGCCAAGGCCCTGGTGAAGGAGCTAGCTAGGGAAGGGCCACAGGCTGACCATCCCTCGTGGCCGCTGAGGGGTGTGGCTGACCCAGAGCCACTGGGTTGTACTTGGGATGTAACCTGGGGTGAGTATGTGGAGCACGGAGCACAGAGCACCACAGAGCACGGAGCACGGAGCAGGAGCAGAGCGGGACGGGGCGAGTGAAGTGGAAGTTGGGCTTGGGCAAGCCTCTTTGTCCCTGCGTTGTTAAATTGCTAAGCCAGGGGGCGAGGGCTTCCCCCTGAGCCCGACTGGATTTGATCCCTTCTCCCTCTGTTCAGCCCTATGCTTCAGGAAGGGACCTCCCCACCCCAGTGCCGGCAGCCCAAGCCCTCTCAGCTCCTCTCTGCGGTTTGCCCTGGCCCTCTGGCCATACTCCGTATGACCTGACCTGAGACCAAGGGACTCCTCTCTGGCAGACTCTTTGGAGACTCTGCTCATCCATCGCCGCCTTGCCACTTCTGGTTCTTCTCTTGCTCTAGGGAGCAGATCGCGAGGGTTGTTGGTGCTCAGCTCACGCTCTCTGCTTTAGTCAGTCCAGAACGCCCATTCGTTGGCTGGTGTCACCCATATTCCCTGCTCAGACCTCCCTGGACACGGACACACACACACACACACACACACACACACACACACACACACACACACAGTCACCTCAGAAGCCTGTCTCCTAGGTGACTCTAAATCCTGCTAACTTGACAGTGGAGATGAACATTCACACAGAGGCTGGTCCTCACTCCCAGGGGCTCTGAGCCCGAGACAGTCGTAGCTCTGAGCTCTAGAAAAAGAGCTCAGCTATGAAGGGCCCATGGCAGGACAGTGGTTGCAAGGTGCTTTGCCTGTGAAGCTCACCTACCTTCCTGGAAACCTCCAGGCCCCTGGCCAATGGCTGCCCTAGAGGCCCGGGCTTCTCCTTCTGTTTGTCTTCTGGGAGGAGTTCCGTTTTCTCTCCATCTGCCTGACCTTGTGCCCTGACCCCTGGCCCCCCACCAAAGTCACTCTTCTCAGGCTGCAGACCTTGGGATTCCCGAGGGACTTAATGAAGATAGTAAGGGGTAAGAACAGCCTTTGGGGAAAGGCCTTGGGCAGGACCTGCATGTGGCCCTAGAAGCCAGTACAAGAGAAAGCAGGGGCTCTCCTGAGAGGCTCTGAATAGACCATTTGCCCTTTCCCTTGTTAGGAGTGAGACAAAGGAGGAAGGAGACTACCCTTTGATGTCTTTGTCTTTTGAAGTGAAAAGCTCAGAGATTCTTCAAAGAGGCTGAGGGAGCTGCCTTACCTGTCCCTACTCACTGAAGCTGCCTTGGTGAAGGTGGGCATTGTGGGCCTGCTTTGTAACCGGCCTCTGTGGGCAGGATGGGGGGATTTTGGTGCCACAAGAAAGGACCCAGTGTCCTGGTGGGTGTGAACTTCTCTTTCAGCTCTGGCCTCTAACTGGGGACACTGTGTGTTCTGGGTTGTGGTAATGGTTCTGTTCCCTCCCATAGTGGGGTACTCACCCCAAAAGTAGAGTGTAAAAGTGTGGAGTGTAGTTAATTTAGTAGAATATCTGCGAGGCTCTGGGGTCAGTTTCTAGTACTGCATAATAATGCATAAAAATGGAGCGTGCCTGTAATGCCTGCATGTGGGAGAGGAGGCAGGAGGACCGGAAATTCAAAGTCATCCTTAGCTACCTAGTTAGGGTGAGGCTATCCTGGGCTACATGAAACCTCGTTTAAAAAGAAGACAGACAGACAGACAAACAAACAAACAAACAAGAAAGCAGAGAGTAAGGTCCAAGCATTTGTGTGTGTCTCTGGTACTGCAGAGCCTCCTGCCTCCTGTGAGCAGGGGGTGGTGGCCCTGGTCCCTGTCCCTGGCCAAGTCCCGCTCCACCTACTCTGGAGAAAGGAGAGAGGGAAGCCCACTGAATCCCCTCTAATCAGGCTTCACTTCTCTAAGAAATGTTTCACCCGCAAATTACCTTGACGAGTCTTTCCTGGGGACTCATAATTTGTTTGATACGTAACGCAGTGTCAGTCGGAATGAAAGATAAACTCTAATTTGCTGGGAGCGCAGAGCCGCTGGAGTGAGGGCAATTAGAGCGAGTTTCCTCTTCTGATGTGTGACACTCCCCCTCCCCCTCCTCACGGAGGTCTGAAACAGTGATGGCTGCATCTCAGGGTGCTGCCTCCGGGGTCTGTCCAGGCCAAGTGGTCGCCTCAGGTCCCCACCGACTCTGCAGCCCGAGGGGTCACCTTCTAATGTGGCCTTCACCTCTGTTGTGGCTCATTGAGAATTTCGAAGCCGCAGCTTGTAAATGTCTCCCTGGAGGGGCAGCTGCTATGTGTGAGTCTCAAGCACTGGGCTCAGGGGCCGGGCTCTGTGTGCGGGGGCACCTCTGTGGGTCGCTGCCAGGGAAGGTGTGTTGTGTCTTTTACACCTGCCTTGATCCAGAGTTACCAGACACTGTGCAGGATCCTTAGCTGACCTCAGATTCAGATAAACAATGGACAAATTTTGGAATAAGAACATCCCAGATATTGCCTGGGGACTTTAAACTAAGAAATTATTCCGTTTATTTGGACTTAAAATTCAAATATCACATGGACTAGATGTTGAAAATGATTCCCTGTTTGAAATTCAAATTTAAAGATCGCATGGGACACACCTAAAAACAACTCTCAAGATCTGTTGTTCGTTTGAAATCCAGGTTTACCTGTACGTCTAGATGTTGTTGGTTATCCCTGCAGCCTGGCATTTGGCTGTCTGGGCCTAAGGTTCCCTCTGTTGCTACCTCCGGGCTCATCCTTCCTGGGTGGGGTGGGACCATCAGATTGGACGCTCCACTGAACTGATGTCCAGGGTAGCTGGAGACAGACATTATGTGGAGGTTCTACTTGCCTCGCTAGCTGGGGAGGCCAGCTCAGCCCACACACCCGCCCTGCTCTACTCTGCCTCTGAAATCGGACCGCCCCAGGGCTCTTTCTTATAGTCCCCTATCTCATACAGATGCATAGCTTGCCTCAGGCTGGAGGGGCCTGGGTTGGGTGAGCTGAGCCTGTCCAGGGCAGTAAAGTCCCAGCTTCTGCCTCTGCTCTGGTTCGGATGTTTTCTAGGGCTCCTGTGGGTTCTGGTTGGTGGCATAAAAGGGGCCATCTCTTCTACCAGGAGCTTCAGGGTTCCCTGGGCACTGTGGCGTGCCACGTTCTTATTCCACATACCTCTTCAAGATGAGGAGTGACGGGAGAGCCATGGCTGGGTGAGTTCGGGTGTGGCTCATTGGTGAGTTCAGAGACGCTTCTTCCTTGCACTAGAGGGTCTACTCAGTACTCAACCCTAATGCTCAGACACGCAGTGGGACAGATCAGAGCTGATGGTGCCTCTGGCTCCAGTCGGTGCAGCTAGACTGTCTGGGGCTCCAGGAGTGTCCTTCTAGTTGGCAAGCATGTGGCCATCTGGGGCCGGTGGTTCTTTTTGATTGTTATATCACTGAACACACCCGCTCTGACCATGGCCGCCATGTTGGTTCTGTGGGAAGGGCCTTGGAAGGAGGTGGACCAGGTGCTCCTCTCTGAAACCCAGACTCACCCCTGGATCTTCAGCTGGACCTGTCTGTCTGTCTTGCCCATCCTTCTACCATCTCTTCCCTGCCTCGCCCTGTACCAGCCAACTGTGGTTTTCCTTCCTTTAGTCTGTCTTTTTGGACAGAAATCCCTCCTCTGTTCTGTTTCTGCTCATTCTTTGAGACCCAGTTTTGACCCTGTCGGCACGTGGGTTAAACCTCCCTGACAGACTGATCCACACTTCTGTTTTTACTTCTCCCAGGACCCTAGCGGATGCTTTGTTGATCTCGTATCAGAGTTAGCTTATGTCTACACCCTTGCTTATCACCTCAGTAGGCAGGTCTACGCCCTGTCAGTCCAAATCACCTTAAGGTCACTTGGCTTGAGCTGGCACCTGACAGTATGGGAGGACAGGAGATACCAGAAAGCCCTCAGTCATGGCAGCAGCCACTGTGACATCCTAAAGATGCCACCCCAGGAGTCTCTGAGCAACACTAACAGTAGTGTTTGTCTTTTGAGTTTAGGCCTCTCAACATCTTCTGCTGTGTGAAGTCTGAGGTCCCCTCTTGGTGTGCACTTTGGGGCCTTGTTCCACCACTACATGGAAAGTTTCCATTTTGTCAAAGTGGACTTAGTTTCTATCTGGGGTAGAAATAGCAGCAACTGGATATGGTGCATGCTGGGAGGTGAAAGGGGTGTGGCTTGTCCCTGGGAGGCACACAGAAGAGGTGTCTGATTATACTCAGGGCTAAGGTCAATCCCAGTGAAGACCCCAGATTAGCAGACAGGGGTTGTCCATGGATAAAGCTCAGGAAATCGGGCACCAGTTACTAGAATCTTCCTACAGGGAAGTATCTACTGTCATTTAGTCCCACGTCCAGGGACAGAGGGAAGATGCTGTGTCCAGGATTCTCTCTGAAGATTGGTCACAGTGTTACCTTCTGCTCAAACTCCAGACTCTCAGAAGGAAAGCAGGAGCCAGGAGGAGCACAGAGAACCCTCCTACCTGCCAGGCAGACCCAGTCCCCAGCTCAGGTTCTGCTGCCTGCTAAGCAGCAGGGCTCCCATGCAGAAAGGGCACTTGCTGTGTCTGCTGCAGGGCATCAGAGCCTGCCCATGAAGCCTGCTCGCCCATGCGCAGATCCATGCTCCTTTCTGGAACTGAGGCAGGGCTGGCTGTCAAGGGGATTCTAGAGGGAACTGGGTGTGTGCTGGGCATGCTGAGTTCCACGGCCAGGAGGAAAACACTCACCCTTTGCGGTGTGGAATTGACTCTCCCTACTCTGCTGAGCTGCCCGCCTCTGCCTTGGTTTCCACTTGAGTCCCTGTAGCAGGAACCAGATCCTAGATGACCAAAATACATGGGCAGGGGCCTTGTGGGAGCCAGGCCCTCTTCTTGGCATACAGAGTGGGCCCTTTCCCAGCCTTGGGGCTCGTGGCTTTCCAGCTTGCCTCCTGAAGCTCCCCTCCCCACACCGTGGAGGCCCTTACGCTCAGGGAATTGGAGAGTGCTGCTGCCTCTCCCTGCAGTAGAGATGCCTGTACTCCTCAAGGACAGCCTGCCCCTTTCTGTGGTGGCCTGCTCTTCCGTGGCTAACTGTCCATTCTTGATAGAGGCCTCAGCCCCCTCCCTGTTCCTGGCCACCACACTGCATGTTAATTAATGGCGGAGCAGGAGGCCTGCCAGGCCCTTTCAGGGCTGTGCATTCCCAGGGGTGAGCAGGGAGAAGGCACTGTGGGTGTTGGGCCTGGCCCCACATCGCTGGCTCTGAGCCCCAGGGCCCCATTGAAGCACTGGGGAGCTGAGAGCTCTTCAGACCCCCTCTGAGCTGTTGCTGGGACCCCCTCCCTCCTCTGCCCACCCACTACTCACGCTCGTGTTAAACACTCAAGGGACTCCTTTGGAGCAATTAGGAAAGTGTGCAGTCAACACAGGCTGCCCCAGCAGGCGTCCTTCTTAGTGGTGGTGGTGGTGGTGGTGGTGGTGGTGGTGGTGGTGGTGGTGGTGGAGTGGGGGCTGGCAGCGTTGGGAAGGGAACTGGGCACTTTAGTATGCAAGGCAGAACAGCCAGGCTGCCCAGTCGGCCTTCTGCCCCTCCTTGGCCAACCGTGTGGGAAGTCAGGGGAGGAGAGGAGACAGCCATGGGAACCCAGGTGGCTGCTTGCTTGGGTCCTGTGAACTCAGCAGCCGTAGACAGGTGCCGATGGCCACAGTGTGTCTGAGTCCTGTCCCCTGGACACACTGATGAGATCTATCTACTGTGGAGAAGGCATGGAGGCTGAGCCTCTTTTTACCTCACTTAGAATCCTACAGGCACCCAGAGGGGGCAACTCCTTTCCTCTTTGCCATTTGACCCTTGCCCCCCAGAGTTTCCCAGCGGGGTCTCTTTTCTGCAGAAGTGAGCAGAATCACAGCAGCGACCCTGGTCCTACTGAGGTGGTGGGAGGGTGTTTGGTTCCAAACTCCTGGCTGGGAGGTGACTTCTGAGAGTACATTTCAAGGCCCTACAGCTCTCTGGTAACTTCACCATATGGTTGCAGTCCTTGGTAAATACTGACAGAAGCTATAGCTGGGCATAGATGCCAGCTCCGTCAGTGGCCAGGCACTCTGTGACCCAGACCTCTCCGGCCTGACTTCTGAGCAGCCGGTCACACCAGTGACGACTCTTCTCCACCACCCATCTCTTGCCTTGGTGGAACCTGCATCCCTGCCTCTACCCAGAGATGCCAGGTCACACCAGTGATGACTCTTCTCCACCACCCATCTCTTGCCTTGGTGGAACCTGCATCCCTGCCTCTACCCAGAGATGCCAGGTCACACCAGTGACGACTCTTCTCCACCACCCATCTCTTGCCTTGGTGGAACCTGCATCCCTGCCTCTACCCAGAGATGCCAAGACACTCCTGGACTCTCTTTTCTTCCTCCTTGGTACTCGGAGAAGACGCACTTGGTTTTTTTTTCCAGGTGTTTCTAGATAAAGCATTTTACTGGCAGCTTGGATGATAGCCAGTCTTGCTAGTGACTCCAAACCAAGCACCGTGTCTGAGAGTCAGGCCTTCGAGTGCTCATTAGGGGGCTGATGGGAATGGGTGTGCCACTGGGCTCTGGGCAGGGCACTCTGATAACCTAGAAAGTGCCCTCCCTGGCCTTAGTGGGTGGGTCCCTCACGTGTGTTCCCTGAGACCGGGGCACCAAGCACTCAGAGGGTCCAGAGGATGTCCTGTGGTGGGTCAGGATTCTTTGCCTCGAGTCCTGCCCACTCCATAGCCATATTCCTTCCAGGCTCTTTTCCAGTGGAGATGTCTCCTGCCCCAGCACCCCAGAAGCCTGACACTTGTCCTGCTCCAATGGGTGCTCGGGGGATCAGCAGACTCACTTAGGGCAGAGCCGTCTGCAAAGCTAGGCTGATGTCAGGCTGAGGCAATGCAGGTATGACCCCGATAAGGTGGCTGCTCTTGAAGCTCCTGCCACCCATAGTACTCATGCTATAGTGGGAGCGAACAGAGGTTATACTGTGTCAGAATGGAGGTGGCGTGGCCTCCCTGTTTGGATTTTGTCTGATAGAGCCTGCTGTGGTTGCTAGAGATTACCAAGCAAGTGTATGCTCTTCAGGGCAGGCATGCCCACCGACAGCTCTAATGTTCCCGAGGAATGAAGTCGTTACAGGTCTTCAGTGTAACCCTTGAGCAGATTACCAGAAGGAATGAATGAAGTCATACGTGGTCCCACACATTCCTTTTGAATGTCACAGAGCCCTTTCCTCTCCACTTGCCCTGTGAATTAGGGGGGCCGCATGTGACCTATGCAAGCTAAGCACACAGACCCGTGAGCCTTCAGCAGGCACTTTCTGGGTGTGCTTGTCTTGGTGCATTTGTGACAGGCATAGAGCTGGCAGGCAGCTCGGTGCCCCAGTTTGTCATAAATGTGACCGAGGCTAGAGGGGGACCATGTTCTGGAGGCAGGGGCAGCTGGGTTTTGCTTCTCTGCAGGACCTGCCCAGGTCATGGACTTTGACCCTGGAGGACATCACGGGAGCACTAGATGATGGTGGGGCAGGACTTCCTGTAACCGAGGTCGAGCAACCACTGCTGATAGCCCTGTCACCCGATAACGGTGTAACTCTGCCTAGTTATCAGAAGCCCACCTGAAATGTTTGGAGAACTAGCTCTTCTCGAGAAGAGCTTCTCCCTGGGAAGGACGCCAGAGACAAGGATTGCTCATTTTTCGGAGAACTGAGCTCTGTCCCGCACAGGAGGCCTAGGCACCAGGAAAAGTTCTCAAGGTTTGCCTAAGGCCAGTTCGGCGGCCCTCTGTGGTCACCAGCCAAGGAGCGTCCCCAAGCCATAAACTGGGGTAGTTCTGTGATTGTTCAAGTTCTTAGAGGAGGATCAGGAGATGGTTCGGGGTGGACCCTGGGCAGCAGGAGAGTGCTCTACACTGGTGGGCTGAAGTGACAGGCCAGATCCCCTTTCTGGCGACATCCAGGGTGGTGTGAGATGCAGATTCTGAAACTGCAGCACCCACTGTGCATCCTGTCTGTGGGAGGCTCCTAATGTCTCTGAGCCCTGAATTCTTTATCTGTAGAAATGGGGTGGTGGCCTCTTCCTGAGGCTCCTCACGAGGATTGGAGGCCATGTTCACAGAGTCTGGCATGGGAGAAGTTGTTGCTCGCTGACCATGTGACCTGGGCTGGCCTCTGGCTAGTCTTGGACTCTGTCTCTGTCTCTGTCCTGTCTCTCTCCTTCTCCCCCACTCCCTCATTTCTCATCTGTAATTTTCTTCCCCCAGGCACACAGTTATGCGGGACTTGTAATATTGTAATGTTACAAATTGTGCTCTGGTAGAACAACAGGCAGCCTTGAGAGGCAGCCGTGGGAGAGGAAGAGCATTCTACCTCACGGCCTTGTGAGTGTGGCAGCTTCTCGGAGGCAGTTCACGAGCAGAGCCTGTGGTGCTTGGGGCTGGAGAAGGCATGACATCATGAGTGTCCCTTGGTTGTCTCCAGAAGCACCAGGAGCCCTTCCATGTGCACTGCGATTCGTTTTGGCCACAGTGTGTGGGAGTATGTAGTGTGCATTGGCCAGAGCACCTGCGGTGACAAGCAGTCCAAACTTTCAATGACATAAAGTGCTGCTTGCTAGTATGACTCACGAAACTGTGGCTTGGCTCTCCTGCCTTTATGGCTTTTGCTTGACTGGGTGGGTGGCTGCGGCTGAGTCCTCTAAAGCGTGCAGCTGCCAGGTCCGCTCTCTCTGCAGCCTTTTCCTGGAGTTCAGCCCTTCTCACATCTCGATGTCCCGCTGGAAACAGAAGCTGACATGCTGCTGTGCTACCTTACAGCAGGTCACAGAGCAGCCTGGACCCGCTGCCTTCTTACGTGCCAAACTGTCTCATGTGACCTCTCATAAGGTCAAGCATCATCACCTTGAGGCCTCACACATATGCCGGGAGATGGTCTTATGTGGTCCCATTTTTACAGTTGTGGAAGTGAAGGAGCAGAGACGTGTGTGGTAAGGTCAGACTCAGATGGAGAGCTGTTTCCTCTACTGCAGTAGGGATACATGTGTCTCGTATGAGAAGGATGCTGAGACCCTGACTGTTCCTCTCTAGTGAGAGCATTTTTTTTTTTAAGAAGTACATCTTGTGAGTGTGGCCCAGGGTGCACAGCTCTGTGTTCTCAGTAGGTGAGGTAGAGTATGTCTTCTACAAGGGAGAGGCTGCAAGCATTTGGTCCCCTGGGCCTCACGTCTCCATGTCACTCTGGTTAGCAGGCTGTGGCGTTTCCCATCCGAGTTCCTCTGGATCCTTGGTCCTTCACGGTGGGAATTCCTGGCACTCCTGGTGGGGTTTCAGGAGTCCCTTATTCTAGCCAGTGCATAGAAAGTCTTCATAAAAACATTCTGTGCATTTGCCTGATTCCAGAGAAACCTTCCAGGATTCCTGTCCCAGAGATGTGTCTTGGATCCTGTGGAATGGCATCTCCCTGGTGACCCTCGATAGCCTGCAAGTCTCCTGGGCTCAAAGGCAGCTGTGGTGCATGTTTGTACCAGTGGAAGAGAGGATGGGCTTAGCGGGACCAGGATGGGCTTAGCGGGACCAGGATGGGCTTAGCGGGACCAGGATGCTCATGGTGTGTGTGCCAGGTGCTGCGTAGAGCCCAGAGCTATAGACAGTGGGGACAGCAGTTTCTCTCTGCTTTGCTGGGCAATGGTGGAATCCCAGGCTTCCACCCAGGACAGACAAACACCAGGACCAGATTAGCTTAGCCTGTGGGAAAGCCAGGACATGCTCGGTCAGGAGCAACCACAGGGTTCTTGACGCTGCAGCTGAAGTGGTTGGAAAAAGACAGGGCTCATTGGACCCTAGTTTCTTCATCTGCAAAAGGAAGTAAAATTCTAGAGAATTAGGAATAAAAAATACTGAAAAGGAAAAGACCAGAGGTAAAAGTGAGACAGGAATCTTCTTTTCTACAGCCCTCGGTTCCAGAAGAGAGAGGGGCAGCAGATTCTTAGGAAGAGTTGTTTTCAACCTAATGCACGGGGGATGATCTGTAGGAAAGGTGGCTCTAACCAGAGGAAGGGAAACAAAGATAGATAAACCTGCAAGATGAAATTGTGGGAAAATAACAAATTCTAAAGGGGAAGCATTGTGTAAATCGATTTTTGAAATTCTATGCTAGTTTATAAATACACATCAATAAGGGAGTCTGCTTGTGAGTGCTAGGTGGAGCGGGCGTGGAAGGATGGCTGAGGAACCACAGGCCACTTATGCCAACCACGGGCCACTTGTAGATTAGTGATCGTGAATGTTCAGAACCAACCTGTGGGCAGAAGCCAGGGGGAGAACATGAAAACAAAACAAAACGAATGGAGACAAACAAACACATGAACAAAAACACCAGAGTGAACCCCACCAAGCAAAGGCTCTCAACACCCTAGGCACAGCTTGGCCATCTTCTCAATGGGACCAGGGTAAAGAGGCAACAAAATCAGCAAGAACAACGGTAGAGGCTGGCAGGAAGAGTTAGTGTGCTGCAGGGGCTCACATGGGAGCTAAACCCTTACCCGCGCGGGCGGCAGGCAAATAAAACGCAGTGATAGAATTATATTACCAAGACACAGGGCAAGTTCCTGAAGAATTAAAATCCGAGAGATAAACCTTTCTGTGAATGGAGACGAATAATGGATATCATTATATATTCAATTGCTTTCTATAGCCATGGGTGTTTGTTACTTGAAATAATCATCTCGTCTGAAGATGTAAACAAGTACTGAATTAAAAATTAAAAAAAAAGAAAAAGGATCCATTAATGGGATAGACTTCTGTGGCTGGCTTGCACGAGCATTAAACCAAGAGTATGCTAGAGTTTCCCGGGGTGGTGCCTGGGTGGCTTCAGGTGTGGCTTGATCCAGGGGCTTCAGCGGCGTCTTTAGAGCGTTGTCTCTTGCTTGCTCAGTCTTTGGGCTCTGCCATGTGACGGACTTTTATCCTGAGGGCAGTAAGGAGTCCTCATAACATCTTGTTGGAAATTAAAACGGACAAAAATTTAAACACACACACATGCAGTGTGTGTGTGTGTGTGTGTGTGTGTGTGTGTGTGTGTGTGTCAGTGTGCACGCGCATTGCCTCATGTAGCTGTTAGGGGGGTCCTGCTTCATGGAATGTAGTGGCTTCTTGTGAACTAAATGCTGCACCAATGCACTTGGGAAGAGAGTTGGGTTGAAGACCAGGACTGATGGGAGGGAGACCCTTGCTAACCGAGGCTGCCCACTGGTGCCTTAATGGGCAGCCGGCAACACAGGAGAAAGCAGTCCTTGGATGTGGTGAGTGACCTGTCACTCTCTTCATTGCTTCTTTGTCGGCCTGTCTTCCTCCACCCTGTAGTTCCTGTGTTTCCAGCTGCCTCTTGTCTACCTGGCTGTATTTAGTTCAGTCCATTTTCTGGATGATAACCAACCCTTGGTGGTAAACACAAGAGTGTAAGGAGTGTATTTGCCCCGAACTAAAGGCTATCTGGGATGGGCTCGCTTGTGCCAGCATGGTGGCTTCCGCCCCGCACACCTCCTGCCTTCCTGTGTTGCTTCTCCCAACATGCCGCTCACATCCTTATGTTTACAAGATGGCTGTCACACCTCCTGGCATCATGCCTACATTCTGATCCGAAAGTAGGGGAGAATAAGAGGAGGGATAAGCTCTTTCAGAGAGCCTAGGCCTTTGAAACAACGTTCCCACCCAGTGTCTCACTGGTCAGAAGTGCTCACACGGCCATCCTAGAGCAGCGTGGCGGAAGGCACGCTGTTCAGTCCGTGCATGGCCTTTGGACAGAGTCTGATTATGTCTGACGGGTGAAGGGCATGAGAACACTTAGCAGCCACACTCTGGCGAGAGGCTCACAGTACCAACAGCGTGTCAGTGATTTCGCTTGCGAGATGGAGGGGACCCATAAGGCTTTGGGGTACCAACTTCTCCCTTGTAGCACCATCCTCTGCAGGACGCCTATCCTCCCCACCCTGTGATACCCCAAACATTAGAGGCCCAGTCCTGGTGGAGGTAAGGGAGCTGACCAGCTGAGGCAGAGGCCCAGCGCGGCCATAGCTGCAGCCTTCCTGGCTGAAGGAACAAAGGCCCTGAGCAGGAAACCCTGGGGAGGAGCTGTGTGGGCAGAAAATAGGTAGTCATGGAGACGGAGGTGGAGTGATAGGCCTGGATGGGGCAGGGCAGGGCCCAGGGGCTGCAGGTGTATATGCTCAGAGCAGTCTGTGTGATCCTGTGGGCCATGACAGGAGATGGCTTCTCACCGGTGAGATGTGTGAGATTTTGAAATGTGCGCGCCCGCGTACATGTGGACATGCGCGTGTGGAGGCTGGAGGTCAGTCTCAGCTGCTGTCCCTCAGGAGCTGTCCACCTTGTTTGAGACAGGGTTTCTCACCGGCCTGAAGTCCGTGTGTTAGGCTAGGCTGGCCATTGAGGGGGCCCAGGGATCCATCTGTGTCTGCCCTGCAGAACCAGGATTACGTCTCATTATCACGCCTGTCTTTTTACCCAGTTTCTGGGGATTCAAACTCAGGTCTCCATTCTTGTGTGGCAAGTACTTGCTGGTGTACCTCCTCAGCCCTGATTCTGGGTTTCTTCATGGATGGACTTTTTCATGAAATATATATATATAGAAGGAATGGAACAATTTTACTTTTGACAATAAGTGTTTTCCCAAGTGGCCAAGTACTAGGCAGTTCCCTTATGTTCACGGCATGCCACGTGACTGAACCATTTGCTAGTTGGGATACCTGGGGGGAAATGGGTATGGCTGGTGACATGCCAGGTACAAGCCAGGGCCACAGTAGTCAAGGTGTGTCCTTCCTCATCTGTGCCTTGGACAGAGGAGGCTTTGTAATCAGACGCAGAAGTCCACCACTAGGCCGTGACTCACAGGCAGCACTCTGCCAGAAGATTTTAGAACAGGTGTATAGGAAATCCCCCTGGCAGCAGTGGGTGTCAGCACACTGGTGATGGATACCGACTTTGTGAGTATTCTGGACATAGACCCTGGCGGCCTCAGCCTGGAGTCACCCCTCCGGGCAGAGACCTGGCAGCTTTTCCAGGCTTTGAGGCCTCTGGAGGACTGAGGAGATGTACATTGTTCAGCCTGTGAGTGGGTTAGCCTATGACACATGGCCTACCCTAGCATCAAGGCCACAGGCTAGCCATAGCCCCGAGAATGGGCCATTCTGTGCTCCCCGCCAGTGTTGCATCCTGAGCCTGCCATGACTCCTGATCCCTAGCGTCACAGCGCTCCTGACATGGAGACAGTACTGAGGACCTTCAGAGGCTGAGCTGGGAGCCGTGAGGAACAGACCGCAGGTTGCACACTTGCTCAGTTGGGTTCCAAGCAGGTCACAGGGGTAGTGAGGATGGGCAGACATGTGGCTGCGTGTCCTGAGGCCCTGCCCCGGGATGACAGACGTGGAGTCTGAGTTCCGGTTGCGTGGCGTGTGATGCGTGCAGGCCTGGCGAGTGAAGTGCTGCTCTCAGGCTTCAGCCAGGGCTGGTCCAGAGGAGGGGGCTGTTTTGGTGTGGATATTGAAATGAACCCAGGTTAATAATGCCCCAAACAGTACTTATGGCATCAGGCCCATCTGTGTGCATCCAGCTTGAGGACTGGGATGGAGCCGCAAGTCATGGGACACATTTGCCCCTCCTTCCCTATTCTGCCCTCCTTTGGGTCTGCATCTCTAAGACGGGGTTCAGGTTCAACTGGATGTGGAATATGGCCTCTAGCATGAAATTGGGGGAGAGATGGGGTAAGTCATGAGTACCTAAAACTTCTGCTTCAGATATAGTTGGGCTCCTCATGGACACTGAGGACCAGGAAGAGGCTGCCTTCGGGGATGTGGGGGTGGGAGGCTCCCTTACTGTGCATCTTGCAACACAGGGAGTGGAGACACAGAGGGGTCTGGGAAGGGTGCAGGAGTTGGAGGCCTCAGGACAAACACCACGATGGGGAGGCCAGGGTCCATTTGTGGGAAGAGTAAGGTTGAGGCTGGCCCTGGAGGAACGTGGGAAGCCAGGAAGAGAGGCTGGGGTCTTCCTCTTAGGGTTCGAGTGATTCTTCTGTTGAGGCCCTTGCTTCCCCAGGGCTAATCTTCTCCAGTCAGAACTGCAGCAGCTGTCGTCAGAAGCCATGGTGGGCGGCTTGTCCTTCATGAGTGTACAGTGGGTAGGTGCTCATGGGGCCTGCTTGTCCTGGGAGACTTGAACTCAAACTTTTTGGAGTAGGGTGCAGGAAAAGCCCTTATACCTGATGTGGGGTCTCATCCTCAGGGATGGGATGGATCTCTCTGTTCCTTAAGTGTGAGCCATGTCCCTGATTTCCTGCCGTGTGAGGAGGGCTGGCTGAGAAAGGAATGACCGTAGCCCATTGTCAGTGGCAGGCCCTGATGTGACAGAGTTAGGACTGTGTTTGCTGCTGAGGAATCCTAGGTGTCTTCCCTGTCTATCTCAGCTTGATGAAGAGAGAAGAGAGGCATCCTAGACACACCCACGGAAGGACATTTATACCCTCTCCAGCGTCCTTCCTCCCTAGGTCAGGGCACAGGCAAGACAGTTTTGGGCATCACAGTTCAGGTTGAGACTGGGTATGCTGCTGAGGCCTGCACCATAGCTAGGTCCCAAGGTCACTCTGGTGACCTTGAAGAGCAGTTCTGGAGGGATAAGGCCAACTCTTGAGTGTTGTCTGGGTGGGTTCTACTCAAGTGCTGATCCAGTGCCACTGCCAATCCCTTCTAGAGACGTCTTTATTAATTTTTAAGCTACATTTTTTTCTAGAGACTTCTTTCTTGCTTGAGGTCATAAGAGGATCAAGGGCAGAGGCAAGGACTGACTTCCTGGGCCCTCAAACTCCCTTACGAGGAGGGCACTATGAGTAAACTGAGGCACAGAAAGGTTAATCAGTTTGCTGTGGGTCACCCAACCAGCAGTAGCCGAGCTAAGCTTTGAACCCAGAGAACTCATAGTGGCCGTGGGTGTGGTCTGCACCTTTCCAGCAAGCAGACAAGGCCTTGGAATGAGCATTCACGGGGAGGCAGGTGAGCTGGCCACGGCTCCCTTGGGGCAGCCTTGCCGGTGGCTTCCCACGCTGGCACTGTCCCAGCTGTGGACCACCTGGAGCGGTCACCCTCCCCTTTCTGATCAGCACTGGCAATGTGCGGTTGATGCTCCACACGAGCCTTGGGTGTCCACTGGCTGAGCAAGGGCGCCGGCACCAGCCACTTCGTCTCAGCCTCCTGTGTATAGCATGTGGGAGCCTTGGTGACAAGGCTTGGGCTGCCACTCGTTGTGCAGTGTTGTGAGTAATTTGCATCACTGGTGCGAATCGCTGGTGGCCCAGGGAGCTCAGAAGAGGGTGTGAGGGGAAGGAGCTGTGGATCACGGCATGGTCTCGTAGCTTCCCGCTCTGTTCCACACGGTGGATGTGAGCAGGTGTTTGTGGAGGAATGACTGAAGGGTGCACAGGTGGGTGGAGAGATGAATGACTGAGTGGACGGGAGCTTTGATGACTTCTATCCCAGGTGCCTGTGGGTCCTTCTGCCACCAACATGGGACTCAATTAATCAGGGTGGTGTGTTGCTACCTATAGTTACATAGAGAAGCTAAACCCACTCAGGTCTGAAGGGCTCTGCCTGGGGACATCCAGCCTCAGATTCCACATGCCCTGGGAAGCAGAGGAGGTCCCTTGCCTGGCTAACACCTTAAGGACAGCAGCCTAGACTTCCTCAGGACTGGTACTCTCCTGACATGTGCTCCTGAGGGGGCTGTGAGCACCGGGAGGCCAAGACCTCCCAGGCCTGCCTTCTCCAGGTGCAGCCCCTGGAAGGCCCCACGATTGAGCGGCACCTGAACACCATAGCTCTTTCTCCCTCTCCCTCAGTCAGCCCCGATGAGGGCTCCATGATGTTCAGTCCTGAGCTTATCACCCCGCATGCTATGATGTTAGGGAGGCGTGGAGGTGGCCCTCTCGTAGTGTTGGGGTGGCTTAGTGCACCCAATGTCCTCCAGCAGAGAAGCCTGGTGGTAGGTAGTCACTCCACATCCACCCAGATTTCTGGATACCCTTTACTCATTCATGGTGACTGTGGGCATGCCAACTGCGGGGGGGGGGGGATATGGACTCCCTGACTGGGTTCAGTCCCAATCGGTGGTCTGTGGAGCCAACCCACTTGCAAAGAATCCAGAGTCCAAGCCGGGCGTGGTGGTGCACGCCTGTAATCCCAGCACTTGGGAGGCAGAGGCAGGTGGATTTCTGAGTTCGAGGCCAGCCTGGTCTACAGAGTGAGTTCCAGGACAGCCAGGACTACACAGAGAAACCCTGTCTCGAAAAAAAACCAAAAAAAAAAAAAAAAAAAAAAAAAAAGAATCCAGAGTCCAGAGTCAGTTTCTAGATCCTTCCTGCCAAGCTCTAGAGCTCACCCTCCTCCCCCACACACCAGGTTTTGCTTCTGCTCCCTCCAGACCGGAGGAGGGGGGGTCAGCCTTCCAGCCTCCCAGAAGCCTGCTTGGGTCTCACTTGGAGGGAGATCTGCAGCCTCTTGATGGATTTGGGAGGAAAAGAGATGAACAAGGTTAGGGAGTGTGTCAGTTTGCACAGCAGCCTTCAAAGGCTCCGACGAGTCCTGCAATTGAACACAGTTACTAACTTTAACACACCACTCCCCACATCACCTGATCACAGGCTCCCTGAGCACCTGTCTGCTGTCACATATGGGACACTGTCTTACTATGCCTGCCTGGATCTGTCTACCAGTGCCAGGTGCTGTGATGGGCTGCACTAGGTAGAGCCTCTGTGTTCTGTTCCTTTCGGTCTTATGTAGCTGGCAGGTGTCCGCTCTGTTTTTTAATGCTGATTTTTATAGGCAGGCCTTTCCTCCAATGGAGAGGGTGTAGGGGAGCTGGTGACACCTCTGAGGTCAGCTTAGGAGGAGATGGGTCTCCTGGGCAGCCCCCATGGGACCCCATGATGGTCATAAGTGTATCATACTTAGCTGTTGGGCCAGGCAGACTGTGGCTTCTTGAGTAAGTGTTTATTTTGCCAAGGATGCCCCACAGGGCTGGGACACGGGGGTTGCACTCATGCGGCGCCAATCACACCATGGAAATTTATTTCCTCTCCTCCCGTCCCACCTCACCCTGGGTTTATGAAGCATATGGATCCCTCTTCAAACAATCCCTCAAAAGCTCAGACTTGCAAATTAGTTCCTTGAGTGATCAGCTGTATATATTCTGCATTTAATAAACTCAGTTATTAAAGGAGAGGCAATTGCTTATTCAATTACAGAGGATGAGGAGCGAGGCTCAGCCGAACACTCGGCCGATCACTGCGGGAGACCCAGGGCAGAGCATTAATAAAGGAAGGAAACACCCTTGAACTGGCCTTGGCGTTGATGTACTCCCTGGAGGCAGTGAAGGTCCCAGGGTTCTTGCAGGCTCTTTGGGCACCCATCTCTGTCTTCTGTCTTTGAAAAGCTGTCTGTGAGCACAGACCGAAGATGCTTCTGTCTGATTTGTGTGGATTTGGGGGATTTGCATTATGTATGAAATGAAATTTGCATTTCATTCCAGCAAATAGAACAACATTGATAAATACATTTTATGTGTATACAAAATAGATTTGGGCAAGATATGGGGGTCTTTGGAAAGAAGGTGCATATAAGGAAATTAGCTTCATAGAAATGGTGTTAGGAAAGCAGTAACAGGTGATGCAAACTCTAAGAGAATCAGCACAAATGCAGGGTCAGACATCTCACGTGCTCCACCAGGCCAGCCTGTGCACAGCCTGCAAGCATGTCACAGGCTGCCGCCTCTTCCGAGAGGCCCTCTGGATTCTCGGCTTGCTTTTGAATCCATGCAGCTTTCTGGGCAAACAGAGGCAACGGAAGCTGTGGTGTTGTCTGCCCTCCCTCCCTCCCTCCCTCCCTCCCTCCCTCCCTTCCTCTCCCTGCTCATATACTCAGCTATCTGTCTGCCAATCATCTCTCAATCAATGCATCTCCAGACTGTTCATCAATCGATCAATCAATCAATCTACCAGTTACCTATCAACCTATCTACCAACAGCCTATCAGTTTATTTATCTGTCAATCTATCATCTGTCATCTATGTATCTGTGTGCATATCATCTCCTTATCTGCAATGTACCATCTGTCATCTACCTCCTTACCTATCAGAGTCATCTATCAATCATCTATGCATCTATACATCTATGTATCTGCATGTATGTACATATGTATGCATGCATGCATCTATCTATCTATCTATCTATCTATCTATCTATCTATCTATCTATCTATCTATCTATTATTTATCTACTTACTTACCTGCTGTGGCCCAAGGCTAAAACCCCCACCTTCTCAGACATAGTTGGGCAAGGACGTCACTACCACGCCTGTTTTCTGATTGGTTCTAGGTGGAAGAACGTGCACCTGTCCATTCACCCACTCACCTTCCATCTGTCCTTCATCTATCCATATACACCTGCCTATCCGTTATCATCCATCCATTCATCCATGTGTTTATTCATATACCCATTTAATTCCTTTGTCTACCCATTCATGCATCCGCCGACCTATCCATCATCTAACCATCCATTTGTCCTTCTCTCCATCTATCTATCCATCCATCATTTACCCCACCCCACCCCCATCACCAACCACTGGCTCCTTCATCCACCGTGATAGTGATATCTACGACCCTCCTCAATGAGGATTTCATGGCTGTGTGTTCTGAGTCTTACGAGCCGTCTAGCCAGAATTTGGGGCATTGCTCGTCCTTGCTCAACTGTGCCTGAAGAAAGTGGTCATTCGGCCTTAGGCCACAGCAGGAGCTTCCTGGGAACCCCGTGCGGTGGGAGGCTGCCAACATGAGGCTTATTCATGTCTGGTGAGTTCTAGCTCCTTCCACTGAGGTCTTTCCCTGGCTTGGTCTCAGGTGTTCACCCCAAAGCTTGCCATTCCCCTGCTCCAGGAGGCTGCATCATGCCATACAGGGGTCTGGAACCAGACCCCTGGGATGTCATGTGGTACCCACCAAGCAGTGGCTTCTTTATTTGGGAAATTGGGCAAAATAACTCAGGTTGAGAGAGGGAAGGAAGGATAGAAAGGGGGAGGAGGGGCTGAGACTGCATAGGGACCCACTTCTGCTTCAGAGATTACAGGTGATGGCTGGGAGTCCTGCAGGGTGGGTTGTGATGGGGGCAGGGCCGTACTTCCCTGCTGGTTCCTGTGTCCTCACCTGGGCTCCTGAGCTCCTGGGGTGCTGGTGCTAGCCCTGCTATGAAGCCAGGATGCCATCAATGTGGGAATTACTTGCCTACATGAAGAAGCCATTGTCTGGTCTGGTCAGCTCCAGTGTGTGACATTGGCATGGGGCTAACGGTCTTTCCAGTTCACTGTTGCCTTCCTGGCTCGAGCTCCTGTCTTTGGCCATGGAGCCTCTCCTGGCCCTTGCCTTCCCCTAAACCTATAGGCTCTGCCTACTTGGCTCCCAGGTGCCCATGGCTCCTCGAGGGTCACAGGTTCCTTCTGTGCTGGAGTTGTGGAGCTGGTGAGACTCCACAGTATACTCTGTGGGTCCCTGGGGTAAGGGCCTGTGCTCAAGGCCTCACAAGGTGTTGATGCCAGGCTGTCATGGAGCCTGCTGGGGCTGCCTGGGCCTATGACCTTCCTGCTGTTGGCCATGGTGTCAGCAAGCTGGTGGAGTGCCTCTTATACCAATTCAGTCACTCCTTCCTTCCTTCCTTCCTTCCTTCCTTCCTTCCTTCCTTCCTTCCTTCCTTCCTTCCTCCCTCCCTCCCTCCTTCCCTCCCTTACTCACATACTCACTCACTCATTCTCCCACATCCTGAAGAATTAGTAAATGCCAGGCCTAGCAGGGTCCTAAGGTCACCATATCCCCGCCCCTCAGAAGCTCCCAGGTAGCTGGGGGCAGACAAACTAAAAAACGTAACTACATGAATCACATGCTAAGATTACAGGAAGCCAGGGAAGCTGTGGGGTTCAGGGGTGAAACTAGCAGGCTCCTCCCTGGAGAAGCCATCTTAGGTCTCTCAAGTTGCTACCTAATACTAGTAAGCAGGGACATTCCTTGCTACCGAGAAAGAAAAGTCCGAGCTTTCAAGGCTGTTCATGTCCTTCACTCCAAGCCTGGCTATTGGCCACGAGGCTGTGACTTTCCCTGTGCACCATAGCTGGTGGAGAAGGTTGTTCCAGAGATCTGAGGGAAGGATGCTTAGCAGGCAGGCTTGTGGTGGTGGAGTAGGGCCCTGTTCCACGCCCCCCTGGGGCCCGGTGGTCTCTGATGTCTCACAGAGCAGCTGGTGGGCTCTCAACAAATATTTACAGAAGCTGCTACTGTGCCTCTTACTTCAGCCGGGAAATGTCTATCCAGGCTGCAAGGTGGGGTCTGCGAGAAACAGAGAGGGTTTGGATTTTCCTTCCTGGGTGCCTTAAAAAAACATTGCTATTATTGGGCTGCTGAATATTTGGTACCTGCCCCTCCCTTATTCCTAGAAGCAGGGTTTGTGAATTCATAAATGCTTGTTTTTAGACATTTTTTTTTTTTTTAATAACGCACCTGCTTGGGTCTTTGGAGAAACCTTCCAGGGAGAAACCTTCTCTGGTTCTGAGGGCCAGCTCCAGCTGGAGTCCCCCACCCCCACCTACCTAAAGCAGGCACACAGGAGGCTCACAAAACTGGTACCCCTGGAGCTGGAACAAGGAGCTTTCAATTGCCTTTCTCCTCTCAGGTGCATCCCAGAGGCCTGGAGTGGGTGGTCATTCCATGCCACTGGAGTTGAAGTGCCCATGGGGGAAGAATGCAGGGGAAAATAGATGCAGGGTTAAGTCCTTGCAAGCTCCTTGCGGACCCTGGCTCATGGTTCGAGGGGCTTTATCTTTCTTTTTTAAAGCATAACTTTGTTAGTGTGTGTGCATTCGCAGGGTGACAGGCTTCCTAATGGCATTCTGATCATGTATATAGTGTGGTTTGACCGCAGCCACCTCATCATCCTCTCCCATACTCTTCCCACAGGTCTTCTTCTATGCTTTGTGTACATGTGCACACATGTGTATATAGTACCTAGGCTTGCCACATGGGAGAAAACTTGTAATGTTTTCTGTCTGAGTCTGGCTTACTTCACTTAACTTGGTGATTTCCTGTTCCAACAAATGGAATGACTCATTTTCATGTAAATGATATATTGTTTTACCTTGCTATGGCTGGCCAAAAAATTCTATTGTGTATATATCACATTTTCTTTTTGTTATCTATGCTCATGCCAATGGTATTCATTCATCTTTGTCTTTTCTTATTTTTGTATAGTAGAAAATTGAATTTACTTCATCATTTCAGGTTATAGGTCGTCTTGGTGGGACGTCTAGGCAGGAACATCAAACAGCCAGTCACATCACAAACCCAGCAAAAAGCAGAGAGAAACAAGCGCATGGGTGCTTGTTTGCTTGCTCTCGACTTGACTTCTTCACTCCCAAACAACTCAGGTCTCTCTGCCTAGGGAATGGTGATGCCCACAGTGGGCTGGAGCTCATCCTTCTCTTTGATGACCTGAACTTAGTTGTGAGTCACAGGCGAGTTGGTTGAGGCTGAGTATCTGGACAGGAAGAAGACAGATAGACTTCTGATTATCCGTGTGAGAACCTGCCAATGCTAGGTGTCATCTTGGTTAGAGATGGCAGTGGCCTGTTGGGACAGAGTACTCCTGTGAGCGAGGAAGCTTAGGGGGAACCTAAAGGAGGCACCAGCTTAGTCTGGATATGGGGTGGTGTCTTAGAGTTTCCATCGCTGTGATGAGACACCATGACCAAGGCAACTCTTATAAAGGACAACACTTAATTGGGGCTAGCTTATAGGTTCAGAGGTTCAGTCCATTATCAAGGCAGGAAATATGGCAGCATCCAGGCAGACATGGTACTGGAGAAAGAGCTGAGAGTTCTGCATCTTGATTTAACAGCAGCTAGAAGAGGACTGCCTCTCAGGCAGCTAGGAGGAGGGTCTTAAAGCTCACCCACGTGGTGACACACTTCCTCCGACAAAGCCACACCTTCTTTTTTTTTTTTTTTTTTTGTTTTGTTTTGTTTTGTTTTTCGAGACAGGGTTTCTCTGTGTAGCCCTGGCTGTCCTGGAACTCACTCTGTAGACCAGGCTGGCCTCGAACTCAGAAATCCGCCTGCCTCTGCCTCCCAAGTGCTGGGATTACAGGCGTGCGCCACCACGCCCGGCAAAGCCACACCTTCTAATAGTGCCACTTCCTGTGCCAAGCATATTCAAACTACCACAAGTGGGGAAGAATCAGGGAAGGCTTCTAGGAGGAGATAGAGCTAAAAGTGTATCTCAAGGTTCTTGTGATGGTGTGATGTTCAAAGATAGCATCCCATGGTAAGCTTCGAGGACTCAAGTCTAGGGCGAGGTACAAAGATAAGGTGGGGGAAGGGAAGCTGGAGGAAGGGCTGAGGGAGGAGATGGAGAAGGCTATGGTAGCAGATTTAATGTCACTGGTGTCTCTTCTCCTAGGTCTTGGTCTTGGCTTGGAAGAGCCCTGAGGGCTGGTACTTGGTGGAGCAGACCTCCCACTGTCAGGGTGATACCGGGTGATGCCATGGTGTGGACAGTGCTCCGGGACTCTGAAATAGCAAGACCTTGAGTGGTGAGACAGGAAAATGGCCAATCATAGAGGAAGCCAGCTGTACTGGCTGGGCGGGGCTGAGAGGCACCACGGGGGGGGGGGGGCTCCTGCTGACCACAGCAAGCACCTGATGTGTTCAAGAGGGTTGTAAGAAACAGGTCTTCATGCTAACCCCTACTGAATATGAGAGGGACTTTTGTCAAGAGTGGTTTTTATAGATGGGATTAAGTTAAAGACTTTCCAATGATGTCATCTGAGCAGGAGGGATGGGAGACCTATACAGAGCAGGCTAGGTGAGGCATAGACCAGAGCACACGTCTCCAATCCGAAGTGAACCAAAGGCTGAGAAAAACATTTGAAGCCATGAAGGCCTGAGGCCTTTGCTCTAATACAGACCATCGCGCATGTCCCTTGATTTCTCTCTATCTCCTCCTCCTCCTGTTACTCCTTCTCCTCCTCCTCTTCCCCTTACTTCTTCCTTCTAATCTCCCTCCTCTTCCTCCACCTCTTCTTTGAGGAAGGATCTCATGAAGCCCAAGTCATAATCCCCCTGCCTCCCGCTCCTGAGTGCTAGGATTACAACCTGTTCCACCTTTGCTTCTACCAGTGATCCTGAGTTGAGACTCTGGACTCCAGAGCTGTGAGGAAAAGACATGCCTGTGGTTCTTAGGCCATGTGTGTACTACCCTGTCCTCAGCCCCAGGGACTAGTGTGCTGTTAAATCACACCCAGACTTCTGCCATGCTAAGGGACTCCACCCACCAGCAGGACTGAAATTCAGGCCACAGGGGCTTTGAGCATGTGTGTGCATGTCAGAAACACATGTGGCCACAGGGTGGCCTATGGTCCTCTCAAGTGTGGGCATGACTCTGCCCTGTGAGGAATGGGTGCAGTCCACCCCCTCAGCTAGGGTTCCACCTCCATCTCCTAGAGTTGGATATTTTTAAAGACATGTCTGGCAACTAATAGTTGCTGAGAAAATTGTGGCTTAGAACACTTAACCTAAAATTAAAATGTGCCGTTTCATTGGCAAAGGAATCTTCCCAAAGCCGCAGTTCCTTTGAAGCCACTGTCAAGGAGGTGAGGACCAAAATAGTTCCCTTTCGCTTTAGCTAGGCGCCTACCAGATGTAACATGAGCAGAGGGGCTTCCTGACTGGGAGGCGGTCAGGGAAGGAGAAGTTCTGTTTCTGAGTTTTAGCCAAATCCCTAGAAAAAGAAGCTCAAGGGCACAGCCGTTTCCCTTCTGACATAGGGGTGCCCCACAGGGGTAGTGGTAACTTCTGTGCTCTCTGAAATCTATCCATACATCCATACACCTATCTATGCATTTGTCTATCCATCCATCCATCCATCCATCCATCCATCCATCCATCCATGCATCCATGCATCCATCCATCCATCCATGCATCCATGCATCCATCCACCCATTTATCCATCCATCCATCCATCCATCTACCCATCCATGCATTCATCCATGTATCCCTGCATCCATGCATATATCTACCCATGTATTCATCTATCCTTCCATGCATCCATCCATCTACCCATTCATGAATTCATCCATGCATTCATCCATGTATCCATGCATCCATGCATACAGACACCAGTGTATTCATCTATCTACCCATGCATCCATCCATCCATTCATCCATCCACCCATTTATCTATCTATGCTTCCATCCATCTATCCATCCATACTTACATACATGCGCCCATCTATCCATTATCATCCATCCATCCATCCATCTATCCATCCATCCATGCTAGATGGTTGGCCCATCCATAGAGAACTTAAGGACAGTCCTTTCTAAAGGGTTGGGACATTTCCTTGACTCCAATAGGTGTCTTATGGATATGTTTCCATCCAGCACTGCCCCTGCATTGCTTTGGGGGCATTGCATCTCTGCTGTGAGCACATCTACCACTTTGCCATCCTCCCACAGAAAAGTCAGAGAGTCTTAAGGCTCTAAGGATTGAGTTCCTATTTTTTTTTTTTTGATCTCGTCTTCGTTCCTTTTTCTCTCCTACCCTTATCAGCCTCTACTCCTCATAAGCCAATGGGGCACCATCTGGCCTTGGCCTGGTTACTTGCTGTTTCTTGGGCCTGGAAATGTCCTTTCTTAAAGAGTCCCAATGCCTTTCATCCTTATCTTCTTCATGTCTATGCTGCCACCTCCTCAGAGATGTCCTCTGGCAACCCTCAAATGTTGACACCCAGGCCTCTTCTCATACATCTTCCTGTTAGTGTTTGCTCAAGACAGTTATTCCCAGTGGGACACTAGGTACCTAATGGAGCCTCTGTCTGTGGCTCCTCTCTAGAGTTCATGCCTCGAAGGGCAGGGCTCTACTGGCCCGGTTTGCTGGAGTCTCCCCTGGATTGGGCTCAGGCTTTGGCAAGTCATAGGAGCCGAGTAGATGACAATCGCGCAAGTGAGCAGCCTCGGGTCTCGGAAGTGACCTGGGTGGGAGGAGCTAAGGAAGGACAGTGTACAGAGATGGGGAAGGAGATGTGAGTTGTAGGAACAGGGAGTGGCGGACCCTGGCTAGCCAAGGTTGCAGAATAGGCCCAGGGGTAGGGGTGGGCTCTTGGTATTTAATCCTGGTCTAGCCTGGCCCAGAGGCAGCAGGAAGGTCTCTGGTGTTCTTTCAACTTATAAACATATATTTTAATTAATTAATTAATCAATTAATTAGTATGTGTCTGTGTGTGTACTTGTGTGTGTGTGTGTGTGTGTGTGTGTGTGTGCATCAGAAAGAGTCTCTTCTACTTTGGGGCTTCTGGGGATGGTCATTGGGCTTGGTGACAAGTGCTTTCACTAAGGCCACCTCACTGGCCCAGTCTCTGGGCTTTTAAGCCTTGCAGAATGTGCTCCTTAACATGTGGCAGTGTGTGTATGAACACCTGTGCACAGGCTGGGGGAGTCGGAGGCCTTTAAAGATCATGGAAGTCATTCTAGATAACTTTGGATGGCCCTGTTGTCCTAGGTAACTTGGACAGGCCCTTCGTCTGGCCTACTGAAGTCTGTTTAGAAGGCCTCTGCTTTCATTACCATCTATAGTGACAAGTGTCTCACAGCTAGGACACAGGACAGAGGCCAGCAATGAAAGAGGTATGGTCTTGCCTTGCCTCTTTTGACTTCCAAAGCGTGGATTTCATCTGCACTGAAACCCTCAGATGTACCCCGAAACCACCATTATGTGACCACCACTGAGAAATGGCGTTAATTAGAAGGCATATTCTCACCTCAGAGATGATAAAGCAGGAAAACAACACAGGTCCAAGAATCAGTTGTCTATGAGAATAACAGGCAGTGCAGACACCGCCTGGCATGCGGCTTCTTTGTAAATGTGCTGTTTGTAGTTTACATTCTGGAGAGCCTGTGGGACCTCGGCTCGTGTGTGCAGAGGCCGCCGTGGAGGTCAAACCTCTGTGTGTTTGTGAAAAGCTGGCCCTGAGATGGAGCTTGGGATTTCCAGCTGATAGACGCTTCGAGAAGTCATGCCATCTGGGGCCCCCAGCCTGGGTTAATGGCAAGCAGATCCTGTGCTTCAGGCGTAAGTAAGCTGAACCCCTGCAGAGGCGGGGAGGAATGCACCCTCAAGTGGAAGCCTGCAAAAGTTTCCAGAGTATTCTAGAGGGCTTCCGCTCCAATTTCCACTGTGGCCAGGGCTCTCTAAGACCCTTCTCTCTAATCATTTCTACTCACCCTGAGGGCTGGAATTTCCCACCCAGTGAGCCCTGAACTAATGCAGCAGGGTTGGGGTTCAGTGTGTGGAGAGCCGTAGATGGAGCCAGAAGTGTCAGGACCTCCTTCCCAGGACTGAGGTGATCTGCACGCCTACTTGCTGCCTTAACTGGCTGCTAGAAGGTGTATTTTCAGGGTGTGGAGGGGGCTTTGAGTTTTAAATCACATCTGGCTGCCAGCTTCTGATGAGATTCCCAGCATCCCTTATGAATATTTATGAGGATGCAAAGCAGATGTAAATGTGAAATGGGGGAGGATTTTCAGTTGAGGGATGTGGGAGGGGAGCACCACATTGGAGCCTCCTTTCCTCCTCTCAGCTTCAGCCAGCCTTAGGACCCCCACAAAATAGTCTTGTCTGAGGTTCCATGGTGGTCTTGTTTCCCAGAGCAGAGCCCAGGATGTGGCCTGGATTTGTCTGACTGCAGGAGTAAGGAAGATGGCCAGCTAGCCCAGTGTCCAGTGTCCAGCCAGCAGGCAGCTGGAGTTCAGGGCCTGTAGAGACTCAGAGAGACAACGGGGACCCTCCCTGGTGATGCTTTATCTGAAGAGTGAGGCAGCTGGAGGACTGCTTCCCCTCCGACACATGGCTTCTGCCCAGGAGGGTTGAGTCTGGGAATGGGAGAGGAGAGACCCAGACATGGAGACTCAAGGCCAATATGTGGAGTGAGTTTCTATATAGAGCCAGACGCTTCCAGAAAGGAGTGGGCATAACTGGGGTCTAGGCCCCCAGATTGTGACTTTACCAATCTCTCTAAGCTCTGGGATCAGAGAACCTGGCGTGCTGGCTGCTGTTGGCTCTATCGAAAAGGATGTGTCTCCGTGTGGATGGCGACCTGCCGAGCCTCTGGAAACAGGTGGCGGGGGTGGGGGGAGCTGGATGTTTCTTGGGTTTCACGCACACGAGCCCATGTAGACGTTGCTCCACTGAAGAGGAGAAGTGGGGGTGGGGACGGGGGGTTCCAACATGGCACCTGGGATGCTGCTGCAGTACAAGGCGGGGCGGGAGTCCTGGGAGCCAGGGAAGATGAGGAAGGACGATGGTGACCTTGGGTGAGGCAGCTATAAGGGTCTCGGTCAAGGGTTCAAGACTGTGTGGTCCTCTGACGGGAGAGCAGTCGTGAGAGGTTGCAGAGACCATCTCCGCACGCGTTGGCAGATGTGAGGATACAGGAGGAATTCAAAGTGTATGAAATCACACCAGTGACAAAGAGGGGCGTGTGGGTATCTCGCACCTGAAAGTGTCTAAACCACACAGGGGTCAGGCTGGCAAGCAAGGAGTTTTTCGCAAGGGACAGGGGCACAGAGATGGGACCTCGTGCTGCAGGTGAGCCTGCCTGTCCCAGGGGCCGCGTGGGGCCCTGCTGGTCTCATCATTCCAGGAGTGAAGAACACGTGCGGCGACACTAACCATGAATGCCCCGCCCCCTTTCCCAGGTTGCCCCGGAACTAATGATCATCTTGCCTCCACCTTCTTAACTTTGAGATGACAGGCCTGTGCTTGCTCCCGTCATAATAGATGTTAACTTTAACAAGGGCAGAGAGGAGCCACGTGTTCTGTCCGGTTGTGATTCTGTTCATGGTGCGTCTGTGCCTAGGAAAGTACTAAAGGGCAGAGGCTGTCCTTGGCGGAAAGGAGAGGGCCGAGTTTTATCTTAGGACCTAGGCTCGTATATCTCCATTCCTAGCATCAGCCTCTGCTCTATGATGGTACAACTTCTTTGTCAAAGGAGTCCGGGTCTGGGAGCCCCAGCGTGAGGTCTGAATTATGTGCCTCCCTGTTTATCACCTCCCACAGCCCCAACTGTCCTCTGGGAGTGTCACCTACAGCCTGACAAGATTGCCCGCCATATCTATGAGCCAATGTCCTGAGGCTGAGCAATGGGATGTTCTTTATGAATATCGCATTCTGGTGACATGCTTATCAGAGTGGGCCCACTGAACGGGGTCAGTGCACATGGAGAAGGGAGCGTTTTGTTCTCCAGTAAAGCTTCCTCCTCAAGAGCCAGGGTGCCCACTGACAGAACCAGAGACATGTGCCAAGTTAGGCAGCAAAGCCGTGGGCCCACGAATCTCAGAAGCCAACAACTGAGATGATGTTGGAACCGGGGTAGACCATTCTCCCGGGAAACTGCTCCTTCCTATTGGCTGATGTCAGTGCTCCTGGGGTCACTCAGAATTTTCTGCACCGGCCAGGCAGGGGCCTGGTAGTAATTTGTCAAAGGGCTTAAGTCTGAGGATTTGAAGTTAGAGTGACCCCAACTCCTTCCTTTGAAGACTATGCCATTGGCAGGGTCCCTGTCTCTCGGAAGCCCACGCGGAGCTCAGGAGTGGGCCTTCATTCCACAGCTGCTCAGAGAGATGAGACACAGTATCGTGCTGAGTCCTTGCCTGGGGAGTGAGCTTACTGTGGTAACGGGGGGGGGGTCACCGAGGAGATGGCGTGGGGGCCTCTGGCATGGAGTCAAGATCTGGCCAGTGCCCTCTGCGCATCTGCTCTGGGTAGAGCGGACTTCTTGGCATCACTCACACAATTTCTGACTACAGGTGGCCCTTCCTTGCTCCCCCACTGACCTGGGTTTCCTCAACTCAACCCTGTTCCCTCCTGTGGACTGTCACCCTCTCCTGCCTTCCTGGCACACTGTCTCTGCCGCCTGAAGACTCTTTATTTTATTTTATTTTATTTTATTTTATTTTTAAAGAGAGGTCTTACTCCGTAACACAGACTGGCCTCAAACTTAACAAAAGTCCTCCTGCCTCCTGCCCCACTAACTGCCGGGATTGCAGCTGTGCCGTGCCCACACCTGGCTCCCTGATATCTGCAAATGCAGACACGTAACATTAAATTCTCGCTTTCCATGAGAGCCTTCCCCAAAATGAATGATGCAATTTTCTGGGGACAAGGGGACAGGTTAGCCATGGCCAAGTATGATGTTTTAGAGTCTGGACTCTAGAGACTTGCTCTCGAGAGCCTGTTTCTTCATCTGGAAAGAGAGGAGGAGCAGCAGTTTGTAAGCACTGGACGGACAATGTCCCTGGGATCCAGCTGGTGTCCTAGAAAAGAATAGCGGTGGATACGATCGCTAATCTCTCCCTCACTTGGAGTCATCATTGGATGTGTGAGAACAGAGCCATAAGGACAAGGGATACGCAGATGGGTTTTGATCCTGGCGCATTTCCCTACCAAATGCACGCAAAGAAACCCCAGCCGTCAACTGTTTGCTCAGTCACCAGTGCCCATCACATGCCAGGCACGTGCTGGGCTCTGGCCGGTTGCTGGAATTATCTGGTTGTCAGGGGCAACTGGACCATGTCAGGGGCTACTTAGACAGTGCCAGGGGTCCCATGCTTCCTGGAGTCACCGCGGGTACTGTTTACTGACCTCTTTTCGTGTACAGTGATGTGGCCATTCTTCTCGGCGTTGCCGCCTCCTGCTGCTTGTATGCTGCTTTGAGTTTCTTCTGGTCTCCCATAGCCACACGGCTAAGTGACCAGTGTTGTAAGCGAAGTAGGGCATCGAGCTCTCCGAGCTAACAATGGCGGACACTCTCCAGTGGTGAAGCTAGGGGACTTTGGTGTGGGACACTGTGACATTTACTGTACTTCTGGCCAGGAGCTGACACCTATATCTGTCCTCTCTCCCTCCCATTGTCCCTCCCTCCGTCCCTCCCTCCCTCCCTCTCAGCAGAGCAAACACTGTCTCAAAAGTCTGGGTTCCATAACCCATGCTGGGAGAAGGCAAAATCAAACACGCCCGGGTAGCTTTGTGTCCCTGGGTTTGGAGCGTGTGGAGTGCAGGCAACACCCTGGCTCTGGGAGGAGGTGCTCCCTGTACAAGGAGGGTCGTGCCTGTTATTGGAAGGCTCAGCTGTCTATGTGAGCCAGGCCGACTCCTATTTGAACTCCTTCTATCCTGGGACTCTCAGCTAGAGTCTCAGCTGCCAGGGAACTAACTGTGCCATGGGAGTCACTGTATCATGTGGTGCATGGCCCACATCTGGAGTGCTGCTGGGGGTCCTGAGCTGGGAAAGAGTTACAGCTGCCTCTCTTGATCTTGCGGGGAGCAGCCAGACCCTCATCCCTTGATGCCCCCTCATCCACAGACAGGGTGAATTGCTACCCCGGCTCTAGCCGGGTATCTTGTCATCCATTAGGCTGAGCTTTATAATCTCTACAGTTTCTTCCCACCCCAGACATAGCTTCCTCACCAACCCTTCACTCCCATGAAGCCATCTCCTTCTCACTCAATGCCTGCCTCTCTCCCTCCTCCCCCTCCCTCCTCCGTCGATGCTCACATCTTCAGCCAGAGCTGAACTCTCAGCTGTGGTCCTGATGCTGGCTCCCGGGAGCCCTGACACTGTAGGGCATGTGTTCTGTGAATGAATCTTTCCCCTACCATATTAAAAAGAGAATCAAGAAAGCCTTACAAAATATGTGAGACAGTATAAATAAAGCAAGCATGGGAATGAAGAAGAATCAGACCACACTGGTGGGGATAGGCTTGGTGCATGTCATGTTGAAGACCAGTCACAGATCTGAGAGCTTCCTAGCAGCGAAAGCAAAAAGGGAAATATGCATAGATAAAACTGAACAGTCGATCAGAAGAGCTCCCTGGATTCCAGTGGTAAGGACAGGCTGCAGGGCCACCAGTGTATCCCTGTGATGGGCACAGTCTGTTTCACTCAGCGGTTAGGTATCTCAGATACAGTTTGAGGGCTTAGTCGTGGAGCCTGCTTTGTAGGTGAGTCTGCAGGAATCAAGACCCCAGTTCCAGATCACGGTTTTCTCCACTCCAGAGGGGTCCAGTCTGTGCAGGTCTTGGCAGCCAGAGAGGCACATGGGGCGGAGTGGATGAGGAAGAGGCCACCCATAGAGCTGGCTTATACCTAGGACAGGAAGCATTTGGAAGACTCAAAACCTCTGAGTGACATTTGTATCTACAGCTACCTGATGGGAAAAAGTGAAAACAGAATTGGGAAGAAATGTCTGTTTCTCTGCATCGCAATGTGTTAATTCACCAAGCTGTATGGCGTGCTCTTCAGCTGAATGTGTGATCTCTGATAGGAGACTATCCCAGCTCGGTCTCCTCCACAGAAACTGAACTTCAAACTCCCTGCCTTTCTTCCCCGAATGGACTGAGCTCAGTGTCTGTACCTGGGCTCTGCGGCCCAGCATGAACCCGTGTCCGGGCTCTTGGGCCCTCTCTGCCTCACAGGTGTCTGACCGGGGCCTTAGATGGGAGCCAGGGAGGAAGCAATACTCACGGCTCATCTTCCATCTCCCGGGAGGCTGTTCTGAGAGCTTCATTAGCGAAGTGTACAACAGCCCCGCCGCAAAGGTCGCTGGGCAAAATACAAACCATTCAGCACCTCTGAAGTTTTGAGGCCCAGCCACATAAAAGAAGACACGTTGATAAAGAAAAAAAAAAAAAATCCCGGCACAAGAGGGCTGCGGCTTTTCCCGTCAGCCTCTCGGTGGAATCAGAGCTCTGGGTCACTCTCTAGCATACCCCATTCCCACCATCTGGCCACTGTTGCCACGGCAACTCGTTATCTTTTGGCAAACATTCCCAGTCTCCGTGAGTGTGTGTGTGTGGCAAGTGTGCAGCTCTTTGGGGAGCCCTGATGCCCTGCCTTCGAGAGTTGGGTGTCTGCTTCACCCAGCGGCTAGCTTCACTCGCTCTGAGCCCTCAGCAGGTCCTTCCTGCCTCTGCCAGCCACGCCAGGCCACCCGCTCTTGCCAGGGGTGGCTCTCGGGGCTCTGGGGTCGCTGATTCTAGTCCTTCCTTCCTCTGCCCTCTTGCCTGTCTTTTTGGGCTATGCCTACTGTCTACCCATACAATGTTCACACTACCACCTTCCAACACAATGAAAGCTAGCCAGTCAGGGAGAAAGCTTCCCGGTCAGAACCACCATGATTTCTCAGGCCCTGAGGTCAAAGCGTGTGCATGCGTCTTCAGCAAAAAGGTCTCACTAGCCTAGCAGCCAAAAGCACTCAGTGTGGTTTTAAATAGTATCCCAGACTCCCCAGAAGGTCTCCAGGACACCCTCTGTCCCCGTGCGTGAGATGGGGAGGGCTTACTGCGTTCCTCAGGAAAATGACATAAATGAGGGGACCCTGTTTACACCTGCTGGAGCAATGGAAGCCTGGGGCTCGGCTCAAGAGCAGCTCACCTCCAGCTCCTGCGTTATGCTGGGCGCAGCTTCCTCTGGTGGCTTTTTTGCCCATGGGAAGGGCAGGACTTGGGGTGCCTTAGGGGGAGTCTTACTCCTTGCTTGGTAGTGGACCCAGGCTCTCCTTGGAGAAGCAGAGAGGAGAGGAGACCTTCATTCAGATGAGGAGGAACAGGGCGTGTTGGACAGAGACAATGGCTCTGGTTGCAGATCTTAGGCCGGGACCACGAGATCTGCTGACTGAAGGGTATGCGAGTGGGTCTGAGGCTTCCAGGAGTCCAGGGCACTGTGGCTGCTCAGACCTCAGCAGGGACCAGTCCGGAAGCCATTGCTCTCTGTGTGAGACTGAGAGTGACAGGCTCTGAAACTTGGAGCTGTGTACTCCAGGAGAAGGCCAGAGGCCGCGAGTGACCTTTGCTCCCTCTGGTTTCCAACAGACTGTGGAAGGATGGCAGATACAGAACTCCAGGTCATAGCCTTGTCATTTAGTAGTGGGTACTGTCCTCTGGAGAGATCACCCAGTTTATAAGTTTAGAGATAATACTTTATCTAAGGAAAAAAAAACTTTTAAAGAAGAAAGAAACTGCAGTGAACATGCTCAGTAGGTAAAGTGGTTATTTTGCAAGTGTAAGGCCCGACCTCAGCCTGACCCAGGGTATGGCAGTGCAGGTGCAGAAGTAGAGGCAGGGGGATCCCTGGGGCTGACTAGCCAGCCAGCCTAGCCTTATTAGTGAGTTCCAAATCAATGAGAGACCTGACCTCAAAAAAACGAGGTAGACAGCTTCTGAGGAGTGAAAGCTCAAGGTCGACCTTTGACCTCCCTATTCCTGCACCCACACTTGCACGATCGTGTACACACACAGTGCCCCCTCCCTGCAAGAAAGACACTCTGATACTGATATTGACACTCTTTAATTTGACACAGGGAGGGCCAGATGGTAGCTTGCTGGTAATTTGGGGGTGTCGATCCAGCATTGGAGGTGGCTTGGGTTTGTGGTCTTGCCCTCTGATTAGAAGAGCAGAGGACATAAGGTATTTGTTCCTGGAAGGAAAGGTTGCTGCTTCTGCTGCCTTAAATGTATTTTCATGGGCTGCAGAGATGGCTCAGCGGTTAAGAGCACTGGCTGTTCTTCCAGAGGTCCTGGGTTCAGTTCCCAGCAACCACATGGCAGCTCACAACTGTGTCTCCAGCCCAGGGGATCTGACACCCTCAGAGACATGCACATAAAATGCAGAAACACAGACACACATAAAATAAAAATATTTAAAAATGTTTTCTTGTTTGGAGGGAAAAATGTTTTAAACACTGCGTGGAAAGTTCTCACTTTATTCACTTCTGTGGATCTGGTGGGGAGGAGGCGGGTTGTTGGGGACACTAATCTGGACCATGACAGCAGGAGGCCTTTACAGAAAGCAGTCCCTGCTGTGGGCCTCATCTGATGGTTTCAGAGAGGATCTTGGGGGTTCTACAGTAGGACTAATGAATGGCCAATCTGCGGAAGCCCCTGGGAATTGGCCCGAATCATCTGCCTTGTCCTCGCGATGAGCTCAAGACAGACCAGCTGGGCCCTGAGAACTCGAGCCTTCTGTGCACCCGGCATGCTGGGGTCTCACAGTGGGACGGAGGGAAGCGAGAATGCAGGCTGCACGCATGCGCCCAGCTCATGTGCACAGCGCCACAGATGGGGCTTGGTCAGTGACAGCGTGGGTCCCACTTTCCTGAGGCTGATGGTTAAAGATCAGTGGTGGCAGAGCTGAAGTCTGGGGGGCGGGGGGGGGAGGGGGAGCTCCTCTGCTAGCCTGTGCTTCTCCCCTTCTTCTGAGATCATGGTCCTCTCAGAATGGGCCCTTCTGTCCTGACCTCATTAAACCTCCCCACAGCCTCTTCACAGCCCCCATCTCAACAGTCCCATGGGAGGTGGAGGGGTAGAGTGGGGTTCTGCCCAGCACAGGGGCCGTTGCCAGCATGAGCCCTTCTTGAGATCCTGTTGCCAAGATAGGTGCCTTCCCTACTTCTGGAATCTTCCTTCCTCTTCCTTTAGTTTTCTATGCTGCTGTAACACCCAAGGGGGCGCTGACCAACTCATTCCCCCGGTCTGGAGGTGCCATTGAGGTGAGACTGGGAGACAATGTGGTGTAGAGCTGATAGTCAATATACCTGTCCCACCTGTTCATGTATAGGTGACATGCCCAGGTCCCTCTCCTTAGGGCCCTGGGGACTCCGTTCGGTTGCCTCTCCCTGGGTCTTCACAGGTATAGGCCCCTTACCAGCACACCCTGCTCTTCCTCTCTAGGGAGGAGTCCGAGGCCTCCTCCTCTACAAGGCCGTCCAGTGCGCGCCTCTCTGAGCTCACCCGCACCTTGTTCTGGTCCGTAGCAGGGCAGGCCTGCTGCTCGCCGCACTGCTTCATGTACCTGCCAGTCTCCCTGGCACCGGGCGGAAGCTCAGTAAATATTCATTGACAGAATGAAGCCTCCCGCTGCCTGGAACGGTGCCGGACACCAAGTGGGCACGTGATAAACGCCTGATGAATTGGATGCGTCGAAGTCAGCAATGTGGATCGGCAGGCACTGGCGGAGAGACCGGACTGCAGTTAATAAAGCCCTCACACACCCGGGACAGGAGTGAAATATCACAATTTATGTAAAGCTTTTCATTATAACTCTGCAGGGACGGGCCTCCGGTATTAGCATTTTCCAGACTCTCTTATCAGCAGCACTTCAAGGATAAAAGCCGGAGCTGCAGAAGGCAGCGTGGGAGAACAAACAAGAGCTATTTGCACATCCCAAATAGAGAGGGCAATGGGGCTGGGTCTACCTGCCTTGCCTAGGCAACATTGCCGCTTAAAAGGATGGGCTCTTCTAATGGCTAGGACTGTGTGTGTGTGTGTGTGTGTGTGTGTGTGTGTGTGTGTATACACGCAAGTGTGCGTGCACACATGTTTATCCATTTATCTGGGTGTGCATATGCTGAGGGTGTGCATCTCTCTTTCATTCTTGAGACAGGGTTCCTCACTGAACCCGGAGCTAGGCTGGAGGCCAGGAAGCCCTGGTGATCCCCTGTCCTATATTCCCCACAGTGCTGGGGCTTCAGGTGGGATGACCGTGCCTGGTTGTTTTTTTTTTAAACATGGGTCTTGGGGATTCTGACTCAGGTCTTTATGCTTGCCCAGCCGGTATGTGTTCAACCATTAAACCATCTCCTAGCCCCTTACTGATATTCTTTTTTAATGTCTGCTGTCCTTGTGTAGGGACAATCCTACTTTCCCCTGTGGACATCGGGGATTGGAGGTGTGCAGAAAGAGGCAAACAGCAGCTTCTAATCCTACTGTGTAGAGGGCTCATCCTGGTAGTTCTAGCCCTGCACAGTTAGGGACCACTTAAAACATAGTTCGAAGTCAAATGAGCTTTGACCCCACACTTGGCCTGGTCTCTCAGGCTGTCAGGGGATCTTGGAGCCTGGCTGTGCTCACAGCTGTCCCTGTGCTTACTGTGTAGGCCTTTGAGGCGCATGAGCGGTCTTGGGTGCAGTGGGTAGATGCTTGGTAACTGGAAGCTAGTGGTGTTTTGGTGGCTGCTTCCAAAGTCTCTGGGTAAAACCTTAAGAACCTGGGCCACCCACACTAGCTGGGAGACAGCAAGAAAGTTAATGTCATCTCCAGGTTTCTTTTGGACTGTAATGTTCTTATGAGAGCCCAAACCTCTGCTCTCTGTGTTTTAGTCAAGGTTACTATGAAACACCAAAAACAAAGGCAAGTTGGGGAGAAAAGGGTTTTGCAGCCCGTTATTGAGGGAAGTCAGGTCAGGAACTCAAACAGGGCAGGAACCGGGAGACAGGAGCTGATGCAGAAGCCATGGAGAGGTTTTTGTTCCTCATGGCTTGCTCATCCTGCTTTCTTGTAGAGCCCAGGACCACCAGTAGTGGGCTGGGTCCTCCCACATCAATCACTGTGGGAGAAAATGGCTTCCAGGCTTGCCCATAGCCCATTTCATGGAGGCATTTTCTCAACCATGGCTCCTCCTCTCCCATGACTCCAGCTTGTGTCAAATTGGCATAAACCCAGCCATCGTACAATGCTTGACTGGATGTTCTGAACATGGTCTTGCGGAGTGTCCAGGCTGTGGAGGGACTGGACTCAGGAAAATGGCACATGGACATTATGTGAACGTGGGGAGACACTCCCCTGCTTTGAGCCTCATTTTCTCCATTTGTCTTCCCTGTGTGCCACTGTTGTGAGACCTAGTGTTGGTGATGGCCGTAACATGGCGGGCTCAGGGGAGCAAGGCATCCCCAGGCATGTGCGTCACTGGGGCTCTATTGAGTATTAGGACAGCAACGTCCGCTGCCTTGGCAAACCACTACAGCATCGAACAGGGAATCCCTTTGTTTCCGCATGACCAGGCTCTTCTGAGTAGTGACTGCAATCTGCTGGATGGCTCCCCTTTGTTGGAGACCTCTTTTTGTCTTGCGGCCTTCACTCCCCATTAGGACACAGAGGAGAAGCACACAGGCAATATGGCAGTGGGTGGCAGGGCATGAAAGACCTTCAGATCTGAGCATTGGCATCTATGAAATGAGGCATCAATTAGGACCATGTATGGGACAGCAGGGGTGAGTGAAGAGATACCATGGGTGCCTGGAAGCTGGTGGCTTTGTAGGCACTCTCTCTCATCCTTGTTGTGACCAGTGTCACTTTAGGCCATCCCCCTGCATCCACTTCTGCTACTGGGCTGCATTCTCTCTCTCTCTCTCTCTCTCTCTCTCTCTCTCTCTCTCTCTCTCTCTCACCCCCTCTTTCCTCTCCCCCTCTCTTCTCTCTTCTCTCTCTCCTCTCCCCCTCTCTTCTCTCTCCTCTCCCCCTCTCTTCTTTCTTCTCTCTCTCTCTCTCTCTCTCTCTCTCTCTCTCTCTGTGGGTGCAGAGGTGTCTGTACAGACATGTGACATGTGTGTATGTTGGGTGTGGATGGCGGGGCTTCCCTCTAAGTTGTCTTGCTGGTGCCATACAGCAGTTCCCACAGTCATTCCACAGATGCAGGCAAGGCCTGACTGGACTCCAAGCAGGACTGGGAAGACTGTGAGGACCCAGGAAGGAGCCCCTAGCAGCATGGCCAGAGGAGAACTCAGGAATGGCTATTTAACTATTCCAGTAGGCGATTAAGATTTGACAGGAGAACTCCGACTTGATTGGAGGAGGCTTCTCTGAGGAGGGGGAAAAGAGATCCAAGGGACCAATCGGAGAGGGCTAAGGAAGTGAGGTACTAGAAGGAATGCCACACCCCCATGGGGGGCGTGCAGTGTGTGCAGAAGTCTTGAGGGGAGAGACCTTGGCCGCTCAACGTAGAGGCAGATGAGACATGAGAAGGGCAGAGCCGCGTGAAAGCGAGGAAGGAGATGGGGTGAGAAGCCGGAGCACCCAGCGAGAGAATTTTTACCAAAATCCAGGGGCGAGAGGCCAGGTTAGAGAACCTGTAGGAGCCCTGTGGCTGAAGAACCTGGTGTGAAGCCAGCCATGAGCTGATAGTGAAGCCTGCTTCAGGAGGGAGGACAGGCTAACGGGATGGAAAGATACCAGGAGAACCTCTGGGACTAGTGACGGCTAGAGGTGAAGCCAGGTGTCTGTTCCCACGTAATAAAGATCCCTGGTTTCTGCCTGGTATGTCTGTGATGGTGACCCACCCTGCCCCTGTGCTTCAGGACCCAATGCTTGTGTGGAGATCTAGGCCTGTGATTATCCAGTGGTGGCAGAAGTGTTTCTGTGCGCATGGTTAGTAAAGTGAGGCTTGTGGGCTGGCTGAAACCTGAGTCCTGAGGCCCAGCCTGTGGACTATCTTTCGAGTTAGGTGGAGCAGGGCAGCCAAGGACTGTTGACATGTCTTTTGCATGGCCAGCCCCTGTTCTTGTGTGACGTTCACCAGAGCCCGGTGACGAATTCTGTCTGGGAGGAGAGAAAGCCCAGAAGAAGGTGCAGAAGAGTCACCTGGATTGCTGCAGGTCACAACAGAGGAACACCACAGCTTGTTCCCACTAGAGTGGGAATCACTTGACTGCCTGCACAGGATGGGTGGGGAACGCAGCCATCAGGGGCACAGGTTGACTGAGACGAAGGTTAGGAGGTTGGGGCCGGAAGGCTGGGGAGAATTTGGGAAGCAGTTCTGCCTTGCTGGGGTGAAGTGAGGCCCTGATCATGGATCTTGGCATTCAAGTGCGTGCTGGGATCATCCCAATCCCTGGGGAGAGAGGTGAGCTGACGCGCCCCTTCTCATGCTTAAGCTTCCTTCTCTCCCAAGGCTGCTGTCAGGGCACTGCCTGAGCCCTGTGGAGATCAAAGGACCTGAGACAGGGGTGCCATCTAGACTTGCTAACCAAAGAGAAGTGGCAAGTTTGTCCATAGCCAATGGGCTCCCATGGGTCTGGCTGGCCTGGGAGAGAACATCCACCCCCTGCCAGCAGGACACATGGAGAAGGCTGTTTTGGTTCAGATGCTTTATAGCTCGCCGGCTGTTGGATCTTGAATATGTGTTCATCATGGAGGGAGAGGAGGCCTAGGCTGCACTGGGAACTGACAGGAGCCAGGGGTCGGGGCTTTGTTGACATCTGCCTACTGCTTGGTCACAAGCAGCTTAGCATGCCGGAGCTGGGAGGGCTGGATGAGGTCCTGCATCGGTAGCAGGTAGGATCTGTGACTCCTTTCCTTCAGAAGGTGACGGAGATGACTCCGGCCCAGAGCCTGTGCCCTGCTATGAAGTCTGGCAGCATGCTGCATGGCTTTTCAGAGGCGCTTATTAATTAAAAATGGAAAACTGTGGAGGAAGGAGGAGGGAGGAAGGAGGAGTTAGGAGGAGGAAGGAAGAGAAAGGAGGAAGGAGGAAGCAGGTCTACCCAGAGAGCCACGCTGGGTTCTCTGCTCAGTTTCTTCTCTGTCTCTTCCTGTTCAGGAGTCAGGGATCTGAGTGGTGGTGACTAAGATTTTTCTGACCACACACATTTGTTTCTCTACTGACTCCTTTCTTGGCCTGATGTCACAGGCATTCCGTTTCCATAGTCTCTGTGGCCCAGACTCCCAGTGAGCGGACATTCTAGAATGTGTTGGGATTGCTGCAGTTGCTTTCAGGATTCAATGAGCTGAGATGGCATTTCCTTAGCTCGGGGTCCCTAAGAGAGCCCTGGACACAGGGATGAACACTGGAGATCCAGGTGAGACTCAGTACTTGCTTTCTATAGGGTTGACAGACAGCTGCCATGGCTGGGACAGCAGACATCTCCCCCAGGACACTGGACAAGGCCAGCATTTTGGACCTGGATCCGGCGTCCTCTTGGCAGGAGGCTGTGAACTGGGCACAGCACATGGGGGTGCAGCTGGCTCTGCAGGCACCAGGGCTTCCTCACACGGACTCGTTTCCATTGCTTATGGCGTTAGCTTCTTGTCCTCCCCATCCAGTACGTCACACTTGGAGTATGGCCGTACTGGGATTTTCCCATTTACTAAAGGTGCATCAGCACAGCCCAGTTACTGTGGCCTGGCTTTCCTTTCTACTTCTGCTGCCTAGAGGCTTCAAGCCATAGTGCAGTGCCTAGCCTCCCCTCCCAGTGACTGAGAGGCTCTGGAATATCTGTGAATGCACACACACACACACACACACACACACACACACACACACACTTGCACACATACACACACATCTCTAATAGGTGGGGTTGAAGCAGAGGTCAAGGATAATATTGTGTTGTCAATTCGTCTATATGCACACTTACAGGCACAGGCACACATGCACACATCTCTAATACATGGGGCTGAAACAGAGGCCGGGGTGATGTTGTGTTGTGGTAGGAGAGGTGCATGAGGACAGGGAGGGCTTTTGTTGGCCGGAGGTGGGCTCTTATACAGGAAGTCTGGAGCAAAGGACTATTGAGGGACAGATAGGAGAACCAAGTGTCCTCTTGGGTAACAGGACAGTGGCCAGGAGCTGGAGGGGAGAGGAACCATGTTCCAAGAGATAGCTGAGAGGAGACCCAGGGCCAAAGGTAAGGGATTTGTCCTGCAGGTGCGTGGCTGTCTACTGCTGATGTCTGAGCGATTACTGCATGGAACTTGGCCTGATTCATCTTCCTTCTCGGCAAACTGATAAGCAAAGCAATAATGTCTGCCCCGTTTCTTGGTTATTTATGTTCTACTGACCTGGTCCTTGGCACTCCCTGGTTGTTTAGAGTTTGGATGGGTCAGGAGAGGTACAGATATGCGACATCCCAGCCATCCTGAGATGCTTGCCCCATCTCCCATTGTCTTGTACCAACCGCAGCCCCCTAAATGAAGACCCCAGAAAGGGGTGCTTGGTTACATAGTCTAAGCCTATCTGTCCACCTGCACTATGAAATGGGCCACAGTTCTAATGTCCCATGGAGTCCTTGGGCTCTTGGTGCTTCTGACCAAGGCTTCCAGTGTGCCAGGCTCTTTGCAGTGGCTGGGTGGCCTGTCTGTGAGTATTTCATTCTGTGACACACATGGGCGGGGCCTGGGCATCACGGCATCACAATGTCTTGCCCTCCGTGCTCCCTCCCCTCGTGGCCCCCACTCACCCCCCTTCTGTCCCGGCTGCAGGGATCTGCTTCCTTTGTTGCTGGTTGGTTGATCTGTTCATTTCTCTGCTGAGTGTCACTGGGAAGGAGTCTGTAGAGGAGACTGCCTGCTGTCGAGGAGAGCAAACCTCAGTCTGTCGCAGCAGCTGGGTGCCCTGGCCTGGCGCTCAGCACACCCGGCACTAGGTTAGGCTAGGGTGGGCATGGCTGCCCTGGGTCAGAATTAAGGGCGAGGCTGTGGGAGATGGATTACAAGCCTGCTGTGCCCGCCATGTCTCACCTGCTCCACCATGAAGGAGGGGATGGGTGCCCCCTCTGACTTTCAGGTAGGGAAACTGAGGCATTGGTGAGTGAAAACTTTGGCCAGGATCTGAAGATAGTAGGCCTGAGGCTGAGCGCTTGCCCAGTCGAGCCCTCTAAGGGGGACGGACAATGCCCGCTGGGGAGATAGAGGCTGGCCCCAGGCTGTACATAGTCTCTGTGCCTGTGAACGTCATCCTCCTATGGAGAGGGTGATCCCTGTAGCCAGCCTTTGGGGAGATGGAACTATGCAAGTTTCAGATCACTGTGGCCTTAGCACTGAGCAGGGAGCACCTTTGTCAGGGAGCACCCTCCTTAGTAGCTTCCACATACCTGATTTCCTGCTCTTGGACCATCTTCATCTGCATCCCCCACCCATCTGCCCTCTCCTCTCTTCCCTCTCTTCTCTCTGCCTCTAACTCCAGCTCCTCCCACCCTCCTCCGTCTTCCCTCTCCTCCCCCTCCTCCTCTCTTCCACAGAGCAATCCTCATGGCCACCCACACAATGAGGTGATTGTGAGCGGGAGTCCCACTGAAGGCCAGGAACATGGTGGAGGCCTGATTTTCATGAATGATCCGATGCCCGGCCCGGCCCGGCCCACTGCAGGCAGCAACCTGAGCTCGGGCGGCCAGCCGGGTGGTTTGCTTCAGGGCTTTGTCTGGGAATGAAGAGGCCCTGGCCAGCAGCCACGTTGCCTTGGTAGTGGGGAGGAGGGACAGGGATGGCTGTTGGGGCCTGTAGGACAAGCTGGGTCAGCTGGGCCTCATAGCTATGAGCCACTCTGTGCAGGGTGGCCCTGGGGGTTGGGACTCTGATCAGAATCTGTGGGTAAGAAGGGTCTGGCTGGTGTCACGTAAGATTCTGGAGAACAAGCCTACTGTGTACCACTCGCCACATTCCTCCAGGAGGACACTGGATTCCTGCATTCCTGGACAGGATAGCGTGAGCCCAGTGTCAGCATGGGGGAGCATGGCAAGCCTCGGAGATGGCCTCTCCAGCACCCAGAGGGCTCATTTCTGGCCATGCCTGATGGATGTCTCAGCCCTGCTCTGCCTGGATAGGGTAGGTTGGTCAGGGTGGGGATACAAGGTACCCAACACACAGCAGTGAGTTGAATAAAAATGATAGGCCAGTTGCTGATGGGGCAGTGCCCCGGGGCTTCTCTGGGGTTGGTGTGACCCTGCCCTCTGCAGGTCTATGTGGGTCCCCTCCGCAACAGCCCTGTCCAGCGTTGGTCTAGAGATTCCTGTCAGCTCTGTAGGTACTGCTGCTGCTTCTTGGCTGCAGTGACACCTGCTGGTGGCCAGGCTGGTCCTGGGGTGGCTCTCCCAGGTCCTGCCTCCTAGCTCAGGAGCATATATCTGCTTAGCTCCCCACTCAGGCATCTCTTAGGATCTAGAGTCTCCTGTCCCTTGAACGGACGATGTTTTCTCTCTAATGACTTGTCAGAGATGAACCTCATCTGGACAATGGTTTCTCTCTCTGATAGTTTATCAGAGATGAGCCTTGGTATGAATAATGGCTATGTCAGTGATGAGTCTTACACTTGGCCTGCTCGCTCCGATTGTTAACTGAGAGCCAAGACTTATCCACATCTGTGGATAAGCGCTGCCTCTTTTTCCAAATGTCTTTGAGTGAGACCTGGTTGGCTTGGGGGAATCCTGGAACTTTGTAAGACTCTCCTTTTCCTTCCCACCACCTTTCCTTATCAAGGATGCCTGGCTCGGTGGTGGCTGAGGCCACTGGAGGACCAGTGATGGCTGCAAGCATAGACTTTGGGCAGTCACCAAGTTTCCCTAAGTTCAGTGTTATCTCCCCTCAAATGGGAATCACAGTTGCTCAAGCCCTAGGAATCATGGGATAAAGATGGCAAACACTGCCGGGTGGTGGTGACGCACGCCTGCAATCCCAGCACTTGGGAGGCAGAGACAGGCAGATTTCTGAGTTCGAGGCCAGCCTGGTCTATAGAGTGAGTTCCAGGACAGCCAAGGCTATACAGAGAAACCCTGTCTCGAAAAACAAACAAACAAACAAACAAACAAACAAAAAAGATGGCAAACACTGACCAACTCCCAATTCCTGTCACCAAGGGAATGCCCAGAGAACTTTCCAGGAGGCGATGGGCAAGGGCTCCTCCTTATTCTCCATAACTTCATCATCACTGACTGTTGGGGACATGAAGGGTCAGGGTGTCTTTACTTCCCATTGTCCCCCAGCTAAAGTCCTCCTGCTTGGCCTGGCCTCTGAGCCATTGGAACAGGCCTCATGACCCTCCCTGTCTAAAAACCAATATCTTCTTCCCCCAGGGGATCTGTTCAAGTTCTTGAGACACCAATACTCAATGTCCTGTCCCAAGACTAGCTGAAATCGTGCCTCTTTGGATGCCTGGGACCATTCTGCCTCCCTGAGATTATCAAATCTTTTCCCAGGGCCCTGCTCTGTGGGAGGTGGTAATAGCAGGGATTCTGTGTACAGTGTGCCACCTTCCCTTGAAGGGCACACTGGCCCCAGGAGGACTCATCAAATACCCCTTCACCGCCAGGTCAAACTGGAAAGGAAACCATGCAACCTCCACCAATCTGTCATCAGGACACAGCCTGGCCCCTAGTCTGAATGGCACTTTGTGTTCCTTCAGTCAGACTCCGCCCTTCCCCCACTTCAGAAGTCCAGTTCAGTCCTTCCTCTGGCCATGACCCACAGGGAAGGTCAGAAAGTCTGTGGGAGCCAAGCAGCGAGGCCATTCAGTGCTGGCCACTCGGTGCTGACATCTCCCTTCTAAATTCCCAGCATTCTGGAATTCTGGGTCCTGTGACCTAAGCTGCCTTCCAGGGTCAAAATACATCATCTAAGGTTGTGTGACCTGAGTGTGCCCAGCGTCATCACAGGGGAGGGTCTTGTTCTTGTGGGCTGGCATCTGCATGTAAGCATGCAAGGCTCTGGAACTCAGGATGGGACTGTGGTGCTGAGATGGGCCGTGTGAGAGCCCCCACTGTGTCTGGCCAGCAGGCATGAATGAGAGCAGGGCCAGTGGCAAGAGAGTGGGACACTGGGAGGGCGGCCTGGTCCTTCCTGGGATCTTACTCCAGACTCTGGGATGATTTCAGAGGTCGGAATGATTTGAAATTGAGGGCCAGGGCAGATGTTCCTGGAGGATGCTGTGAGCTTTTCGTTACCCTTTGCCAGATTAGCAGCCCAGAATTGGGCTAGACAAGAAAGCCAGGACACATGTACAGGGGTGAAGCCATGTGCCACGAGGCCAGGGAAGCCATGTGCCACGAGGCTGGGAGTGGAGGACAAGGGTGAGGGGAGACCACTGGCTGCCCCGATTCCAGCCTCAAGCTGGAGCCAGCTTCTCCTTGGAAAAGAGAAGGCCTTGAGTCTACGGAATGTCACGACCTGGATCAGGCTGCATTAGCTCGGGCCTGAGCTAGAAACCACCGTGTGTGGTCCTGGGCACAGAAAGCCCAGAGTGGCTGGCAGGGTGCGTAGGAATTCGCAACGCAGTGGGCTGAGCCAGACCTCGACAGTTAGTTGTTCTTGCTAGCTCTTGCCCTTGGTGTGGCCACCTTGTTAGTGTGCAGGTGGGAGGAACCACTGTGAGTTCTGAGGAGCGTCTCCAGGTGGTCTCTGCAGGTCTGGCGAGAGAGCTGCGTTACCCATCAGGTGAGCAGTGATCACGGGCTGGCCCCTCCCTGCTCCTGCTTGCCTTGCTCTCTCCAACAGAGTTCACCTCCAGAGCTTCCTGTCTCAGAGACAGAGCAGCATAAACTGACCCAAGGGACCTTCCTCCTCCTGGGACCTTATTTCTTTTCCTTCTAAAGCCAAGGACAGTAGCCAGTTCTATCTCGGTGCCCAGGCTAAGAGCAAAGCAGCTTGAGATCTGGGGATCTGCCTGGGCTGGCTCCTGCTCTTTTTCCATCTTAAAGCTGTGTGTGGAAGCTGCTCAGGTCTTGGGTCTGAAAACTGCATTCTCCCTGGTGCTGTCTCCATCCCAATGCAGTGGAACTCTGGGGGATGGGGTCTGGCAGGCAGCTTGTGCCCTTGCTGCACACCTCACTCTGGGGTTCAGATGGACCTGGAAGTTACCTATAGGCATTTATGCTCCCCATACTTTAGGCCTGGCACCCCCACCTCCATCCAGTTTGGCATGTGGGTGGCCTTCCAGAATCCACTGAACCCAGCCAAGGCAGAATCCTTTCCCTCTTTACCCCAACAAAAGCACCAACTTGTGTGTGTGTGTGTGTGTGTGTGTGTGTGTGTGTGTGTGAAGGTGCCTGCTCCAGGCTCTGTACACTTGGAGACTGACCTGGTAAGACAGGTTTTTCTTGTTGGGGGCTGGTAAGTCAAACAGAGGGGAGGGACTGCCCTCCACTGGCCGAGGAATGACTAGGACACAAAGTGGAAGATTGCCCTCAGTGGGCACTGAGTGGGTCCTGGGACCACCAAGGGGAATGTTACTACAGGGGGAGGGGGGACTAGGAAGGTATTGTCTGTGTGAGAGAGAGGTGGGAGCAGGCTTTCCTCAGAACCCAGGGCTAGGAAGCTGAGGCTCTCTGAGACCGTTGCCCTATGTTGTGGAAGATCTTTGTTCCAGTGTCTGGGTGCTTTCCCAAAGCCCAGAGAAGCCTCTGGAGAACTGGTACAGTACACATACTGACTCACAGGACATGTATTGACATTGATGTAATACGTCCGCTTTGCAGATGAAGCAACAGGCACAGGCTGTAGGTAGATCGTGCCAGGCTGGATGTCTGTTCCCGGACACTGCCAATATTAATATCACTGTGGCCAGTGGGGCATCTTATACCTTAGCCCGCCTGTTACCAAGCCAGTTCAATCTCCCTTTGCATTAGCCAGGTTTCTGACTTTGGCTGAGGCCTCTGCATGATCGCCAGGTGGGGGTGGGGTGTGGGGGTGTGGGTGGATTGGGGAGTTGGGGGGCCTGGGGGTGGGGGTGGGGGGCTTTTCCCCATGCCCTTCCTGCATCCTTAGTGACCTCTCCTTCACTCCAGCATTCCTCTTGTGTTGGCCTGTCCCTGTTTGAAAGGTCAGTTGGCCCGAGAGACCAAGCCCTTTTCTCTCTGAATCAGGGTTCCCTGGGCCACCTTCTCAGCCCATCACACAGCCCAGAGATAGTCCATCACTCAGGGTACTTGATCTCACCACCAGTGTCCCCTTAGTGGCAACTGTGCCATGCCCTAGAAACGCAGCAGCTGTCACAGGAGGAGAGCCTTGTCACCTTGGAGTGAGTGTTCAGATGCACTCAGGGAGAGAGGAGAGCTATGGCCTTTCTGTTGTTGAAATGTATTTAATCCCGATCTGAGGTTCCTACCCCACCTCTAACCATTCAGATCCCAGGCAAAAGACACACGCAACCTTTACATTTACAGTAAGCCTTAAATGGCACAAGAGCTGGCCAGATATTTACCCTCTATGCTGTTAGAATCTACGTTCCTATGGATAACCCCGAGTTACTATTATGTTTCATCTGGGCTGCCTTAACTCTGATTGGCCAGCCCTTGGGGCCACGTTCCCCTAACCATGGCGGCTTCTCCTTCCTCTTTCACCTTCTCCTCCTCATGGCTCTCCTCTGACCCCAAGCCTGGGAAACCTAAACCCCACCTATGTCTCTTCTGCCCAGCTGTTAGCCATCGGCATCTTTATTTACCAACCGGAAATAGCTCGGAGGCAGGGTCACAGAGTCACTCGGGCCTACATGCAGACTCCAGGTCTTAGGGGTCCGCACTTAGCATTACAATAGACAGCAAGACCAACCCTCAACTCCTTTCCGTGTGAGATAGAGTGCCAGTCACTGGTTGTCGTGTCTGGGTACCTGCTTGTATCCCCATCACCCATCTGTGAGCTCTTCATAGCAGGCACCATCTTTTAACTATTTGTAGGTCATCACCTGCAAGAATTGCAGGCACAGATACTGAGGAAAGACAGTCAATCTATATGTGATAACTAACGTACCTCTCAAGAAACATTAGGGTCATTACCAAGGCTCCCTGGCGTGGGCTTGCAGAGTGCATTTCTGCCACGGGCCTTGACATCTGCCATTTCGCCAGCTCCCTTCTAGCAGCCCAGTGTCTACCTGGCTTCCTCCCCACCCATCAGCTGCCTTTTAAAAATGACAGCCCACGGCCCACCCACCCTGGCTGCTCTGTGGCCCAGTTCCCTTCTGTTTTTCTATGTGATGGTGACAGTTGGACCAGGCTGTCCTTTTTACTGATTGATTTTTCTTTTTGTCTTCCTTCTCCAGAAATGTAAGCTCATATTGTCTGCTTTGTTCTCTGTTGTATATGCAGCTTCTAGAGCCATATCAGCACATAATGGGTGACCAATAAATATGTTTTCTGTGAATGTGCATGTGTATGTGCCCCCCCCCCGTGTCTGTGTGTTTGTATGTGTGTGTGTGTGTGTGTGTGTATGTGTGTGTGTGTGTGTGTGTGTGTGTGTGTGTGTGTGTATGTGTGTATAAAAGTCCCTGTTTTTCTTTGATGGGCTATAACAGCAATATTGTACAGTAGTTCGTAGTGTCAGGAAACACAATTCCATATGACTGGCATTTCCGAACTCTCTGATCAGCCATGACTAATCTCGGCATGTGCCTCCTGCAGTGTAGGGCCTCATCCTAGCACAGACATCATCTTTGGGCCTTATCCTTGTGGTTGGGGAGGGTCTCCATGCCCCTGGGCTGCTGTGGTGTATTGCTGTAGTACTGTTTTGCTGTTGTGGGGTATTACTGTGGCAGGTGCTCCTGGCTATTCTACCACAGGCACACACGAGAGCTCAGACAGGGTAATAAACAGCAAAGCTAATTTGATTTTCCAAAATGGGTGTCCCCAGAGGACTTTTAAAAATGGAGCTGGCATAGGGTCAGACTAGAGGCAGCCACTGCAGGGATCGTCAGTTCCAGAGGGAAATCCAATATTCCATTCAACAAGGCAGTCCTAGCTTCATTAAGAGAGAGACGGTGGTGACTTCTTAACCTTGTCAAGAACGAGGGCATCTTGGCTTGACTCATGGTTGTCCCCTGCTGGTGACAGTGATGATGAATGGGATGCTGATGGCCAGGGTTTCTCTGGCTCTCTGGTTCCATGTGTGTGTGTGTGTGTGTGTGTGTGTGTGTGTGTGTGTGTGTAGGTCAGAGGACAGCCCTCGGCATCAATCTTTGTCAACCACTTTGTTTGAGGTAGGGTTTGCTGTTGCTTGCTCCTGGGTACTCTGGAGACCTTCCGGGGATTCTGTCTGCCTCCTATCTCCTATCTCATACACGAATGCAGGCTACTGCGTCTAGCTTTATGTCGGTTGCAGGATCCAAATTTAGGTCCTCGTATTTGCACGCCCGGTGTCCTTCCTTTTCACCCCCTCTTCCTCCTCTTCTTCTTTGTGTGTGTAGATGAGCATGTGTACATGGAGACCAGGGTTGTTTTCCTTAATTACTCTGCCCTTTACGTTTGTGTAGCCTGTCCCTCACTGAACCTGAAGCTTACTGAATGGCTGGCAAGCCCCAGGGACCTTCCTGCCTCTGCCCCTGACACCGGGACTGTAGGTACAGGCTGCTGCTGGCCATTTTCTTGCGATGGGTTCTTGAGATCAGACTCAAGTAGGCGTGCTTGGACAAGCACTGTGCGATCCGAGCGTCTCCCCGGCCCTGTCTTTTCTGGAAAGGAAGCAATCCTTCGAATCTGTTGCTTCCTCATTCCCGTAACCCTCTGCTGCTTCCTGACCTGCAGGCGGTGAGTGGACCTGGCCCTGGATGCCCCTGGTTTCCTCGGCCAGTGTGCGTCCTCTCTTCCCTGTTCTGTTTTGTCTACATTCTGTGACCCAGTGCCCTGCTAAGATCAGTACAGCTTGCTTTAAAAAAAAAAAACAAAACTTTAAAATTTTTTTTTGTAGCAGAATCTCATTATGTAGTCAAGCTAACCACTAACGCCACCCTGCCTCCACCTCCCTTCCCATGGGACTTTTGGAAGGGAGTTAAGTTCTGACATTGGTACTGTCCTCGGTACCCCTCAAGCCCCCTTGGGAAGTGCGTATGCTCAAAACGCTGCCTTTTGGGAACTCTGTTAGTGGTCAAGGCACCCGCCAGGGCCTGGGGCAGCGGCATCCAGTTGATGCTCACATACGGTGGGTTGAACCTAGGACAGAAAATACCTCTCAAAGCAGACGGAGCTCAGGCTGCATTGGAGCTCACTGGTTAGGTGGTGATGGTGGACTCCACTATGAACCTATCCTGAGAGTTGTCTGAGATATGGATGGCAGAGGCACAAGGGGAAAACCCCACATCTGGGTACCCCAAAAAGCCAGCCTTACACACATGTGTAGAATCCTTCTGAGACGTGTGTGCCGTGGGCTATCCTCAGCCTCCATTTAAATAAGAGAACTTGGTGCCATGATGGCGCCCATACATTTACTCCTTTGTTCAAGAGACACCTGTGAGGTCTCAGTGCTGGTCACAGGCAGCCAAAGCAAGTCTTGACTTCACGTTTCTCTCTTTGACCTCATGTCCCCATCTGTGTCAGAGGGAGACAGTTAAAGACCAAGCGGCATCAGGGCTGGGGAGATGGCTCAGCGTCAGAGCGTTTGCGGGCCTCGTATGATAACCGGAGTTCAAACGCCCAGCACACATGCTGTTAAAATGTCAGGTATGACCGTGTAGAAAGCTACAACTGCATTGTTGTGGTGGCGTGGAGATAGGATGGCCTCAGCAAATGCACTCATGGATGAATGCACCCGTGGACCCATGTATACACATACCACACACGTAGAGACACTCATAGCACAGACACACAGCGCACTGTCCATGTACATATGTACAGAGGCAACTGAGAAGTACCCAGGAAATCCTCCAGTCCCCTTGGGGCAGGGGTGGTCGGGCCATAGTGAATGTGTGGGGAGAGTATCTTCCCTGGTTCCCTCCTTCCCTGTCTCTCTGTGTCTCTTTCCTGTTTTTTTCCCTCCTCAGGTATTATTCATCTTAGCATCCCTCCTAAGCTCTGTAGGGAGGCTGCAGGGTAGAGAACCTTCCTTTCTCTCAGCCCAGGCATCTTTCAGGTTGCCGGTTGAGCCTGGAGTTAGAGACTAGACGCTCTTTGGGTCCTGAACAGGACACAGGCCTCATTCCAGGCCTGGAGATGCAAATGGAGCACGTCCTGTGTGTTCAGCAGGCAACAGTTCCCCCTGAGCATTTCCTCTTCCTCAGATAGGTGTACCTCCAGCTGAGAGGAGAGGGAGAGGCCCGGGGTGGGGGTGGGGGGTACGGCTGGGAAGCCTGTCTGAGCTGGGGTGCGGCTCAGTGGATGCGTGCAGTTTACACTTCCAGCACCACACGCACAAAAGCCAGAACGAGTCACTGCTCGTTGGACCCTTTTGTCCTCAACCTGAAGTCAAATAGCATCTGTGGTGGTGTGTCGGGACACAGTCAAAAGGGTGACGCATGGTGACCAATGTCTTGGGGAACTGTGAGAGAGACCCTAGGCCTTTTACCTCAGGCCCATTTTGTTCCCTGGATTGTCCTTGGACGTTATTTTGCGTCTCCTGTGACAAATATTTGCATTCAGTTTGTAAGACATTTTTATTCTTGTTGGATGTCAGAACACAGCTATAGCAACCAATCTGCTGAAAGGTTTTGCTGAGTGCTGTCCTCCGGGCACCCCGAATCTGGATACGGTCTTTCTCCCCGGCTTTCATGTTTCCCCTGATAGAATCTAGAGTACGTGCAAGGCAATTGTGTTTAAATTGGTCTGTCTTGCGAAAAGTTCTGGGAAAGAGCTGTTGTGTTAATGTCTGGTGCGTGCTCACTGGCTTTTGTGTCTGATCATGTTTTTTCTGAACTCAACCTTCTTTGGATCGGTGCTTTCTTTGTTACATCCGCGTGTTAAAGTACGCTGAAACCTAAATAAAGTTGTCGGCAGCATTAGACGCGCTCTGCCCCATTGTTTAAGTTCTCAAATCCCAGGTCCCGAAGACAAAATCTGCATAGGGCAGAGGAAAGTCTGCCCTGGTGCAGCTAAGCTAGCCTGCAGGGAAAGTCATGGAGGCTTTGTGCTAGACCTGATTCCGACCAATGGGAACCCGCTGGCTGCACACGCCCGGTGTACTGCGGTCCTGCCTGTTAGCTCAGGACTCAGGCTGACCAAGATAATGAAGTGACCTTTTTTGTTCTATTTCATTACCTTTCTTTTTCTTTTTATTCAGAACAGAGTCTCGCCTTGTAGCTCAGACTGCTCCAGAATCCTCCATCCTCCTGCCTCAGCCTCCTGAGCGTTGGCGTGGCAGGTGTGCACCGTCACACCCAGCTTCTTGTCTAGTTTCTACCTTGCTTCCTTCAGAGATTTCTTCTTCTCGAACCCATCCTGTCAGGAGAGGCCATTTCTGAAACTGGACACGGGGTAGCCTCCCACGGAGCTCTGCGACCCGTGGGATGTGTTGACTTCGTCTTCTCTCTGTAGGCACAGTGGGTGGTAGGCAGGGGTCGGACATATTGGTCTGCTCTAGCCATCATCGTGGGTTGGAGCAGAGTGGACACACATGCTGGCTGGCATGTACTCTCGGTGTACAGAGATGGGTAGTGGCCTCAGTGTTCTTTTGAGGTTGACGACACTCAGGCAGAGCAGGCTCAGGACAGGCACCTGGGAGGTCGGGGGGGAATCATGGGAAGCACCGGAGGCCTGCGTCTCTGAATTCACAAAGGGCGACCACAGTGGGGCTGAGGTCTGTAGAGCATCTAGCAGACCACCATAAGGCACCGTCCCTAGAGGTGGGAAGACTGTGGGCTCAGGAAACATGGCAGGAGGAACTGAGGGACTTTGGAGACGCGCTGTACCTAGGGGCCAAGCTTTTGGTGTGGGACAGCTGGATCCGTGCTTTGACAAGACAGGATCTGTATTCCAATGGGTGAATCTGAAAAGGCTCTGCTTGGTTCTGTTCCTTGAGCTTTTTCTGTGTTGTGGGGAAACTGAGGCTGATGAGGACTAAGCACTCTCCAGGTCTGGGTAGGATGCAAGGGCTGGACTGCTCTGAAGATGACGTCAGCCATACAGCCCCCGCATTCTCTTCCCCTCCCCCTCTCCAGAGCCTTTCGGAGCCAGACAAAGGCAGTGCTGTGCCTGGGAAGGCCGGCTCATGGTCCCGAGGGTGCATTCCGGAAGACCCGAGGCTTGACCCTCTTCTCTCACTTCCGAGCAGTCTGGAAGTTCCTTCCATAACAAATTCATCCAGAAAAGGAGACGCAGCCTGTAGCTGTGCTCAGTTTCCGGCCTGGCTCTCCTGCCTTTCCCTGTGGGCCCATGCTTAGGAGTGTTTCTCCTCCAGAGCGCAGTGGGAGACTGAGGCCTTCTGGGCTTTGCAGGCAGGGTTCCTCCCTGGACTCAGCTCTCTAGCCTCTCCTGGCATTTCCCATCTGAGGGGAGCAGCTGAGGGTGGGTGCTGACAACTGTTCTGTAAAAGGCCAGGGAGGACAGCTTGATGGGGCAGCTGCAAAGCCGAGAGCAGGAGAGTGTGTTTGTGTGTTCCTGTCAGCCTGTGTGTGAAGGGATGTGTGAGCGTGTTGGCGTGAGTATGTGTGACTGTGTGAGTGTGTGTGTCAGCACCGGCATATGAGAGTGTGTGTGTGTGTGTGTGTGTGTGTGTGTGTGTGTGTTTGTGAGTGGAGACTCGCTATAATGGGGGTGGCTTCCTGGGGTGCCTCTGCACACTGTTGGTGCAACCAGAGCCTGGGGCCTGGTCTGTTCAGGATTGTGCCCGCCCCCCCCCCCCAGGTCCTCTCATCTGTGTCTTCAGGACTTTCTTGGCTCTGACCCAGACTGAGTCCCTGCCAGCTTCCCTGATGCGTCTGTACCCCACAAGCAAAGGCCAGTGCTTACAGAGCTCATGGTCGTGGGATTTCACCGCCCCCCCCCCCAGTCCTTCTCCTCGGAGCCCTGCTCCAGCCTCCTTAGCAGCCCAGGGCTTCCTTGCTAACCTAGACCTCTGCTGGTGCCAGTGCTTGAGAGACTGGGAGGTGCTTGGCAGCACCATGGTCTCCTCTACTCTGTAGATTTTTTTTCTCTCTTGCATGGGAGTGTGGAAGCAGCCACAGAGAGAGTGAAGTTGTTTACCCAGGTCGCCTTGCACTGGGAGACATGTGGGTGATGGCAGTGGAATATTGGGCTCTTAGCTTTGGTCTTGTTTCTTAGCAACACAGAACTCGGGCATCTGAATGCTTGTGGGGCACTTACTAAGCACACAAGAGTTATGATCCTCCCTGTGGCAGACTATGTCTTCATGGGAGTCAATGACTCATGGTCTCCTCCTGGTGTGTCCTGGTAGGGAGCTAATATGGATGTGGGTGGCAGTCCTAGCTTCACATGGGCCTCAGGACAGTTGAGGCAAAGGCTCCTTGTCCAATGCTTTGACTGAGAGTGTGACCCAGCTTGCCACAGGCCTGTAGCTCCAGCCTGTGGCCGAGGGCCCTCAGTGGCTGCACTACCCTCCTTTCCCTGGCTTCAGGAAAGCAGATTTGCCCTGTCTGCATTCTTACACAGCACCCAGTTAGGACTGGCAGAGGCAGCCCAAATCTCCCATGCTGGCCTGGTTCATCTTGGTCTATCAGGGCAGTAAGTCAACGTGGCAGGGAGGTTACTGTTTGTTTTGGTTTGGTTTGGTTTTTTGTTTTTTGTTTTTTAAGAGCCAAGGACCACAAGCAAGAGAGAAAACTTCTATAGAGCAAGGCAGGCCATGGTCCTGCCAAACACAATCGTTACCCTGTCTCTCCTAATCACTGGCACCAGGAACCATCACCTGGGGGTTCTGACTTAAAGAAGATCATGGCACTAGGAAACAATGGGGGTGGAGTGGATTCAACTCCCAAGCCTGTGGTTTTCTACTTTAAAAGGAACTCAGAATTGGGGAGCAGAAGACCAAACCTCAGAAGCAGGGCTGGGGATGCATGTTCCTCCTGTCTACACAGCCTTGGCTTTAGCAGTGGACTGCTGGTTTGCACAGTGGGAGGGGACTTCAGGGATGGATCTCTTGGTGGAGACCATGCCTAGCATGCCTGAGATCTTGGGATCCACACCCTACTACATGGGAAGCAGGGTTTATATGTATTTTGTAAGTTGACTTTTGCAAACGATGCTACTGTAAGCCTAGCCTGGGAATCCCTGTCCTGTACTGCCCCCTGCCCCCTGCCCCAACCCATGCCAGCTTAGCTTGCTGGGCAATGCCTCCAGGTCAGGCCCCAAGGCAAAGCTGGAGCTGAGCCATTAGCTTTTCCAGAGCTTTGACCTTGTATCTGGGTTAGCCTGCTCTAGTCTTGAGAGGTATTAAGCTGCAAAGAAATTTTAATCAAGAAATCTTGGCTAGTCACCCAAGAGAAAGATGCGCACTGCTGCTTGCTGTGAACAGAGTGTGGCCCTTTAGTTTTGGGGTCACAGTACCATTTTCCAGGGCAGAGTTCTGGCTTTAAGAAGCTTTGAAAAAAGCGTGTTGTTGTTGTTTGAGGTACTGGAAAATACAACAGTTCACACATGCTTACAGCATACAGTGGGCTGAATGTTGACTTAAACGCAAGCCTTGTAACTGTCACTATAGCATATGTGACACCCCACAACCCCTCTTGTCCCATCACCCACCCTCTCATCTTTCCAGGAATCCAGTTCCTATTGACCTGTTGTCTGGATTCACCAAGACTCACTCTTTTGTCCTCTATATTACCAGGTGGACCCAAAAAAACGTGTGTCCCCTTTTATTTGGAAAACTATGTTTTCCTGCTTGCTTGCTTGCTTGCTTGCTTGCTTGCTTGCTTGCTTGCAGTAGGCATGATTGCCAGGCCTGAGCTGTTACAAATGCAGCCACCATGAGCCTTCCTGCATGTCTTGTGGGGTCATGGGACTTCATTTCTTTGGGTAAATACCCAGGAGAGATGGCTCAATCATGTTGGGAATTTATGTCGTGTTTCTAAAAGGCAAACAGACTTAGAATCTTATATTAATAGCAATGGGAGTCCTGGTAACCTCCCTGGCCTTGTCCTCTTGGGTTTGGAAAGAGGAGAGCACAGCCCCTGTGGCTTTGTGCAGGTGGAGAATAAGCTAAACATCTGTGAGATTCAGGAGTGACTGTTTAATGAGTTTGGATTAGTGGTTAAAACCTTGCATGGCTGTATGAATATAATGGCTTGTATCTATAATCCTAGCACTAGGGAGATGGAGGCAGGAGGATTGCCGTGAGTTTGCCACCAGCATGGGCTAGAGTGAGGACCCATGACTCACAAGAGGAAGGAAAGACATTCTGTAGAAAGCCCAGGGCCTGGGGACCTTGTGAATCAGCCTTGCTGGGGTCCCACCTAGGCCAGCATGAGAACCAGCAGGCAGAGCTAGGGATGGGCCTGGAGGGGTGGCTGTCCCTGGAGCTCCAGTTCTTTGCCCTCCTCCCCACTGTGAGAGGTCCAGGGCTTTGAGGAAGATGGCAGGGATCAATTCAGCCCCTGCAAACCCAGTTTGAGTGATGACAGAGTGTCACTAATCGAGCCTCAGGTCGGACTGGTGAGACCCCTGAGCACGCCCGCTACAGCAGATCATCTGCCTGCTTCTTCTAGGTCTTTTCTCCTGCTCCTATTCTGGGCTCCGGGTGACTCTCCTGAGGAGAGCTGACACTTGCCTGTCTTTCTGTCTGTCAGATGGAGACACAGGGGCTCTTTATCCAGTGGAGCTCAGAGTGGGGCGGGGAGTCCGATGAGATTGTCGGGCAGCTGAGGAGGTGCTGGGCTCTCTCCTTTCTCAAGTTTTTCTTCCCCCCTCCCAAGGGACTCCCCACATCTCCTGCATTCCATCTTTGTGGAGAAGACTTCCTTTCTCTTGGTGAACATACCTTTGCACTGCTCTACCTTTGTAGATATTAATGTCCATAGTGTCTCTCATTAGGGACCTGCTGCAGGCGCTGGGTGAGCATATCTGTCACCTAGTGGGGAAGGGGGGCAGCTGATACCTCTTACCATCCTACAGCACATTCCTCCACTGCCACCTGTCCACCCCTCCATCCCACCTGTCCACCCCTCCATCCCACCTGTCCATCCCTCTATCCCACCTGTCCACCCCTCCATCCCACCTGTCTACCCCTCCATCCCACCTGTCCATCTCTCCATCCCACCTGTCTACCCCTCCATCCCACCTGTCCACCCCTCCATCCCACCTGTCCACCCCTCCATCCCACCTGTCCAACCCTCTATCACACCTGTCCATCCCTCTATCACACCTGTACACCCCTCCATCCCACCTGTCCACCCCTCCATCCCACCTGTCCATCCCTCCATCCCACCTGTCCACCCCTCCATCCCACCTGTCCATCCCTCCATCCCACCTGTCCACCCCTCCATCCCACCTGTCCACCCCTCTATCCCACCTGTCCTCCCCTCTATCCCACCTGTCCATCCCTCCATCCCACCTGTCCACCCCTCCATCCCACCTGTCCATCCCTCTATCCCACCTGTCCATCCCTCCATCCCACCTGTCCATCCCTCTATCCTACCTGTCCACCCCTCCATCCCACCTGTCCACCCCTCCATCCCACCTGTCCATCTCTCCATCCAACCTGTCCATCCCTCCACCCCACCTGTCCTCCCCTCCATCCCACCCGTCCACCCCTCCATCCCACCTGTCCATCCCTCCATCCTACCTGTCCATCCCTCCACCCCACCTGTCCTCCCCTCCATCCCACCCGTCCATCCCTCCATCCCACCTGTCCACCCCTCCATCCCACCTGTCCATCCCTCCATCCCACCTGTCCACCCCTCCATCCCACCTGTCCATCCCTCTATCCCACCTGTCCACCCCTCCATTCGTTCTTCTTCCCATCCATCATTCCATGCATCATTTTGTCACTTCCTACCTTCTATTCACCGTCCCTCTCTTTTCTTCCTTTTTTCCCTCTTCCCATCCCCTTCTTCTCCTTTCCCTCCTCCCTCCTTTCTTTTAATCCCCCATCCATCCACCCATCCACCCATCCATCCAACCATCCATCCATCCATCCATCCATCCATCCATCCATCCATCCAGAGAGCACATACTTGTCCAATGTCTCTAGGATTCCTGACACTGTGCAACAGGAAGGCACAAGAAGCCTTGGGTCACTTTTGGTGGGTACCCAAGTACCAGTGTGGCTGGGACACTCCCACAGATATAAGCCAAGGGCTTGGGGCATTCTTGGTATGTGCTCAGGAGAGCTCGCTCCTCGCGAGTACTGGCACCGTGGCCCCGAGTAAAGCAGCTAACTTTCCAGTGCCTTTGTGTTGACTGGATGAGGGGAGGGCTGGGAAGTACTTGTCTTAGCAAACATCAACTCTTATTGTTAGCTATGAGGGCTGACAGTGGAGTATGAGTGCTGGGCTATCCTCACAGAAGGCAGAAATGCAGCACAGAAGGTGACTTCTCACCCAGCCCTCAGCCATTTGAGGTCCAGGTACCATCCCCTAGCCCTCAGGATTAGGAGGTGTCTTAGTCAGGGTTTCTATTCCTGCACAAACATCAGGACCAAGAAGCAAGTTGGGGAGGAAAGGATTTATTGAGCTTACACTTCCACATTACTGTTCATTACCAAAGGAAGTCAGGACTGGAACTCAAGCAGGTCAGGAAGCAGGAGCTGATGTAGAGGCCATGGAGGGATGTTCCTTACTGGCTTACTTCCCCTGGCTTGCTCAGCCTGCTCTCTTATAGAACCCAAGAATACCAGCCCAGAGATGGTACCACCCACAAGGGGCACTCCCCCACTTGATCACTAATTGAGAAAATGACCCATAGCTAGATCTCATGGAGGCACTTCCCCAACTGAAGCTCCTTTTCCTATGATAACTCCAGCCTGTGTCAGGTTGACACACAAAACTAGCCAGTACAGGAGGGTAGGGAGCTGTCACTTTCCCCCAAGGCTTTCAAGATACCAGAGGAAAGCTTGAGAGTCCCCACTGTCCTGAGGTGAGTCTCTACAGCTCATAAGTTGCTTATTCAAGACGCTGTGTCCCGCATGCTGGCAGAGTGGGCAAAGGCATTTGCTACTGAACTTGTCGTGCTGAGTTTGAGTACTGCATGGTGGACAAAGAGAACTGACTCCTGAAAGTTGTCCCCTGACCTTTGCCTATGCACTGTGGCACGTGCTCGTCTCAAAACACAAATTACAAAGCCATTATCTGGCAGTACCTGTCTGGGCTAGAAGGGGCTGGCAGCCCAACCATGCTGGAGCTGCAAGACGCCATGGTGGTAGTATGGAGTGTCAGATGCCTGTAGTGTCCTGGCTAGGGGAAAGAGGGATGGACGGACCTCTAAACAACGACCTGGGGATAAGAAAGGCACACAGAAAGCTGGGTATGTGTGGCCATACCAGTATGACAAGATTTTTAGTGCAGACTTGAGTCTTGTTTGGTGAGGATGGACTGGTGTCTGAGGAGTGAGGCTGAGGAGTGAGGTTCTAGGCCTCTTCACGGTGGAGGCCCCAACTCCTATGCCTACCGCCCTAGAGCCCTCAGAACCTCCAGTCAGCCATCTCCCCCTCAGGCCTCAAAACCTGAACTCTCTTCAAATCTGTCCCTCATCTCCCTGTAACCCATGGCTTGTCTTTAACTTTAACATCTCCTGGCTTCTTCAATCCTCATTCCCAGGGCCCGGAGTTAGGTTTCCCTTTTGTCTGTGGAACCATGACATGTAAATGTCACCCAGGCCATCTGCCAATTCCTAGAAGCATAATCTGGAGGTGAACTGGACTACCAGACAGCAATTGGACATCTGCACACCCCCTCCAATGTCCTGCTGACTCACTGTGAACCCAGAAATTATGGACAAAATTGGGTGCCCCCCCAAGTCTACAAGTCTGACTCCAGGACTTCAGCACTGGATATTCTTGGAGATGAGGTCTTCATAGAGTTGATCAATGAAAATAATGTCACTGCGGCGATCCCTAATCCAAGTGATCTGTGTCCTTATAAAAAGAAGAGGTAGGCTACATATGCATACTGAGGAGGGGGAGGGTATGTGAGAACAGGAAATGATGTCATCTGCAAGCCAAGGAGCGAGGCCTCAGGAGAAAGCTGGCCTGGCACCCACAGGTCCCCAACTTGAGGCTCTCTAGCTGTGGAGCTGTAGATGGGTGTGCTGTGACTTACCCACTGAAGTGCTTTGTTACACCAGAGTCTGAGGCACAGTCGTGGGGGAGGGGGGGAAGAGCTGAAGTGAGACGTGATTACAGCATCTGTTAGACACCCTGTCTGCATACAACTTCCTCCAGAAGTCTCCCCAGGTTAGTATCTCTGTTCTTCACAAACCCCTACATGAGGGAAAATCACAGTCTGAACTTGCAGTAAAGACACAAGCACAGAGAGGCTACGGTCTCCTCCTCCCTCAAAGCAGATGGCCAAGTTCACTGCTGCAAACTTTTCCCTGCCCCACGCCCACTTATGTTCCCAGACACCCCAGACTATTGGATGGATGGCAACCCCATTTGGTGTGGAGCACCGGGTAGCAGCAGAGTTGCTCAGGCCGCTGACACTGTGAGGGCTTCTGTGGGAAGGTGTACTGTGAGAGGACCAGACTCTTAGTTCCTCAGTCAGCTGTGATAGGTGAATGCCGGGCTGGAAGTCCCTTCCTTACCAACGTCTGAGAGATGGAGGAATGACTTGGGCGATCGGGAATTTCTCTGCCCTGGAGAGGTGTGTGCAGGGACAGAGGCTCTCCACAGTCTGCCTCAGGCACTGGCACTCCAGGTGGTTCCTCTGCCTCACACGGTCTTTATTTCCACCTTTTGCGAGCACACGTGGTTGCACATGCTTGCCTGTCCCAGGGGGAATTTAAGTCAGCGTTGTTGCTGAAGAAAGGTCATGGCTGTCTGGGATGATCCCTGCTGTCCAGAGACAAAACATCGTGGCTTCCTGCCATGACTCCGCTCATGGTTCAGCGCTTACAGGAAATTAACCTTTCCGTCTCCATCTTTAACGGTTCACAGTGCTGAGCGTCAGTCTGCATGGAGCCCTGGAGCCCAGGTTAGCCTAAACCACCATGGATTCCAGCTGCACAGCTGGGTACCAGAGCTTCATTCTGCAAGTACTCAGAGTCCCCACCTCGTGCTGGACGCTGGTTAGCTGTGGGGACACAGAGGGGCACAGGTACTGCATAACAAGTACACAGCTCTCTATGAGACAAAAGCCGAGCAAAGGAGAGGTGGGGGCAGCGGCTATGACCCTGCAGGATTCTTTCTGGTCACTGGACTGTATGCCTTGGTGCCCCACCTTAGGGGATTGCAGGAGTACTGCCCCTTTCTAGGACAGGGCATGGAGCTGTTTGCCAAAGGTGCCCAGGCTTGACTAGAGTCCACTGAGTGGATGCGTGCAGCCATGTCAGGCTGTCTGCTTGCTGCTGGTGAATTTGGGAATGCACTTTCTCCCTCTGGCTCCTGCTCTGTCCAGAAGACGCCACTAGAATTGACCCCTTAGGTTGTAAGGAGGATGAAAGGAACCGATCCTGAGTCCAGAGGCTGGCATGTAACAACACGTCCTTGCTCAGTGCTGGGAGACTCTAAGCCAGTGTTCTCAATCTGTGGACTGAGACCAACCCCCACCTCAGTGGAGTGTTGAATGACTCTTTCACAGGGGTCACCTAAGACCATCTTGTATATCAGATATTTACATTATGACATTATGTACATTATGACATTACTGTTATGACTCATAGCAGTAGCAAAATCACAGTTATGAAATAGCAATGAAGATAATTTTATGGTTGGGTGGAGGGTCAGCGTTAAAGGGTCACAGCATTAAGAAGGTTGAGAATCACTGCTCTAAGCTGCTCCAAATGGATTCCTCCTTCTCAGGGCTGGGCCATTCTTCTGTTCCACCAGGTCTACTGAACATGCCACCTCCTGGACGGTGTGCAATTTTAGGGGGACAGTGCCCTGGCAGCTTATAAGCAAGTGTGTATAGCCACATCAGCACTGCCGTAGTGGAGCACAGATCAGCTCTGCTATCCCCCTTCTCTCTGTGTGATCTGGACAACTAGTGACTCGGGGCCTGTCCATCTGTGGACTATGTGGCACCGTGTGCATCACTGGAGACTTCTCCTCTGACTATACATTTGATATCCATCTTTCCAGAGTCCCTGCCTCTTTCGTCTGTTCCCTGGTCATGTGTAAAAAAGTCACAGTTTGCTTTCTGACACTGTCAATTGGTTGTTCCCATTGGTGGGCAGCTGATTAGAGGTGTGTTTGGTGTTTAGCTTATGCTGTAACTGTTAACTGATAGGCCGTGTGCAGGGGACATTGTAACTGTGAATAGTTACATCAAACAGGTTACCTGGAAGGGAAGCTGGGGATGTATGGGAAGGTTGTGGAAAGAGATTGAGATCAAGACAACACCTGCTGCTCAAGGTCTCAAAGTTTAATGGAGAACTTCCAATATATAGGTGGAGGAAAACCCTTCCCCAAAGGCTGGAAACTGCCGAACCGGTTCGGTTGCTCCGCAGGTGGCTAGTGTTTCTCAGGAAACTGCAGGTCCTTGAGGAACAATGGGCTTCACCTTGGTCTGAGTGCTCCACCCTAGGTGGAGGGGATTATGGCTAACACAGGAGTTCCCCTGCTCAAAGGCTGGGAGAGGACCTTCATATTGGTGGATGTCAAGTTCCTGCCAGGTGGCATGGTACCCCAATAAGGCTCTCTACAGGACATATTGGTGGTACCACACTTGGGAATGATAAAACACCTTTGCGGTTGCTTCACTGGCAAGGTCCCTTCTAAGTAGAGCTAGCTTGGGGTTTTGTAGCCTAAGGATCAGGCTGGACCCTCTGATTTGTGTCATCAGACTTACATGGTATTTTATAGAGTTTATAAAGCAGCTCTGATACCCACTCTGGCCTGCATGTGCCATATACCTGTGTGTGCACATATGAACATACAGAGGAACTGGGGAGTGTTGGTCTCCATCCATCTCTTTCTAGTATCTCACTGAACCTGGAGCTTGCTTTATTTCAGTTAGACCAATGGCCAGGGATGTGCCTGCTTCTGTGCCCCCTGCTCAGGGTTGGGATTACAGGCGTGACAGCTACACACAGATATTTTTTTTTTTTACATGGATGCTGGGATCTGGACTTGGGTTGTCAGGCTTGTGCCTGAAATGCTTTTGCTCACCGAGACATCTCCCCAGCCCTAAGTTGAACTTCTCTTGAGAACAGAAGTGTGGACAGTTATGGTGGCCTGGCTTTGCCTGAGAAGCCAGTGGTCAGCTGGTGTGGTGGTCAGCTGCCCACTCTTGGTCTAGATCCCTGCTGTGCCTCAGGATTTGCTAAACCCTTGAATTTCTTCCTGTTCCTTCAGACGGTTGAGCTGTGGCCATCTGGCTACTCACGCATCATGGGGGAAATGTGTACATTTGTTAAAAATAGATTGCTGCCATAGCCGTGAGAATTAAGCCAATCACGAGTTTTGCTGGAGGTTTTTGTGAAATTCAGCATCAGGGAGCACTTTCCCACACGCAGTGGTGGCTTTGACAAAAGGTGGCTTTTCTTATTCCCACTGGACCATGGTTCAGCACAGGAGGTGGGTGTGCCTGCTGCCATGCAGAGATGTGGTTTTAAAGGTGGACTGTGGATCTCCTGGGAGAGAAGGCACTTTACCACTGTGTAGGAACGGTGGCCAAGAGACCCGTGATATTACCTGCTGGGAAGATTCACACTTGACATTTTATTTTTGAGGCTGAAGCTTTCGGAGTCTGTTGGCAGATGGCTGGAGCAACAGCTGACATTCGGCAGACGGCTGCCCAGGGATTGGGAAACACAAACACCCACACGTTTGGACACGCCACTGCTACCACGTGGGCGGGTGGGCTGGCCATGACTGGTTGAGTTGGTTAAAGCTTTGCTGAGAGCTGGGCCCTGGGTCACCATCAGGTGTCTGTGGAAGCTGGAAGGGGACAGGGTAGAAGGAGTTATGATTGATGGGTCAGGCCATGTGCTATTTAGCTCACTGGGGCCACTCAGTTCTGTGGGTATATTCTGATGGGCAGAAACGTTAAGATCTGAAGACCAAGCAAGAGCCTAGTGAGGAGTGATGGTGTGTGTGTGTGTGTGTGTGTGTGTGTGTGTAGAGAGAGAGTGAGAGACAGAGACAGAGACAGAGAGAGAGAGGGAGGGGGCGCTTGTTTTCACTTTTTATGATGGAGGGGTATGGGAGGCCAGCAAAGGCTGATGTAAGGACATTTACACTCCCTGGAGAGTCTAGCGTGAGTGGTATCAGCATATAGGCCTGCAGCAGGGCCAGGCAGGACTGCTGGATTCTCAGCAATGGGGCTTTAGGGCTGGTGGTCTGGTCTAATGGATGGCTCACTGTTGTGACTCTACTCACTATTTGTAGGGAAAGATAAAAATGTCAGCCCCACTGGCCTGCTCTGACTCTACCTGAAGCAGGCCGAGGACTCTAATGTTGTGAGCCATACAGAGGCATCAGAAGGGCTGAGATAGAACCAGCGGCCCAGCCCTTAGAAATCCAACACTGTTCGCAGGGGCGGAGACAGACAAGGACACCTAGGCCTGAGAGTGGGGTGGCGAAGGCACAGAGGCCTAATACCCTACCCATCTTGGTATCAGTCTTTACCTCCGTTGCTCCCTCCCTAACCCTAACCCAACCCCAACCCCAACCTTAACTTTAATGTTAACCCTAACCCTAACCCTAACCCTAACCCTAACCCTAACCCTCATCCTCACCCTCACCCTTACCCCAACCCCAACCCGTACCCCTACCCCAACCCCAACCCCAACCCCAACCCCAACCCTAACCCTAACTTTGCCCTTCCAGGGCAGCAGGTCCCATTCCTTCCTGTGATTATTCCCTTTCTCTGAGTCCCACTGAGATGCTGTCTGTGATGTGAACACCCTTCCCTGACCCTGTCTTAGCTGCTTAAGATGACTACCTCTCATTTCCACTTCAATGTGAATGGTGCTGACTGACTTACAGAAAGGATTCTGGAGTGGCAAGAACGGGGCAGGGACCCCTGGAGGGATAGTGGCCCACCACCTTTTTTTTTTTTTGTCCATGTTCTCCGCCCTGACTGCACACCCTCCTCTAAGCCTAGTCTCTGCTTATGATTTTTTTAAGTGGGGAAACCTGGTGCCCTGGGTCCCAGTGAGCAGGTCCTGTTGAGACTTTGGCAGGGTGTGCTGAGAGGAAGGGCTAAAGTGTGGGCCCTGTGCAGAGCATACCAGGGTCATTGGGGTCATAGACCAGACAAGGCCATCAGTGCAGCCAGCCTCCTGTAGCGTCCTCCAAAGGCCACAGGTGAAATTATTCCTAACTTCTGCTGTGACCTTAAGAACCACCTCCCTTTACTGTCCTCTCTTGATCTAGTTTGCTGGGCCTTTATAAACTGTGTGTGTAGACATCATTTGGTGGTGAATGGACTGTCCCTATACATTCATAGCTGCTTACTACACAAATGGCTTTAGAATAGTTGGATATGTATATATGTATATATATATGCATATACATATATATATACACATATATATATACATATATATATACATATATATATATATATGATAAAGAGTTGTAAGAGAGTTGGTGCACATGCACACACATCACCTCACCTCACATACATCACATCACATCCTGGAGTGGTTGTAGCACTGTCAGGAGCTTGAGGGGGTCAGAGTCCATCAGCCAGGGGGGAGATACACGACCCCTGGTGTTCAGCTGCTTTTCTCCTGTTTACTCTGTCCAGGACCCCAACTTGTGGGATAATGTTACCCCCTTTCACTTAACCCAATCTAGAAACTAGCCCACAGATGAGCCCAATTGTCTTGTAGGCGATTCTAAACATAGTCTAGTCAACAATGAAGATTAGGCTCATGGTGATTCTGTCTCAGGAAAACAATAATAAAAATAGAAAAACATCAAACTAAACAACTAAAGCACATAGAATACGAGGAACGGCGAAGGTGGAGCAGCCCAGGGCAGGCAGCAGCTCACAGTGATACAGCAGCCCAAGGGGTGTGGCATCCCACCACGGTGCAACAGTCCATAGCCCCCTCGGTCAAGCAGGGAGGTGGCTGAGTCATGGTTTCCTTTAGATCCCTGTGTGGAGTGAAGCAAACCCCTGGGCTTTCGTGGCAAACAGCTTGTGTTCAGGGGTAAATTTAGGGGTTCAGCTCATGGTCCTTGGGAGGATTCCTGACTGTCTAGCTGTGAGGAGGCAGGCATTGGGGTTGTGAGGAGAATCAGAGAGGCTTTTTGGGAGAGAGTGGTCCAGTGCAGGAGAGACAGAGCTATTCAAGATGGCACACTGCCATCCGTGGGTGGGTCTCCACACTGCTCACCAGCTCCTGATGTCCGGTGTGTGCTCGCCACTTCCAGGCTTTCTGACTCAGGAGGAGGAGCAGAAGCCTTACCTCCCAGGATCTCTGGGGTCTGGGGGTCTCCAAGATCAAGGCTAGGTGGTATGCCATTGTGGGTGCAGCTGTTAGGACTGTTCTTTTGTTGTAGGTTTATACCACGTGGTCTGTGGTGGGAGGCAGGGAACATCACGGAGGAATCCATGGTTACCACTTGGGCTACCTGGTCTCTGCTACCAGTGCCATCACGCTTGTATGGCAGATATCCAGTAGGACCGCCTAGTTGTTGCAGGGTCTGGAAGCCCAGAGCACGGGTGACAGGCTGGGATTCAAACCCAGGCAGTCTGGCTCTAAAGCCTATTCCTTTTCCACTAAGCCAGGCTGCCTCGGTGTAGTCCCCGGTGTTGGTGCCGGGCTCTGTTCTCCTCCTAACCCGTGTCTCTCGGTGCCAGCTAGCCAGGTGGATGCAGGGTGCCTAGTGGGGCTGTGTTAGAAGCGCTGAACCTCGAGGGCAGCTGCAGAGCATCACCAAAGTTCCCTTCTCAGCGGGTTCTCCCGTGGCTCAGACGCTCAGATGAGGCTAGCAGGAGGAGGAGGGACTGTCCACTGCTCTCCACCCCACCAGCCCGGCTGTCAGGAGGGATTGTTGCTCTGACTCAGTGTGCCTGGAGCTCTTGTCAAGAAGGACTAGATTCACCTCCTGACGCTCAGTCTCCTGTGTGCTTTAATTACAGTGGAAAGGAAAGAAGAGCGGGTTCTTGGGGCCTGGGCTGTCCTTGGGGTCCATCTGGTATGGCTGGCTGGACAGTATGCCTAGGTCATCGGACCAGGTGACCATCAGCACAAATATCTAGTTCTGTTAGTTTTACAGGAGATGCAAAGCAAGGGGAGCAAGACCAAAGGAAAGAAGGCAAAGCTATCGTGTAAAGACGGGCACCGGCAGCGCCTTGTGATCAAGCAAGGGCACGCGTGCCACTTTCTTAGGCCTGCCAGGTCCCCCTTGGGTGGCCGTGCAGCGGCTAAGGCTGGCACCCTCCCACAGGTTTGATGCTGGCCCTGCCGAGCTGCTGGCTTTGGAGGAGCTGTTGTCTAGAACTAGAAACAGGGAGAGCCATGCTCCCGTCCCTCAGAGAAAGTGGGTCCTACGGGCAGAGCAAAGGGCTGGATTGTGACCTAGCTGCAAGTGCAAGCCGCTGTGTGCCTCCCCTGGGGTCCTCTCAGCCCTTCTGGGGTACACGCGAGTATCCGGTCTCTTTAAAGATGAACGATTCGGGAGGAAGAGGAATGAAGGAGGAGGAGGAGGAGTCATGTTGGGCTTCCCCCTCCGTCACTGGCCTTTTAGATGTGGGTGGGGTTGACACCTGCTGGCTGAACTGTATAACCCCATCTCCATGGGCCTCAGTGTCCCCATATGTAAAATGAGATTTAAATAGGACAAAAAGCAAGAGAAAGTTGTGTGCCCTGCACACAATAGGCTGAGGAAATAAATGGATAGGCAGATGGGTGGATTGATGGAGAGAGGGATGAGTGGAATGATGGATGGATGGATGGACGGACGGACGGACGGATGGATGGATGGATGGATGGACAAATGTATGGATAATATATTAGGTGGATATGTGGAATGATGGATGGATGGATGGATGGATGGATAATATATTAGGTGGATATTTGGATGGAAGGATGGACAGATGGATAGATGGATGGATGGACAGAGAGAGGGATGACTGGGTGGAATGATGGACAGATGGACAGATAGATGGACTGATTTATGGACACAGGGATGGATAATATTTAGGTATATATATATGGACGGACAGATGGATGGATGGAAGGATTGATAGATGGAGTGATTTATAGGCAGGGGGATGGATAATATTTAGATGGATTCATGGATGGAAGGATGGATGGATAGACGGATGGACAGATGGATAAATGCAAACTGACAGTAAGGAGCGGCCGAGAGAAGCAATTGGATTTCTCTCTCTGAAAGGAGATGCTCTCTGCAGGTTCTTGGGGCCTTGGCGGGGCACCCTGAGTTGGCATGGGGGCTGCTTCTCTGAAGATGTTGTCCAAGTGTCCAATCTGCAGGCAGGTGGCTTTCCTGATAACGGCGAGCTCACCATCCCTGGACACAGGCACGTGGCCCTGGAAGGCTGCAGGCAGGGCTTGTTTGGGCGCAGCCCTTGGTTACATCAAGCTCTTCAGCCTCCTTCGGTCTGAACGCTGGGACCTCCCTGCAGCTAGCTGTCCGTGCTCAGACAGACTCCCCACACCGCTTACTCTTCAGGTACCTGCTGAGTGGGATCCCTGGAGGAGTGGCAGAAAGTGGAGACCCCAGCACCCCTGGGGAGGGCGGAGATGAGCACCCTCTGAGAGGAGGTGGTTTTGATATGCAAGTGAATTTCAGGGGACAGAGAAACAGGAAGGGCGGTTTCAGCTGGAAAGGTCAAGGTGGCAGTGGTTCCGAGGCAGATGAAGGGTGGGGGTGGGGGTAGGGTGTCGTGTATTCTGGAAACTTGTAGAACAGTTTATCTCAAGTCAAATGTGATGAGCTGAGAACACTACAGGGCAGGTTAGCAGGGCGTGGTCCTGGGGGTGAGGTCCTGGGAGCGTGGTCCAGGGTGTGGTCCTGGGGGTGGGGGTCTAGCAGGGGGTCAGTCTCTGATTTACAGTGCTGATTCAGTGAGGATGTATTCCCGTCCCCTCCCCCTCAATGTGATACTTTAGTGATGTAATGGTGATCCCAGAGGCCAGACCTATCTGCCTGTGGCTGCCACTTCTCCTCCCCTCCCTTATGCCTGATCTGGACACGTCCTAGGTGCACACATGTGACTCTGTCCATGGCCAGTCTTTCTTAGGGACACCTGTCACTGGAGCAGAACAACAGGAAGTTACTCTATCCGGGTCTGGTGGAGTCACCATCAGACACCTGAGTGACACTGATGCTCAGTAGGGGCCTGCAGCCTGTACGGAGGGGACACGGACAGTGTCCTGAGTGTGCTGAGGGGTCTCCCCGGGACTGAGTGCACAGGGAGGGGCTGGGAATGGTGTGCGGCTCCCCCTCGGCTTTGGGCTTCAAAGTTGTCTCCAGACTTGGAGCTGTTCCTGCCCTGTCTGTCCCTCGGGTCACCATGGCACACTCTTCGGGGAGAGGGCCATCAGGTTTTTGTGGGATACAAGCACTGGCCCCAAGTTAGTGTCTATGTGTTCTATGTGACCTGGGCTTCATGATGGACAATTCTGTCCCTGTTCACTGTCCTCACCAGGAGTCATTGCTGTCAGATGGGGCACCGGCTTCCTGGCCAGTGGTGGGGACTCTCTGGAGCCAGGATCTGGGTCTCTGGAACCAAGAGCAGACAGGGACCATGGGTTACTCTGGCCCCTCTGTTTAGGTTATGCCTAATGGAAGCTGAGGCTGCAGCAGGGTAACAGAGCAAGCCAGCCTCCGTGTGGACTGCCCTGTCTCTTCCTGTTAAGAAAATGCTTGGGGGCCGGTGAGATGGCTCAGTGGTTAGGAGTACTGACTGCTCTTCTGAAGGTCCTGAGTTCAAATCCCAGCAACCACATGGTGGCTCACAGCCATCTGTAATGAGATCTGATGCCACTTACATATAAGAAAGTGCTTGAGGAAAGACATCTTCCTGTTCTACAGAACAGCGAGGGGCCATCCAGGCCCTTACTGTTGAACCCTCATCTAATGTGCTTTCTTTGTACTAAACTATATCCACCCACCTTCGTTTTTCTCTGTCAGGTGTTCTGAGCCCCTCGGTACCAGGCAGTACAGGGACCTCCCGAGGTCTAGGGCCTATGATGGAGTTAGCCTCCTCAGCCTGCCTGATGTCCTCATCACCTTTACATGACCCTCCAGAGCTGGGACAGCAGGGGAGCTGCAGGGGCTGGACCCGGGCCCTGGCCAGTGGCCAGCCTAGCTTCTGTGAGCCCAGTGTTGGGCAGGAAGTGCTGTCCACTGGAGGTCGAAGGGTAGGGTAGCTGGTGTGGGTGGGTCTGGCACGGGGCCAGCGCGCCCTTGCTTGCTTGTGAAGGGTCTATTGATGTGTAGCATCAGGACACAGTGGCCCCACAGTGGTCCCTAACGAAGCGTGAGATCAAAGTGTGGGCAGCCCAGCTCCCATGAGCTTTGGGGACAGCTCCTCCCCACCTCAGCTCCAGGGGATGTGACCTCCCCGCTGTGCATCTATGTCCCCCCTTCCCCCCCATCTGTCATTGTCTTCACATGGCCTCTCGATTGCAGGCCTGGCCCCCAGGCTGCTCTCTCGTGTACACAATCATTGGATAAAGCCTATTCTGTAGACAATGTTCTCACTCTAGCCCCACACTCTATTTCCAAGCTGTTTGCACTCTGGGGCACTGCGGGTGTCTATGTAGAGGACGCTCCTCATCCAGCTACAGGACCGATATCCTGGCTGGGCCCCACTTGGCCTCTGCCCTTCACAGTTGCTTCTCCTGAGCAGCCCTTTTCCCCATGCTTGCTTCCACGTTCTGGAACCATTCAGTGTCTTTCCGGGCCTGTGCCCTGGTGGCTCCACTCCCTCAGATCTCCTCTCACCTCTGCTGGCCTCTGAACCTGTCTTCTGCCCCCATCCCAGATCCGCTCTCCCACGCCTTCAAGCCTTCTTCCTTGAATTCTTCCAAGAGGGCTCTTGGCTAGTAGAGCCCCCGCTGTGGCTGTTCTGGAGTTGCTGACACTCAGTAGCTCCTCTTGTTCCCTTCGAGGCTGGGAACTCTCTGTTCTGTGTCTCAGCCAGCTTTCTTCCCTGATGCAGAGGGTGTGAGATGCTATGTGCCAGATGTGCCAGACGTCACCACTGCATCCCCTTGGCCACTCCGGGAGGCGGCACTGTCATCATTCTGATCTTACAGAGGAGGACGTAGGCTCTGAGAGCTAAAGACGCTCACCCAAGGTTCTGCTGTAGTTGAAGCTCAGATCTGTGCAGATCCCTGTGACAAGTGCTCCTTGGTTGTCACATGTAGTAGTCACAACTAGCCGCAGGTGCCTAGCTCACCCTGGCCTTGGCTTATGAGCTGACTGAGGTTCTTGGACTGAAAGGCCTTGGACAGAGTATCCTTGGAGGTGGTAGCTGGTCAGTAAGGTGTGTTCCCCCAGACCCAGGAAGACAGGTGTCTAAGTTAGGGTTTCACTGCTATGAACAGACACCATGACCAATGCAAGTTTTATAAGAGACAACATTTAATTGGGGTTGGCTTACAGACTCAGAGGTTCAGTCCACTGTCATCAATGCAGAAACATGGCAGCATCTAGGCAGATATGGTGCAGGAGGAGCTGAGAGTTCTACATCTTCATCTGAAGGCTGCTAGTAGAAGACTAACTTCCAGACAACTAGGGTGAGGGTCTTAAGCCCACACAGTGACACACCTACTCCAACAAGGCCACACCTCCTAATAGGGTTACTCCCTGGGTCAATCATATACAAACCATCACAACAGGGTCATTATCTACAGGAAGGAAGGCCAGTCTAGGCTGTCACTCCTTGTATGGAAATCCAGAGTCCTCTCCCAGTCTAAGCATGGGGCACAGGTTCAGTTTCTTCCCCACAGGGATTCCAAGAGGACCTGGATTGCTGAGCTCCTTTGCAGGTGGTCTGGGGCTCAGGAGGCAAGCCAGGAGGATGCCTACGCAGGCGATGAAGGGATTATCCCACCTGGGAAGACCCACCAAGACTAGAGCCGTGGAGTTAGGAGGGGCTTCAGGCAGAGTCAAAGGGGGAAGCAAAACTTCCTATGTACAAAGGACCACACATCCTGCCTGGCCACACCACAGCTCCTGCAATTATGGCCTTCCCAGAGGCCTAGGTGATGTTGGGTTTTCTTTTGCAAAGTCTTCCAGTTCAGAGCTCCTGCCGTCTCCACTTCGTGGAAGACTGAAGGTATAGGTGCTGTCTGGCTGCTGTAACGAGCAGCCCCGGACCCGGTAACTTGAAACACCTGTGTTCGTGTACAAAGCAAGGCTGTGACTTCTGCAGCTTCGGGAGATAGTGCAGGCACTTGGCTTCCCAGCACCCACCGGCCTCCTTCACTCTAGCCCTGTCCCACACATCATTGTAGCCTCTGCCTTTGGAGGCCATATGTTCTCTCTCCTCTACACTCATGACCCTTTCCCTCTGATGATGGCATCGGAGCCTGTGTGGATAGTTTGGAATCGTCTACCCAGCTCAGACCTTTAACATGAACAGGTCTTCATAGCTCCTTTGCGAGGTGAAGTGACTACACCGTGTCACTGGCTTAGGCTATGTCTCTGTGGTCCAGTATGACTGAGGGCATTTTGAGCCTGGAGACTCTGCATTGTCCCAGAGGCAGGGTATGTGGCTGAGCCGTGCACACCACACACACCCTGACCTAGGGAGCAGCAGAGCCATCTTCTGCTCGTGGGAACATCATGGCAGACACAGCCAGGATTCGTCCCAGCTCTCTCACTCCTCCTACTTGGCCTAAAGTCTAGAAATGACATCAGAATTTAGCAGTAAAATCATACTTGGAAGCACAGATGATTGCTATCATGGGTAACCCTGCTTGCCTCAGAACTTTGTAGAGGTTTCTTTTGGCTCAGGGAACAGATAGATACACAGAGGGAAAGAACACTCTAGAGGCTTCCCAGAAGTCTCTAGCAAACTATGGAGCCCCCGGGTGTCTCCCACCATGTTTGTTTCACTGGACTATTCTTGGTATTGGGGGATGATCATGAATGACGGTCTGTCTCTGTCCCTAGGGCTCAGGCTCCTGGGAGGGAGACAGACTGAGGTGGGGTGAGGTTGGGGTCAAGTCCCAGAGAGGTTGGTTCCAGGCAGGGAGTGTAATGGATGCAAACCCAGGCATCTGTGCAGGGGAAACCTGTACAGGCTGTAGGGAGCAGGGTGGGGAAATGACATGGAGAGGGGACCAGAGCCCACGCTGGGGGAGTCTCCGCTTCATTTCCTTTGAACTTAAGACAGATACAAGAAGGTAACCTCACCTGCTCTATCCATGGCTGTGACTAGAGATGGCTCTTTAGGTAGGGTTCAATGAAGCCTGGATTCCAGTGACCTGGGTCTGAGATAGCTCAAACACAGGTGGAGGTGTCTGCAGATGGCAGGCCCTTGGTGCTGGTTTGAATGCACAGTGTGTATCTTTGTATAGGCCGAGACATATATGACTCACAGAGAAGGTGATGTTCCTTGGAAACCCTGGCTGAGGGGACAGTCGAACCCAGACGTAGGCAGAGACAAGGAAAATAAGTGAGGGTTAGCCCAAGTGTCGAGCAGAGGGGAATCTGTAGTCCTCACAGTAGCTCTTCCTCTTGATAGTCCACCCACGGCCTCCAGGGACCTTGTTAAAATGCTGGCGTGGATGGGGTGGGTCAGGATGAAGCCAGAGACCGTTTCTAACGAGGTCCCAGGTGACCGAGGAGGCTGGTCTACAGAGTGTGCTGGAGGCAGTGGTGCAAGGCTCACACACCGCGTGACAGATGGGGAACCTGGAGCGGCCAAGAGAAATGAGCAGCCTGAGAATGGGCGTGGCTGGTGCTCTACCCAACTGTTCTGAGGGTGAGCATGGGTACGGCCTCTTAAGGCGTGAGTACTCCATGCTCTGGAAGGAAGAGACCCCTGTGTCACTTGAGCACCTCCTGTGGGCTAGGCACTGCCCATGCCCTTACTGCAGGCTGCAGGCTGGCCCATGCTCTTACTGCAGGCTGGCCCATGCTCTTACTGCAGGCTGGCCCATGCCCTTACTACAGACTGGCACACTTTCCTTGCTTCCTGAGTGCCAGGAGATCAGGGGAGCTGTTACTGTGACTTGAGTCTTTTTAGCCAGGCCAGGAGGACTCTGGGCACCTAACTGCTGGTCAGGGACACTGCTGCATGTAGAAGCCTTGAGGACTCTGTCTGCATCTTCATCCATGTCTTTGCTCTGAGGCTGTCTGCTTCCTGGGCAGCAACACCACAGAGAAACCCATGGATCCTCCTGACCAGGGTGTTTTTCTGGAGTTAGTGGTGTTGCTTGTGGTGGGGGCAGGCAGCTCCTATGCCCACCCTACTTCTGCCAGGCTCTGGATGGTGGAAGAGACAGCCTTGGCGATCCCTGGGCCGCACTCAGGATTAATATGCCAAGGACAGATACAAGCCCCACGGAGCCCATCTAGAGCACTGTGAAATGCACCACAGCAGTCTCAACTAGACAGGTTGATGAAGAAAGAAGAAATGTGCCAATTTGTACAACCACAACCATAGTCCCTACCCCCCCCCAAAGGTCACCTACAGATGATGTCATCTACCCTGTGCTAGGGCTTGGGGACTGTCACCTAGAGGGACAGAGCTGCTGGAGAGGCAGAAGGGATAGGCTTCATACTCAGGTCACAGTTTTGCCTCTTAACATTAGTTCTTGGACCAGATTCCCAGATTCAGTTTTCCCATCTGTAAAATGTGGAATGTGACCCTGAAAAGGCCGTGTGCTGAGGCTCTGAGTTAACATGTAACTGCTGGCAAGGGGCAGACACTAGGAAGAGGGGGTCAGCACAGGGTGGGCAGTGGCATCAGGGCAGGACAGATGTATAGTTGGAAGAGGATGAAGCTGGCGGGCAGGGGGGCAGCTATCCAGCTGTGCCCACACCCCTGCCCAATAGAGGTCTGTCTCTAGTTGGCTTTTACTTTGGGGTTTGGAGGAGAATCTGAGTCAAAACCTGGGAGCCCACATTTGTCTCTGGAATGAGTATCGATGCTCTCCGCCCTCGGGGACAGCATTGATTCAGTAGCTGTGTTCTTCCTGCTCTGTGGCTTTTCTTTAATCTGAAGCCAAAAGACACTGGCTATGCCCGCCCAGCCTCGTGGTCTGAAGAGCGGCTGAGGTTAGAGTTACTTTGGCAAAGGTGTAGAGTGGGTTCTAAGGCAGGGGCGGGTTTGCCGAGTAGGGCTGGAGCTTACACTCCTTTCCTGGTGGCGGTTGGGTGACAGGCACTTTCCTGAAGACTTGCTTCCACCTGTTTCAAGAAGAGGAAACTGGCATTGAGAGGGGAGGACCTGACCTTGTGGCTGGGGCCTTGTGGCTCAGCTGGAGCCCAACACCCAGGTCTCCCACAGAAGTCTCCACGCTGGCTGTTTTCAACCATCTGAAAGTAATAAGTCCGAAGCGAGGAATGAAATACCTTTAACATGAAGTTTTATCTTGTGGTTTGTGTTTCTTTTGGTCAGAAGAACACATCTCGACGTGGAGCCGCTGGGGGATGGGCCAAGGAAGCCATGTGTCCCTGCCAGGACCTCACAGGGAGCGGCCAGCTGGGACCTCTGGAGGCGGGCAGCTCGCAGGAGTGTCCCCTGACCTCCCTCCTCCACCTCTGCTGCTTTGGCCAGACTCTGTGCATAGCTGAGCGCCTTCCTCAGACCGGAGCTGCTGCACTTGGGCTGGTTCCCAAGCCCTCCAGGACTCCACTCACCTTAGGACCTGCTGCAGCCTCAGGAGGCTTTCTGGGGAAATGCTAATCCCTAGAAGTGGGCCTGAGTGAGGGGGGGGGGCTCTTCTTGACCTTTGCGCTCCCCGATTTCAGTCGTGTTTTCTCCTCTCCTTCCCTGCCTGCTGTAGCACCCCAAGCATCTTACGGTCCTCCTATCTTCTGCCCTGACCAGTCCTGACTCCTGCTTTTCCTGGTTCCAGCACATTCTATACCCACCCCCTGTCACCTCTCATACATACCCCACATCCAGAGTCTGCCCAGCTCCTGTGGCCCTGAACTCTGAGGACCAGGCCTTGAGTGTTTACTACCATGTTTCCAGGTCTCGTACTTAATATGTTCCATAGCCAATACCCGTGGCTGGGGGTTTGTGACTGGGTATCACTGCTGAGGCCTAGGGTCAGCTCTCAGATTCCTAGAATACTTGGGACATTTGATGTGATTGGTTCAGGCAGGTCCACAGAGAGGAAAAAGATAGGGCCCTGGGCAGGGGTGGGGGGACATAGAGAAGAAGAGGAGGTAGCCCCTGGGGACATGGGAGGAGGAGGAGGGCAGGGCTCTGGCCTCAGCAGAACACTGACTGGGTGATGCTGGTGTGCTGGTGAAAGTGTCCAGGACGAGAGAGGAAGGGACTAGTTCTAGGACCGCCCTGGGGAGGCTGTGCGGAGGAGGCAATGGTAGACGTTTGGGCAGGCCTTGCAGGACGAGGAGTCAGCCAGGGACGTCCTTGGCAGGAAGAGTGGTGAGTGTTGGAGCTCCAGGGATGTGATGTGAGCAGTGTGTCTGTTCCCTGGGTCACGTGGGCCTCGGAGATGCGGATGGGGGCGGAAAGAAACTCAGGAAGGAGGTGGGTGGGCCAGGCCAAGCTTTCAACTTGGTTTTGGTAGCAGCGGTGAGCCATAGAGTTACACAGCACCCAGCTGTCCCGTGCAGAGACGATTCCATAGCCCCCAGGCGTGGTCGGATGTGCGGTTATACTGCGTGAGGTTCTATGTTCCTTCATCCAGGCACACCGCATCCTCGCCATCCTTTTGTTCCTCCGGTTGTAGGCCCTGCAGGTCTTTCCTTTGGCAGTGTGGGAGAACGAGAACGTGGCTTTGTTCAAGACCCTGCTTTGGGACTCGGGACTCTCGGGGGAGAGGAGCTCTGAAGCCTTAAACACTCTGCTGAGAACACAGACATGCCTGAGGACTGCCTCAGGTTCCTTCAGACTGACACGGAGAGCTCTGCCTTCAAGGGACGCCTGCTCTGCTCCCGTGGCTGGCCACCATGCTCTTCTCTTGCCTTGAATCTTTCTGTGATTCCTGGAAACCCCCCTAGCCTTTCAGGGGGACAGTCTTGTATCAGAGAGCTGAGGTGGTTCCCACCCCTAGCCCTAGGCCCCAAGTATCTTTGACTTCCTGAGGAACCTGCTTTAGGCCGTGTCACCTAGGGCATCCCAGAGGGAAGTGGCCTCTGGGTAGCAGGGGGATGAAAGCTCTTCACCAGGCAGGAGAAGCGCCTGGTCCACCGTGGTTATTTTGGCAGACCAGGAAGCCCCTGGCCCACCGTGGTTATTTCTGGCACTTGAGTGCTATCTGCTTATGCCTCAGCTCTGCCCCCTCCTGGTGGGGCTTGGCCAACACGCTTGCTCTCTGAGCTGTGTGACCTGTAGGCCTGGCCAGGGCAGCTTTACAGTGGATGGCTAAGGCTTGCTTTCTCACCTGGGGCCCCAGGCAAGTGACAATTGGCTAGTTCCACCTCAAGTTGTGCTGTCTTCATAGGGAACTAGATGTAACTCTGACCTGGGCAACTAAGGCCCTTTACCCCTGGGCTGGCTCCTTCCTGACCCAGGCTGCTTCCTCCAGCTCCCCAGCTCCCTGAAAATCCCCGCCATGAATCCAGGGCGTGTCATCTCTATTGTTGGGAGGGGACAGACATGGTGAGTGAGTGAATGAATGAATGAATGAATGGTATCCTGGGATAGACACTCCATGACGAACAGAGTTCCCAGATTAAAATCCTCTGCTCCAAGTCCCTCTGTATTGGTGGAAAACAGTAAGGTCATGGCAGGGTGAGAAAAGAGACTCAGGGTGCTTCTTGCTCCCTCTGCTAGAACTAGTTTCCCCGCCCCCAGCCAGCACATAAAATGGTAATGTTCTCATTTATTCTTTAAAAATTAATCTAAAAATATATTATGCAGTGTCTCCATCACAGTTGGGAACCATTTAATTAATCCCGAGTGGTGGGACACCAGACAGCCGCCTTAATTGGTTACAATTCCTCTGGCCTACATGGCCTATTTTGAAGCTACAGTTTCCAGCTTGAAAGGTATTTCTGCAAGAGTTTCAGGCACCTGTCCCCTCCGCTGGTTCCCTTCTATGTCTGCCTCCTGGGCTTCCCTCTGCCGCTCCAGGGCCTTCCGATGGGGTTATAGCTTATGCAGCTTTGAATCCTCAAGTGTGACCCTGGAGGGTTGCCAACCTGGTGTCGCCTGACATTTGTTGGGGCCCAGATCTGAGTTGTGGGCCTCATGGAGATGAAATAGAAGAGGCCATGCAAGGGAGGGGAGCGGAAGTGTGCCTTGCAGGTATCCTTCAGGGGAGAGGCATAGATGATTGACAGGTGTCCTCCAGGGGAGGGAGGAGGCATGGAGTAATTGGCAGGTACCATCAATTGGAGAAAGCTAAGGTATAATTGGCAGGTACCCCCTGGAGAGGGACACATGGAGTGGTTGGCCTGGCCATTGCATATATCCGAGGATGTAAGCAGGAACACAGACTTCAGATCTAAATGTGTCCTCAAATGAGACTGTGACAGTTATCCAGGGCTGTGCAACAGCACTGGGTGTGGGGGCTTGATCGGATTTGCTCTCTAACACTTCCCAAGCCAGCAGGATAAAGTGGAGGTGTGGCAGGGATGCTCTTCCTGAGGCCCCAGGGAGGGCCTGTCCCACCTCCCCACTGCCGCTGCTGTCTTGGTGTTCTTGGCTTCCAGACACATCACCAGCACTCACTCTCTCTCCCCCTCATGTTTCCATGCTTTGTCTCTGCAAAATGGAGTCTGTCTTGAGGACTCTTTGTGACCTGAGCACTTCTATAGCAACTTGTCCCCAAGCACAGCCATGTTCTGAGATGCAGGGATAAGGGCCTCACTCAGCACATGCTTTGGGGACTGTCTTAGTTAGGGTTTTATTGCTGTGAATACACGCCATGACCATGGCAACTCTTATAAAAGGAAGCATTTCATTGGGGCTGGCTTACAGCTCAGAGCAGGCTTGGTCCTGGAGAGGAGCTGAGACTTGTACAAATGGATCCTCAGGCAGCAGGAAGAGAGAGTGCCACCGAGCCCTAAAAGCCCACCCCCCTAGTGACACACTTCCTCCTACAAGGCCACACCTCCTAATAGTGTCACTCCCTATGAGCCTATGGGGGACCTTTTCAGTCAAACCACCACAGGAACACCCTTCAGCACCTAAGAGAGTTAGGAACCAGCTGAGACCTTTACATATTTACCATTCTAGGGCTAGCTGACGTCTTGGAGGGGGTCTCCTAAAGGCTGTAGGAAAACCAGAGCGGCAGCCCCAAACCAAGGCAGCCAAGGGTCATGTCTACTTCTCACCATGACATGCACTATTTAGGTCTTTGGGCTCTTTTTCTTTTTCTTTTCTTTTTTTTTTTTAAATTTATTTTCTATGTTCTTTGTTTACATTCCAAAGGCTTTCCCCTTTCCAAGTTCCCCCCTCACCATATGTCCCATAAGTCCTCTTCCCTCCGCCCATTCCCCAATCACCCCCTTTCCCAATTTCTCTGTTCTGATACTCTCCTACAAAACTGGACCCAGTCTTTTCAGGACCAGGGTCCTCTCCTTCCTTCCTTCCTTCTTGGGAATCTTTTGATTTGCTAATTGTGCCTTGAGTATTCAGAGCTTTTGGGCTCATTAATATCCACTTATCAGTGATTGCATTTCATGTGTATTCTTTTGTGATTGGGTTAACTCACTTAGGATGATATTTTCCAGATCCAACCATTTGCCTACAAATTGCATGAATTCATTATTTTTAATTGCTGAGTAGTATTCCATTGTATAAATATACCACATTTTCTGTATCCATTCCTCCTTTGAGGGACATCTGGGCTCCTTCCAACTTCCAGCTATTATAAATAAGGCTGCTATGAACATAGTGGAGCATGTGTCTTTATTGTATGCAGGGGAATCCTCTGGGTATATGCCTAGGAGTGGTATGATGGGGTCCTCTGGAAATGTCATGCCTTGGGCCCTTTTTCCCTCTTGCTCTGCCTGCAAGACCCAAACTTCAGTGTCCTTTTCTGTATCCTGTGTATTTGGAAACTGAGTCAGGAAAAAAAAAAGACAGGCAATATTTTCTGAGGCCTGCGTTGTTAGTAAGAGATGGGACCTGGACCCAAACCCAGGCCTGCACAGCCTCCACACCTCTGACCACACCAAGCTTTATCTTGTGTGAGTCAGAATGCAGACTGATCTCCCAGCATCAGGTCATGTAGGGAGAGTGGCCGCAGCCAGAGGCTGGATGGGTCCCAGGATGCTGAAACTGAGAGAGTCCCAGGCAACAGGCACACCTAGTCGCCCCTGCTTGAGCAAGGCCTTGGCAAGCTCTGGGATTATGTGGAGCTCCGAGTTTGAGGCACCAGATGTGGGAGAGGTTTGAGTAGACTGGGTGACTGCTGTAGGCTCTTCTGAGCACCCTCCTTGGTAGCCATGACTAACTTCTTCTTGGGATGAATGTTTTGTTCCCCATAACTTCCTGGTGGTAGCACTTCAAGCTCTCTTGTGGGCCTGCCTAGAAGCCAGAAGAAAGCTTGGGACACAGGGAGAGGGGGTTCTACATGGCCATGGGGGTGACTCCTGCCTGTGGTGACACAAATTCTGAAAAAAAAAAAAAAAAGCTCAGGTTCAGGAACTTACTAGATGCCAGTGGCCAGAATCATGGGATAGTGACTTGGTGTGTGGGGCCACGCATGGTGTTGACCTCAGAAGACTCCTGGGACTTGACAGTAGTGAGTTCTGGGTTTCTTCTAGCTCTGGGCACCTCCTGTGCTGGGTGCTGTGAGAACTTCCTGGAACCCTGACAGGGTCTCCATATACCATCGCGTGTGTGGATTCTGGGGATTGTCATTCATAAGCCAGTGGCTCCTCCCAGAGCCTCTTCCCTTCCTCTGCTAGAGGAAGGGTCTAGATGCAGGATTGACTTGCAGGGTAGAGTGAGGATTATATAGCCATGTCAAGTTCAGAGCCCAGGCAGGGGCATATCTGATAACTGTAGGCTTCTATCAGGATCATCCAGGATACTCGGCTGCCACAGGTTCAGGTAGCAGGCTTACTCGGAACTTGGTACCAGATGGGCCTGACACTGTGAGCTTCTTAGGGACTTCCTGGCCCAAGTACATAGATAGCCTTCAGAAGAACAAGTGCCACATCCAGCCATTCAGGACAGAGGCAGGAGAACGTGGCTTTACCCCTGACCTGTGATGTTGTGTCTGCGTCCTCCTTTAGAAAACATAGAGGGAGAGTCTGGGAAGTCCTCACTCACCTCTGTTAGAGGAATCTCTCAGTGGCCATGTTTGGCATTCATGAGGCCTATACCCCGTTGACCAAACTCCTCCCTCCTCCCAGTGAGGCAGAGTGGGGCTCTACCATTAAGCGAGGCATGGTGCCTCTACTCCTTTATGGACAGAGTGACTTCCTCATGTCAACCCCAGGCCTGGGAGTGAGGAAACTCAGCTTTAGGGACTGATGGGAGGTTGTGGAGATGGGGCCTTTCTTCGTGTCATCTAGGGAAGGGGTATGAGCCTGGCTAGGTGGGCCTGAAGGCTCACTACACTCTCTAGAAATGTTCGCTGGGACTGGAGCTGGGCAGGGCCAAATGGTTACTCCTCAGGCACCATCCACTTTGTTTTTAGAGACAGGTCTCTCAGTGGCTCAGAGCTCACAGGTTAGGCTAAACTGGTTGGTGGGAGAGCCCAGGGGTCCTCCTGTGTCTATCTCTGGGTTTATAAGCATGTGCCATTGTGCCAGGCTGTTTAGTGCGAGTTTGGGGATTGAACTCAGGTCTTTATGTTTGCGAAGCAAGCACTTTCTAGCCTGAGCCATCTCCCACAAGCCCCAACAGCGTCTTGTGCCCAAAGCCTGGGGTTCCAACCTCTAGGAGCTGTTTCCTGATTCCAAGTGAGGGTGGGATCCTCCTGCATTTGAAGTCACTGGGTCAGGACCCTTGCTCCATTCCCCACAGGCCTTCCATATTCTACAGCCAGTCCTAGGCCAGTCCAATAAGAGGCTTCCCTCTTTGGTGGAGTGAGCCTCGGAGCTCTCTCTCCTGCAACAGGATCTCTCCCGCGGACCTTGGAGATATGAAAGGGAAGTGGGAGTGCTCCTGGCAGGAACTCAGGGGCCCAGCCTGTGGAGTGCTCCTGGAGCTAAGCCCAAGAAGAAAGGGGTGAGGTTCTCCAGCCTTCTCTACCCACGGGGTTTCTGTAGCCCCGGTAATGAGGTTTCCCCCATAAAGCGTTGTATACAGCAATCTGCCTTCAAGAGCGTCCAAGTGGCTAACTGGCTGCTCACGTGGACGGCAATTATAACCAGCTGTGGACAGGAGACATGCTAATTGGATGTCTCCCGTCGTAAATCACAGCTGCCAAGGTTGAAGGAAGAAGCGGGTGCCTTGAAGGTGGTGACGCCCGTTTCCCTGGTGCCTGTGAAGTCTCTGCCTTCACTGAGCGGCCCACAGTGTGCACAGATCAAGGGACTGCAAAGGGGATGGTGGGGGAAGGGAACAGCAGTGTCACTATGTCCTGGGCCTGTGCATGCAGTGCCCTTGAGAAGGAGACGTGAGGTGCTCAGCCTGTGGGGCTGCGCTTTTGCATGATGGTGACTCTGTTGTTTGTGGACTGTGATGGTTGGGACTGTAGCCCTGCACCGGGGGGTTTCTTCGGGCACACTGAGCCTGGGGCACATGGAGCTGTGTGCTGCAGTGTCAGCCTGTGGTGATGGAGGAGGCGCTCAGGCCTTTGGAACAGGCCTTCTGAAGGATTACTTTTGGCCCGAGACCCACACTGCTGAGTAAGAAGCAAAGCGAGTGACATATCTGAGCCTCAGCTTCCTCTGTGTTAAGGTGGGGCGGGGCGGGGCGGGGGGGGGATGTAGTACTGTACATGGAGCTAGTGTGGTGCTTAACCAGGCTGTCTCACCTTCCCCGTCAGGAAACCAGCTTCTTTACATAGACATCAAGAGGATGTCTATGTCGGATGAGGAGGTGGTACCTCACTGGATAACTGGAAGGATGGGGCTAACGCTTGGCATATAGCAAGCACAGTAATGCTGGCTCCCCAGCTTATGAAGTGCCTTTACAGAGGACAGGCCAGCCTCACTGGGATCCTGTGCATGTGACAGGTACCTGCCCCTGGATCCTTGCTGCTATGTCTTGGGACAGTGGCTAGGAGGATGAGGCGATTCTCGGCAGGCGCCCAGAGTCCCACTCCCAGGCTTGATCAAATGGATCCGGCTTGGCCGAATGGCCTGACATTCCTTTCCTGGCTCACCTCCATGAAGGCAGGGCCACGTGTCCCTAATCATTTTGACTAAATTTATATCTGAGACTTTGCTCCCTCCTTACCTCCCTGGAACAAGGCTGGGATTTAGTTCTATGAGAGCACCCCACCTGCAGTCTGGCCACAGGCTCTTCAGACATCATGCAGTCATTCAGACACGAAAGGCCATGGCTTTCCAACAGGCCAGCTCAGGTACCCCATGGAACCGTCCAGAAATGAAAGAAAACTAGCCAAACTTCCCAGGCCTTTGCTGCTGCTGGCTACTGATAGAAGGGGAGGCTAGACAGAGAGGTAGGGACCAGGGCTGTTACAGCAGTGGGCCTGTGCCTTAGTTACCTGGGTCCTCAGAACAGAGCCTCCAGGTGACCTTTCTTTGGTGGCTGAGGGTTCCAAGCAGCAGGTAAGGCGCCTGGCCATTCTGTGCACCAGGGAAAAGCCCAGTGGTTAGAGTGGGGAGGAATGCGTGTGGGTGGGAGCTGTGTGTGACTTTGACCCACTGAGCCCATTCCAAACTGGGGTAGGAGATCAGGAGGGAAGGCCAGGATGGGGGGATGGGTGGGAAACATTCATTTTTGGAGATGAGGCCTAGTTGACAAAGCTAATAGAAACTTCCTGAGGTCTGCCTCCATCTACCACCACAGACAGACTCCTTGCTTACCCTCACAGCCAACATATAGGCTCCTCCGGGAGCAGGTAGGAGCAGTGGAGAATATGGAAGCCCATGCTGGGGCCATCCAGACCCACGGCCCATTGAGATCATGGAACGTGGAGGTCGTGATAACCCTGAGCCTAGCTCTCCAGGCCTCTCCCAGCAGCTCTTGGCTCTCCAGTGAGGTGGGGGAGGGGAGCCTCCCCTCGGTGCTGGCTTGTTTGCAGTGGATTTCCTCCCCAGGGACTTGGATGGATGGGAGAGGGACAGGTGGGAATTTTACACTATACTAAAAAGTAATGTCACCACACTATACTGGGGACTGGCTTTCAAAGCCAGGCCCTGGGGCTGTGGAAGCTCGCTCCTGAGGGCCGACAGCACTGTCGTTATTTCTTCTTGGTGCTGGATGTGAAAACTTACAGCTTCACAATGTTGTGGCCCGGGAAGATTGAATAGCTTGGAGCTCACAGGCCCGTATTCAGTGTAGAAAACATGGATTAGAAGACGTGACTTCAGGGCAATGGGAGGGTGCCGGCCTGCCTCCTTATGTAGAGTTATGTGTGCTCTTGGGAGAGCCCGCCGGAGCTTTGCGGGACACGCATCAGTTGGCGGGCGATGACAGCACTCAGAAAGGGGGACCCAGGGTCTCTCTGCATTCCGTCCTATGCTCTGCAGAACCCTGTTGATGCTGTTGGCTAGCAGGCTTATCTGAGGTGAGTCCTAAGATGTCTCTGGTCCTCAGTTTCCCATCCATGACTTACAGTGAGCTTGAAAATGAATGATCATGATGTTCTTTCTTTCTTTTTTTCTTAAAATCTTGGAGGGCTGGCTTAGTACTCTCCAGGGGCTCAGCAAAGCCTGCCCTCTGGCATTCACCCACCCGCGCTCCAGCTTTAAGCATCTCCCTGCCAGCCCATCCTCTCTAACCTCTGGTCTTCCCTCTCTTGCTCCCTCCACATCTCTTTGCCCTCAGCTCTGGCCCGACAGTGCAAGTGAAAAAGTCTTCGAGTCTCCAGAGTCAGCTTTCGGTTTCATTGATTTGTCTCTGTTCATCTTTGATATTTACCCCTTCCTTTTCTTGGCAGCTTCCTGAGGGAGGCCTTGGGGCGAGCATTCATCCCTCCTGTCTCTCACCCACTTTGAGGTTGCACATCTCCCCCTGGGGCCACACCTCAAACAACCTGGGCCACAGCTCTCCTTCAGCGTCAGATGGTTTCTAGCTCACCCTTTGGTTTCCTTCTTTGATATCCGGGTTCCTTAGAAATCTTCTGTTTTCAGATGCTGGAGGGCTTCCCCGGCTTCCTTCTGTTGGCAGTTCCTAATTTAGTTCTATCGTGATTTAAGAGCACAGTTTGTGTGGGTTAGCCTTAGATTGACAGGTCGTGCAATGGCCCAGGAAAATGCTTCAGGCACACGCAGAGTGTCCTGCTGTGGGAGAGAACTCTGTCCCTCTCGTTAGGTCCAGCTGGTTGATAATCTCCCTCAGTTTTATATCTTTACTGGTCTTCTGTCTACTGTTCTAATCATTATTGGGAACTGCTCATTGAAGTAAGTCTCTCCTCTCTTTGATTCTGTTCACTTTGCCTTTTGTGTTTGGAGACCGTGTTATGAGGCACACATGTATTCCCACTTATTGAATCTTTCTGCTCTTTCAGCCCAACCTGAACGTACCTTCTCCAGGCTCGACTTCCCAGACCTCCATCAATGACTTTCCAAGGATTCTTGCTCTTCCTTGTCACGAGGTCATGTCAAACCCACTTAGGTTTTCCTGGCCATCATCTAACCCAGTGATCCCCTCTCCTATGGAGTGAATCTTGTTGATCAAATGTAATCCCGCAGTCCTGAGAGACAGCATGCTAATAGTGGTTATTTTATTGCATCTTTATTTATTTGTATTCATTGATCTTTGCTCAGATTTGGGAGCCAGAGACCAACATTCTGAAGTCAGTGCAATTCACCATGTGGGTCCTAGGGATGAATTAGCAGGCTTGGAAGCACACACCTTTGTCTGCTGAGACACTGCACAAGCCCAGCATTGGTTATTTCAAAGCTAAGTACAGATCCCTGGTGTGTCCTGTCCATGTATTTTAATGTTATTGAATTGGAGCGTGGGCTTCTCTCCAGGGATGCCATAAAAACAGCTTCTTCAGGTTTCCATGCTAGGAACCTCAGTGTCATCTGTCTGAGTGGGGAATCTGTAGAAGATGGGCACTTGCCTAGGGTGGGTCACCTGTCTGGGATGAGTCACCTGTCTGAGGGAGAGCACCTGCAGGAGGTGGGTCACCTGTGCCTGTCTCAGATCTGCTTTCTGTTTGGATTTGATTTGACAACATGGTCCACTTTGCTTTCCCATATGGCCACTTGGAATTGTTTGTGATAGACTCCCTAAGCTTTATTTGCATCATCTGTTGTGAATATAACTGGGTAAAACTGAAATAAAAAGTACCTACTACACGCCATGGGCTCCGTTGAGCCTTCTGTAAACCCACGTCAGTCTTTCACTGTCCGGTGAGATTAGATGAGGGACTTGAGGTCCCATTGAGCATGGAATGCTTGCCCGAGACCACACAATGCACTTTCTAGCACTCATGCTACAGAGCTGAAAAGTTCCTAGATTTCTAGACTAAAAAGTTATAGAAACTGTTCTAGAGTCCACCCTTCACTCCCCTGGGGACTGAAGGTACTACTCCCACTGTGTGTGTGTGTGTGTGTGTGTGTGTGTGTGTGTGTGTGTGGTATGCATGCTGCCTTCCAGATTAGAGCTGCCTGGTTTTAAACCATGGTATCTAAAATGAGGAGAAACTCTGTAGTAACTATATTTTGAGGCAAATTAACCTTGATAAGATCTTCAGTGTCATGTATTAGACTATTTCCCTTAGTAGCGCATTAAAACTGTCAAACCCGGTATGATTGCACAATTAACAAGATTACACATGATGTAAATTTCAATTCATGATTACAGTGTCTGTGCTAATAGATTTGCGATTAACACCCTCAAACCATGCTGGTTCAAAAGGACAGCTTCCTGTGAGTCTCTCCAAGCATCGGCACTAGCTGCGCCTGTGACTCATGGTGGGGCCAGTTCCTGTAACATCTAATGATTTCCCAAGATTAGCAGTGAAGAGGGAGTTAATTAAGAATGGTCCCTCGGTGGAGCCGGGAGCGGAGAAGCTGATGCGAGCGTGCGGTGGGTCGCCCGCTTGCTTGTTGGAGTTCCCGAGTTTCCTGGGGAAATGGCTATCCACAGACTCTTGTCTCTCATTCTGCCCACACTTCCGTCTTCCGGCCCTGCTGGCTCTCTAGCAAGACTCACGAAGCTGACGCTCAGGCGGAGCTCAGATCACAAGAGGCGACTGCTCTGTAAACCCGAAGAATAAGGATGCTTAATCTCTGTTTATTGTGCTCTCACAAGTCGCCGTGTGCTGGTCACAGGTGACCTGCTTTGTGCGTTGTTCTGACTTCCCTATAGCATGACCATGTGTCACCCCTACTTCATGGATGCGGAAACAGGTGTAACTAATAAGCCCACACGGCCTGTTGGGAAGGGTTCTCTAGCGCATGTGTTTTGCTGCTGTCCCACTGTGGGAAAGCCTTTGTTGTTCTGGTGGTAAAGACCCCACCTAGAGAGATCATGCTTGCGGCAGGATTTAGCACAATCCTCAGTTTCTGGAACTATAGGTGTGCACCACAATGGGCTGAAGGTCACCATTTTAATACTGACACGAAGACTATGTAGCTATGGATGGAAAGCTAGCTCCTTACCGTTGGGCTGAGTAGAAGGGAGTATCAGCTGTCACGCTCGGGAGATCTGACCCTTTACGGCATTGGGTTCGGTGCCTGAGTCCCAACACTCTCAGGGCCATACAGCATGACCGGGCATGTGATTCCCATTGCCCAGCCCAGAGCCGGGCACAGAGACTGCTGGGTGGGGTTTCAAGGAGGGGTGCTCAGGTGTGATTCTGCAAGCAGGGATGCAGAGGCAGAGTGTGTGTGTGTGTGTGTGTGTGTGTGTGTGTGTGTGTGTGTTCTGCATGGCACTGTCAGGGTCTGTTAGGAGCAGGCATTAAAGGACTTTCACTAAGGCCCCTTGGCAGCCTTTCTAATAAAATACCACCAGTCATAATTGCTCTTTTAAATCAGCTATGAATAACTCCCGACTATTAATTGCTGCCGTAATGGCTGAGCTCCCTGGCACAGTCAGACTCACTTTGGAGCACACCCCAGGCACGGCTCCTTCAACCATGCTCATTCTGCATGTTCTCTGCAAACTCCAAACATGTGCCCTGCACATGTCTACCTTTGGTATGCTTTCTTTGGCACCATGGCTAGGGAAGTGCTAGAGTGACCTCCCGTGTGCGCACGCGCGCACAGCCCTCTTCCTGGCTGATGTTTACAGGTTGGGGTTCTATGTCCCTGCACTCAGTCTGCTCTCCAGCCTCCACCTAGAGTAGATGACTCTAAGGCACGTGCAGACAGACCTCTGCTGGAACTCTGTTGAACCCATTGCTCTGAGCTCCACATGGTGTCTGACCCACTGGCTGGCCAAGCCCCCAATGCTCTGCTGGAGTCACAGTCACCCTGCCCCCATGCCAGTGCAGTCGTGAGCGTAGAACTCTGTTCCCTGTGTTCCCTGTGCATCCTCCTGATGTAGCACTTCACAGACATTCTGAAAATGGAGCAGCATTCGGGGTGATCATCATCCATTGCCTGTCTGTGACCCTGAGCTCTGGCTCCGCCCTCTCTCTGCCCACCCTCCACCTCCACCCTAGCTTTGCCCCCGCTGCTTTGTCTCCTGTTCCTGCCTGCTTCTCTTCCCTCTCATTTCTTTTGGACCGACATATTTGTCCCTTTCCCTTTCTTTCTGGCTACCTGACTCTATTGATGAGTAGGTTCTGGGTCACAGCATTCTCACCAGGACTTGCTGGGAGAGTATCCGTGCGACACAGTCCATGTTCCTCGGCAGAGTCAATGTCCTGATTAGTTTTAACTGGTCAACTTGACCCACCTAGAGTCACCTGAGAAGGGAGTCTCAGTTGAGGAATTTCCCAGCTCAGACTGTCTCTGGGGTTTTGCCTTGTTAATTAATGTAGAAGGGTTTAGCCACTGTGGGAAGTCCCATTCCCTGGGCTGGTGGTCCCCGACTGTCGAAGACAGCTAGCCAAGCATGAACCCATGAGTGGGTCAGTAAGCAGGCAATGTTCTTCCACAGTTTCTGCCTTCAAGTTTCTGCTTCAGTTCCCTCCTTGTCTTCCCATAAGGATGCACTGTGATCTGGAAGTCTAAACTGAAATAAACCCTTTCTTCCCCTAAATTGCTTTTAGGCAGGGCATCTTTTATCATAGCGTTAGAAAAGAGTTGGTCAGAGAAGCCCGTTCCCCCTCCCCTACCCACTCACCCGCTCACCTCTCTACTTATCTACTCGTCCTCTCCTTTACCTACCCACCACCGCCAGCTTGCTTAATTGTTTGTCCACTCATGCATCATCCATATATCCACCTACCCATTAACCCATCCACCCATCCACCCTTCCAACCATCTACCCATCCATCTACCCATCCATCCACTCATCCATGCATCCATGCATCCATGCATCCATGCATCCATCCATCTATCCATCCATCCATCCATCCATCCACTCACTCACTCATCCATCCATCCATCCATCCATCCATCCATCCATCCATCCATGCATCCATGCATCCATCCATCCACTCACTCACTCACCCATCCATCCATCCATCCATGCATCCACTCATCCATCCATCCATCCATCCATCCATGCATCCATCCATCCATCCATCCATGCATCCATGCATCCATCCATCCACTCACTCACTCACCCATCCATCCATCCATCCACTCATCCACTCATCCACTCATCCATCCATCCATCCATCCATCCATCCATCCACTCATCCATCCATCCACTCATCCATCCATCCACTCATCCATCCATCCACTCATCCATCCATTCATGCATCCATCCACCCATCTATTCATCTGCCCACTGTGTACCCATACACCATCTATCTAGATACCCACTCTTCCACTAGCTATTGCTTCCCCTTTCCTTCCTGCCTGTACTACACAATCACCCTCCCATCCATCCATCCATCCACCCACCCACCCACCCACCCACCCACCCATCCGTTAGCCCATTCATCCACGCGCCCACTCACATACCTACTTATTCATCTGCCACCCATCATCTACTAGCCCATCCCTCCCTCCCTCCTCGCCTCTGCCATATTCAACCCCTGTTCCATGCACCCCACTCACCCCCATATCCCCACAGCCATTCCCCCATCTACCTACATATCCACACAATTTTCCATCCACCCAGCATTGCCTGAGCACCTGTTATGAGCAAGGTGCTGTGCATATGAGCATGATGATGTCTGGGGTGGGGGTGGGGGTGTCATTGCTCCTCCTTCTAGATTCTCAGCCACGGTCTTTTTAAATGTTCAGTGTGTATGCAACACGGGAGCTGTAGCCCTATCTACAGCATGAGTCCAAAATGAGGCTGGGACCCTTTCAGTTCCTCTTCTGATGGTGTGCAACCTGATCTTTGTTTTCAGCTGTGAGCTAAGGCTTGGCATGAGCTTCAGGGGTCTTTCCTGGGCTTAGATTCTGGGGTGGGTCTTATAGCATGTGCACATGGCCCTGAAAGCCTGCGCTACCTCTGCATTGGCATTGGCTCATCTAACGGTGAGTCGGGGGCAGATGAGTACATTGCATTCCTTAGGGCCATTTCCGAGACTCACGGCTGCCCCAGCATGAATGGCAGGAGGGGATGTCTTAGGGAACCTGTGGATGGAATCAGCAAGGTAAGCATCTTCAGTCCAGGGCCTGACATGTTTCATTTCACAAATAAAACTAGGGCACAGTCAGAGACCTTATCTTCCCCATGTGCAGGATAGCAATGGTCTGTGGCTTCAGAATGGTGGCTCCGTGGATTCTTTGTGGGCTAAGACAGGCATGGGAGTCACCACATGGCCCCCTTTTCTGTTTTAGGAGCTGATATTCGGCCTCTTGTTCTGTCCATTTAGTCTGCGGTCAGTCTCCTCCACTCCAGAGCCCATCGTCCAGTGCCAACATAGAAGAACGATGCTTGCTATAACAGTCCTGTTGGGAGGGGTGTGAAGGGGGCATTGGCCAATAGCAATGGACCTAAGGATACATCTGATGATGGGCAAAGGCCTGACCTCCAGAATAGGGTGTCCCATAGGTTTAATTGAACAGGGCTGGGTTGTTACTGTGGCACCTTACCTGGCAGCCACAGTATGAACTTGGGGACCTGGCAGGGCTGAAGCAGGACCCTGGCTGGCTTTGAGGATCATGTGTATCTCAGCCTCACCAGGGTGAGCATTCCGGGAGGGACACTCACAGTGGCTCAGGATGTTAGCCCCTAGTCCAGCACAAGGATCAGAGATCCCAAGAACAGAGGGACATAGCCATATGCCTCCAGGCCTACCCAGAGCCACTGAAAAGGGCTGCAGGAGGACCTGGGGCTCATAGAACCTCTAGGGGCTGGCCTGGGATGCGGAGGCGGAGCCCAGCAGGATAGGCTTGCTGGTGCTCTGGGGAGGCTGCCACAAGTCTAAATGTCTCTGTCAGGATGTCGAGCAGGGAGTATCCCATTGGCAGTGATCCTGCTCTGGAAGGGTCTCCTTCCTGAACGCTCATCAGCCACTTGAGCGTACCTATGACAGTCACCTCTGCATTCTTTATGCAGCCCCAGTCTATGCCTCCCAGCACGCTCATTTTGCTCCTGGGATCTGTGACTTCCAGGCTCCATAGCCCCACGCTCTTAGTAGAGCCATGACTGGGACCAGTTTCGTGCCTCATTACTAGCGTTGATTTGAAGCCCTATTACATTTTATCCTCAGCGTGGGTCTCCTCTCCTCATGGCCCTGCAGCATTAGGGTACTCTTGGGAGGAGCCTCATAGTCCCACACGAGCAGAGGACAGATGCTGCCCTGCCCTGCCTCTGCCTGTGGACAGGAAGCAGCTGAGGCCCCAGTGGCAGCAAAACACACCTGCCCTTGATCTGGGCAAGCACCTGCGCATGTCAACCTGTTACAGGCAGGGAGACCTGACTCTGCTCTGTGACCTCCATAAGGATCTCGGAGGGCATCCAGGAGCTTTATGAGCTGAAGCAGAAAGGAACATGCACAGATTAAAGGCGGGAGCTTGTCCAGTACCAGCTGAGAAAGCAGCAGGGGGAGGGAGGGAGGAGAAGAAACCCTGTGGGCAGCAGCTGGGGCTGCAGGCTGAAATCCCAACTCTACAGTGAGCGCAGCCCAGACAAGCACTCATCCATTGCCAAGGTACCGATTCCTTTTCCTGTGTGCTAGGGGGCGTTGCCAGGCACCTCTTACATTTCACAATGACACAGCTTTCAGCGATGCTTTCTGGATCTCAATCTCATTATTTGTTTCCAAACAATAAAAAGTGATAGAAAAACACTTACAGGTTTAAAAAGTCTACATTGTGTTGACAGTACTGGATCCAATCCATAGACAGGTCTCCAGAATGGAGTTTCTATCTGTTAGTATAATTCTGGTTTGGAAAGCATTCTGGACTCGGGGTGTGGGGGAGCTTAAGCCAAGTCCCCACACTGTCTTTCCACCCTATATTTCAGGTTCTGGTGCACAGTGTCCTCAGCCCTGCCCTGGCTCAAACATAATCCCACCAGCTTGAGGCCATCTTAGAACGTTCTGAGACAAACAGTTCTGACACATTTCACGTTTGCAAGAGGAGGCTGCTGCTCACTGAAAGGCCCACGTTAAGGACCAAGCCTGAGGCTGAATGTTAATTACTTTATTCTTGCTCCAGTCGGGACCTGGTGGGTGGGGCTCCTGCTGTGGTGATAGTGAGACCCAGCTGCCCTTACCTTGTGATGCTGATACTCCTGAGACTCCAGAGACTCTCATTCCGTACATGAGGGTGGGGCAGAATGGGAGGGTAGCAAGGAGATAAAAAACAGATGGTCACTGTAAACCTTAGGGACTAGGGCTCAGAAAGCACAAAGCCAAGGGCTCAGTGGCAGACCATCAGAGTGGGCATTGGGAGGCTGGAAAATGCCGCATGACGCCAGCCCGGGAGGAGAGGACACAGCATTAGCTGAACATCTAGTATTTCTTGACTTGTCTATCGTTCCTGTTTGAAAGAGATTGGGAAGCCAGGCCCCACCCCTGCCTGACCCTGATTTCTAGCACCCCTCCCCCCATCTCCCAAGTACGCTGTCTCAGGGCCTTTGCACTTTTCCATGCTGCCTGGACCACTGTCCTCTGATCCTGACAGGGCTGGCCTTTTTCAAATCCTTCAGGTCTTGCTCCTCTTCTGAGAGGACCTTCCTTTCTCATCTGATAGCCTGAAGAACACCTGTCCCTGTCCCTTGGGGACACTCACCAAGCCCTGCTCTGGTAAGTCTTCCCCAACAGCTCGATACTCTCTGTTACATGCGCTTTGCTTCTTGGAGTGCTTTGATTTTTATCTTGGCCTTCTGACTTGGGGTACTATATCAAAATATGAGAGACCAGTCGGCTCAGACAACAGAGAGTTCTCTTTCACAGTTGTGGAAGGTGGACATTCAAGCTTAGGGTGGTGGCTGACTTTCTGGGTTGGCAGGGGCGCTCGGGCTTGCTGGCCACCACATTCGTGCTGCCTTCTCACAAAATCTCACATGGTGCAGGCGTGGCGAGAGCTCTCCTCACATCCTCAGGCCCCAGTAATTACGTTTCAAAGGCCCCACCTTCGGATCCCAGTGCACTGAGAAGGAGGGCTTACGCATAGAGATGTGCTGAGACCGTGCACAGCAGCGTCTCTGTGCCTGGGATAGCAGCAGCCCATGTGGCAGGGAGCCCATGTGTCCCCTGCAAAGCTGTATCTCTGGGAATTAACAGTGATCTAGTACATGGTAATGATTTGCTGAGTGAATATGTTGAATGGAAGATCTGGAATCTCTATAGAGGCCCCAGCCTGCCCACAGCCTGGGCTCAACTGCCGGCCACCTGCTCTCCGCGCAACGCGTGCCAAGCACTTTGCCATGCATTTTATGTCCATCATTTTTCATCTTCCCAATGAACAGAAGAGTGCCCAGAAGTGCGTGGGGGCAGATGAGGAACCCAGGGTGGAGAGGAGAGGAGAGGAGAGGAGAGGAGAGAGAGGAGAGGTGGCCTTAGGGAAGGTCATGGGGCCCAGAGTGTCTCCTCTGCCTGTGACCCGAAGCAAATAGACCTGACAGTTCTCTTGAGAATCCATTAACATAAGTTCTGATTAGAGTTGCAGCTGCTAGCTTCTGAGTCCCTGGTGGGAAGTAGGCTCTTCCTCATGAAGGGAGAACGGAAGAACCACTTCCCTGGTCCTCAGAGTTTAACAGAAACCACTTCAGCTAATGGAGCACATGATGTTAAACCTGGGCTGATGAGCAGGCAGCATAGAGCTGAGCTAGCTGCGAAGGGATGGAGTAATGTCTGCCTTTGAGGAGGAACCTAACATACCGCTTACTACTGCTGCTGCTCCCTCCTGTACCAGTGATGCAGTGAGGATGGAGTGATGTGGTGATGGTGATGGTAAAATGCGGTGGTAATGCAGTGGTAACGGAGTGATGTGATGGTGCAATGATTATAGAGTGATGGTACAGTGATGACAAAATGATGATTGAACGATGATGAGTGATGCAGTGATGCTGGAGGGATGATACAGTGATGATGCAGTGATGCTGGAGTGATGATGCAGTGATGATGCAGTAATGCTGTAGTGGTGATGCAGTGATGCTGGAGTGGTGATGCAGTGATGCTGGAGTGATGATGCAGTGATGATGCAGTGATGATGCAGTGATGCTGGAGTGATGATGAGTGATGCTGGAATGATGATGCAGTGATGATGCAGTGATATGGAGTGATGATGCAGTGATGCTGGAGTGATGATGCAGTGATGATGCAGTGATATGGAGTGATGGAGTTATGGTGGAATGCTGATACAGTGACTAATAGAATGATGATGCAGTGATGAAGTGATGATGTAGCAATGATGCAGTGATTGTTAGAGTGATGCAGCAGTGGTAATACAGTGATGATGCAGGGATGGTGGAGTGATGCTGCAGTGATTAGAGATATATTGGAGTGATGATACAGTGACGATGGAGTGGTGGAGTGAGGCTGCAGTGATGATGATAGTGATGTAATGACAATGGAGTGGTGACACAGTGATGATGCAGAGATGATGCGGAGATGTTGGCGTGATGGAGTGATAATGATGCAGTGATGGAGTGACAATGGTGTGATACAGTGATAGAGTGATGGTGCAGCAATAGAGTGATGGAATGATGATGGAGTGATAGAATGTCAATGCAGTGATGGTGCAGGGGTGATGGAGTGATGCATCAGTGGTACTGTGAAGATGAGGTAAAATGCAGTGATGATGCAGTGACAATGGGGTGATGCACAGTGATGCTGGAGTGATGATGCAGTAAAGAAGTGAGGATTCAGTGATGGAGTGATGATACAGCAATAATCCAGCTATGACGGGTTTATGGTGGAGTGATGATGCGATGCTGAGTGATGATGTAGTGGAGATGCAGTGATGGCGGAATGATGATAAAGTGATGATGAAGCGATGATCCAGTGCTAATGGAATGATGATGCAGTGATGGGGTGGCGATACAGCACTGAGACGATGATGTAGGGATGGTGCAGTGATGGTGGGATGGTGATGCAGTGGCAATACAGTGATGGTGGAAATAAGATGCAGGAGTGATGCATCGATGTTGCAGTGATGGAATGGTGATGGCATGATAGACTGATGGTGACAGGGTAGACTGATGATATAGTAATGATACAGTGATGACAGTGATGATGTAATGATGATGTAGTGAAGATGCAGTACTGATGAGGTGATGTTGCAGTGGTGATGGAGGGATGACGCAGTGATGGAATGACAGCGTGATGGTGCAGTGATGGGAGGATGGTGGAGTGATGGAGTAGTGGTGCCCTGATGACACAGGGGTGATGGAGTGAACAGCTGTCTGCTTTGTCTGTTTCTTCTGCCTCTCTTGAGGTCCTGTTTGTGGTAGTTTCCACATTTGGCACAGGGATGGTGGCAGTATTAGGAGGTGTGACCTTATCAGAGGAGGTGTGGCCTTTTTAGAGGAGGTGTGTCACTGTGGAGCCGGGACTTTGAGGTCTCATATATATTCTCAAATCTGCCAGTGTGACAGAGTCTCCTCCTGCTGCCTTTGGATCAGGATGTAGAACTCTCAGCTCCTCCAGCACCATGTCTGCCTGCAGGATGCCATGATTCCCACCATGATGCTAGTTGGCTGAAACTATAAGCCAGCCTCAACTAAATGTTCTTTATAAGAGTTGACTTGGCCATTGTGTCTCTTCATAGCAACAAGACACTAAGACACTGTTTAATGAACGTTGGGTTAATGGCTTTACTTGGTGGCAAGCTCTTAACCTATTCCTCATAAGTTACCTTTATGTGTTAGCTCTTTCTCCCTCGCTGTAATAGACACATGAGGTTGTCATCGTGAAGCAGAATTCACTTGGGCTCGTGATTTTCAAGATGCAGTCCCAGGTGTCCCTGTTACTTTGGATCTGGGATGAGGATGCATCTCCAGGTAGGAGCACGTTGCTAAGCAGAACCAGTCACCTCCTGGCTAAGGGGCAAATGAGATAAGAGGAAGAGACCAGGATTCCACATCCCCTTCAAGTCCTCCCTTTAGTCCTCACCTCTTGATGATTTACAGTCCTTCAAATGGTGACACCCTGGAGTCCCAGGCTCCTTCACGAAGGCGTTGGTAGACTATTCCAGATGCAGTTATAATGGTGACCCCGGAGTCACAGGCTCCATCATGAAGGCGTTGACAGACTATTCCAGATGCAGTTATAATGGTGACACCCTGGAGTCGCAGGCTCCATCACGAAGGCGTTGGCAGACTATTCCAGATGCAGTTATAATGGTGACACCCTGGAGTCCCAGGCTCCTTCACGAAGGCGTTGGCAGACTATTCCAGATGCAGTTATAATGGTGACACCCTGGAGTCCCAGGCTCCATCACGAAGGCGTTGGCAGACTATTCCAGATGCAGTTATAATGGTGACACCCTGGAGTCGCAGGCTCCATCACGAAGGCGTTGGCAGACTATTCCAGATGCAGTTATTGCCGAGCACCAATCATGCCACCTGGTGCTCTTATTACAGCATAACCAGGGCGTGGTTGTCTTTTTGGGGAACAAGCAGTTTTGAGGCTTAGAGCTTCAACTGGTTGCCCAGGCTTGGGTTCTAGGATCTGGCTGAGTGATGTTCCCCAGGGGTCCTGGAGTACTCTCTCTGGATATGGCTAGCCGGGCATGGGGCTCTTGGACAGCTATGCCACTGGAGAAGAAGGTCCCTGTGTTTCTATTAGCTCTGTAAAGGATGACATCACTCATTATGTCAGGGTTTCCCTTAGGAAGTCAGGGCAGGACAGAGGCTGTATCCCAGAACCCACACTGTGTGTCTGTCATGGCTTGAGACTCTTCAAATGAGTCAGCCCATCTCAGCCTGCCTCAGCCAGGAGCAGGAGACCGAGATCAAGCAAACCAGGGCTAGTCCTGTGTGTGTGTGTGTGTGTGTGTGTGTGTGTCCTCTGTGCTTGTGTGTCTGCATCCTCTGGTATGTGTCCTGGTTTCTTCTGACTCCATTCAGACTAGATGAGGGCCATCCCAGGGACTTGACTTTACCTTAACCTTAGGACCTATTCTGAAGTCCTAGCAGGGAAGTGGGGACAGTAGCACCTACATACAAAGACTGGGGAGACAACACAGCTGATCACAGTTACTGACAAAATGTGGGATCTCTAGTTTCTAAACCTGGACAAGGGTGCTTTTGACAAACTGGAAGGTTGCAGCCACATAGGGCACCAATTCATCTAAGTCCCTGTCACTGTGCTAAGGGCCTTGTCCCAGTGCGCTATGGCTGGTTCCCTCTTAAAGATACATGTTCTTGGGTCCGAAGACTATGGATTCAGTCAAAATATCCTACAACTTGGTGGGAGACTGTCTATAAGTTACAGGCCTCCGTGAGGCTGCCCTGTGGCATCACCAATGCACATGCATCCCTAGGGTTATGGCAGCCTCCCCTGAGCTGATACTGGCTGAGCTAGACCTGGGCCTGGCACATAGTGAGCTCCCAAGAGGCCACTGTCACCCAACAGTGACAGCGTGTTCAGGCCTTAGGGTGGAATGAAGGTCAAAAGCATACAGCACAGCTTCCAGACGCCCCACGGAAGAGTCTCTTGATGCTTGTCCAGTGAGGTGTGCCTGCAGGTCTCCAGCATCCACAAACTCCAGGCTCTACAGATGGTGATTTATGTTTAGGACAAGCCACCGAGGACGTGGGCTCGGGCTGCTTGGCTTGTTTAATTGCCTTTGTGGAATCAGGGGCTGTCACAGGATCTAAAAATACTCAGTCCACTTCCCACATTGGAAGGTTCTGTGGTCTTTCTAAAGGCCTGAGCCAGAGGATTCCTATGGCTGGCAGAAACACCTCTGGCTTTGACCTCTGCCAGCCACTGTGGGAGCCTCATTCTGCGGGAATGGATTTACTTTCCTGCTGAACACACCCCATTTATAGTTGCAAACATTAATGTAACTGGGGTAGAAATCAGGTCAATGGGATGAAAAATAAATAGGCCTTTAACCTGAGGGAGACGGATGGGCCCCAATGGGAAGCTTCTACTGAGGGACCACTCCTCTCACATCAAGATGGCGTCCCCAGGGGCTCGTTCTGTGCCGGGTAAGATGGTCTCATCTAGGGCAGAGAGACACCCGCTCCTGTGCACATTACCCAGATGGGGGCCAGGCAGTGCTAACATCAGTAGCAGAGGTATAGAGTGGTGGCCACAGTTGTGAGAGCAGACCCTGTGACGGCCAAGGCACCACTCCAGCGGGCACACCATTTTAATGACTCCTCACAGTGTTTTATTTCAACCTACACTCATGAGGTATGCAATTATCTTTTTAATATTCTCACCATTAATTGACTATTAAATGTCGCTGATCTGCCTGCTGTGAGCCTGGCAGGAGACAAGACCACCCTGACGATGTCAGTTCAGGCTTTCTTCACGGGCCTGCCATGCCCTCCTGCAGATCTTACAGGTGACTCCGAAGTGTGAGGCATGTTCTAGGTATCCCAGGGGGCCAGCACTGGGGAGGAAGACTGAGGCTTCCTGACACAACGCTCCTATGGTCCTAAACAGCACACTGGTGGGTCTTATCTCCAGATTCTGGCTGGGCCCATATCATCCTGGGTCATCTTTATGATCCTTAAAGTTCCAAGTGGGCTTTGCGTGTTCCTGCAAAGCTTACCAACTTTGTCTTCAGGACAACAGCAACATCCTAGACTGTAGTCAGCCCTTTCCTCCCTCTTCCTCCCCCTCCTTTATCTTCCTCTGAACACCTCCTCCATGCCCCAGTCCAAAAGAGCAGAATGACACGTTCTTGTCCAGCATCAGCCTCCTAGAAGCCACAGTGGGCGGACCACGAGCCTCTGACATCAGAGACGCCATGGTTCTGCCTTGGCCTCAGTAACAGTATTCTCACGGACTCACAGAGCAGGACCATGCCTGCTCTGGAGGGATGGCAGGGCTTTTTACCTGGGTCCCCAGCTGTAATTGCGTCCAGTTCTGTAAGGTGACAAACATGCACTCTCCCCAGTCCTGACGGATAGCCTCATGGCCCCAGGGAACATGGGAGGCCTGAGTTGTTCCCCATCCTGTGTGGCCCTGTAATCTCTGCAGGACCAAGGTGCAGTGCAGAATCCACAGGACGGGCTGCCCTGTGGTTTAGGAAGTGATTTGCAGCAATGTGGGGAATCCTGCCACTCAGCAAGAGGAAGCTGGTATCTGGAGTGGGCACTGGCTGGTATTTTATCACACCCTGTATTGCAGAGAATCTAGGCCAAGGCTGCCCAAGGTTTAATTTCTTAGGCTGAGGTCATACCTCACCCAGCCCAGGACAGGCCTCCCTAACAATACCTCATTGTTACCTCACAGGTGAACTGTTAGTGGATTCTGAAACAGCAGAAGGACAGAGGAGATTAAAAGCTGTTGAGAGGCTTTGAGATGTCAGGTTCCTCCTAGAGGGTGCTGTCTTCTCCATGCTAAGATCTGAGGCTTAGAGTTGTGCATTCAGGGTATCACAGTAGCCCAGCAGCTAAGCCGTGAGTGGATGTGCACGTGGGTACCTGGGATTATGAACCTGAGCTCTGAGATCAGCTGGGTTTGGCCTCAGAATCCTTGAGTGTTCAATGCTCTAGAGACAAGGGGTTCATGGGCTCATGAACAGGAAGTAGCAAGAACCCCATGCTGAGAGTTACTCTTCCGTGGGCGTTTCCGGCTTTTGCCCTTGAAGGTGGCACTTAGGTGGGCATTACGTAATGCACGGTATGGAGACAGTACTGGATGGAAGGGATACGTGGACAGATCTGTGTCTAGTGGGGGATGGAGCTGGGCTGTTTGTGGTTTGTGGCATTCATTCTGATTCTATAGATGCTGGTGGGCATTTAGTGATCTCCTGACTGGCTCCCAAGGCTGTTGTAAGATAGCAGATAAAGGACGAGGACCCCGGAGCCCAGGAAGCTGGTGGTGTACCGGTACAGCGGGGAGGCTCTGTGCTTACATGGGCACAGATACTCTTAGGACCCCGCCTCCCCCCAGTGGCCTCTCCCAGTCAGTCTTGAAATCTCAGAGTTTTGTTTTATGGATAGGTTTGGTGGGGATTTATGTGTCCTGATCTGATGTTTTTATTTTTGTTCTCTGATAATGGAGCATGTGACCCCCTCCTGGCCTCTGGCAGCGCCTACTCTACCCAGGAACTCAGTCAGCTTGTCTTGGCAGGACAATTGGGTTGCTGCCTGGTCTGAGAGCAGAGAGCTTGGTTGGGAAACAGTGCCTGCCTCAGATGCCTAGCTTTGGCCTTCTTGTGACTTCATGGGTGTGTGTCGGTAGCAGCCGGAGGTCAATGGTTGTGTGGGTGGCTAGTGTCCTGTTGTGTTCCTGGGTAGACTTCACTCCTGCCCATGAGTCCTGAGCAACTCAGCCATCAAGCGTTTGGTGTATCCATCCTCTTCTACTTCCTGCCTGAAAACCTAGGTGCTTGACCAATAGAGGCCAGGAGAGGGGTACTGTCGGGGCTAGGTGCTGCCTCTCCAGTGCCTCCTAGCTCCTTTGGTTTGCTTCTGACACTTTCCCCGAGTCTTTTTCACTCTTGAAGATGAGAAGACAACTCCTGGCCAGTTCTGTTTCTGTTCTGTTCCATGCCCATGGTTCCCATGCCCAGATTCTGCAATTCCACCTCCCAGGTAGCATATTGGTTAGCAGGCCTTCTGTCTTCCCCCCTCAGTGTTTTTATCCAGCTCTTATCACAGCCTCTCCCCCAAGCCCTCCCCACATATTCCCCATCAGCAGCTTCATAATTTAGTGAGCAAAATACATAATTTGGAGGTAACTTCATTAGGCTTAATTGTACTACATGGATGCCAAGTGGATTTTAAAAAACGATGATCGATTAGGAGTTTCCTCATGGAACTATCATCAACATAATGGCTTTGAAAATGCGTCCGTGTCTCCAGTGACTGATGCCCCCATTAATGTCACCCCTTGTCAAGAAGGAGAGAGGTGCTCTCATTACAAAGTGAACGCCTACAGCTGTTACCCAAATTAGCACTGCCTCTTCCGGAGCACGCATGGCAGACAGGCCTGCTGCCATGCTGAGGGAGGGCACATGCCTCCTGTCCTACTGCCTGACTTGGGCTGGAAGGCTGGTGGCTCCTGCCTCAGTCATTATAATCCCTGGGAACCAACTATCCGAATAACATTTGTTTATAAAGTGAAAATTGCCAGCCTGCTTGCCTGATTCTGGCATCACAGAGACATGTTCTTGGCAGTCAACAGCTGTAAGGCTCCAACCAGCCTGTCCTTCTCACAGTGGCCGAGGGACCAGATAGTACAGAGGGCTACATAAATGGAGGGAGGCTGGTGCCCCAGTGCTAGCTTCTGTGCTGGACCGAAATGGATGATGGAACACAGTTTCTGGCAGAGAAGAGGGCCTGCATCCTTGGCTAGAGGTAGCCTCTCTTCATTGGTGATGAGGTATTTTGGGGAAAGCCAGGGCCCATTCTCATCTGTCTGTTGCGAGTGTTAGCCCTATAGGAGTTTGGACCTGCAGCCAGGTACCTGGGTTACCCCTCCTGTCCTTAACTGGAATCTCGTATTTCATGGTTAATGACTCTTGTTAACTTGAATAGATTAAGAATTGTCTAGGAAATTAATGAGGTTCACCATTAGGTGTGCTTACAAGCACATGTCCAGAGAGGATTATACATGGATGGCCAGAGCTCATAGGCTTGGGACTCAGAAGGAGTAAGGGAAAATGGAGAAGACAGCTGACTGCCAATATGCCCCCCCCACTTCAGCTTCTACATCTGCCCAGATGTGAGTATGCAGCCTCATGTTGCCAGAGACAAAAGTTGGTCCCATAGCTATGCCTTCCCCACCGTGGGGGAGTATAACTCCTGGTCCATGAGATAAAATCAACTCTTCTCCCTTCTGCTGCTTCTTGCCAGATATTTGATCGCAGTGAAGAGAGAAGTAACATAGATTCGGTGAGGAGGATGGAATGCAGAGGGACAGAGGGAGACTCGTGTGCAAGGACAGGCCATGACAAAGTCTCCTGTATCTCTAACATCTGTCTGCAGCTACAGCACCTCTGATTGCCCACCTCGGTCTGGAAACTAGCAATGTGGCATCAAGTGGGCGAGCTATGACCTGCGAGGAAATTGTCCCCCTGGCTGGCACCCTCACTGAGCATGCCCGTTTTTCTACACCTCTTCCAAGATTTCAGTGCCCTGGAGGTGAGGGTGGCATTCTAACTTCAGGACTTGGAAAAGCCACCCTCAGCTGCCTCTGTCAAATTTGACTTTTCATACAAATTCAGGGCTGTTGGTAGGACTTACTGAGCAATGGCTCAACACCTCCAGCTACTGACCAATTTCTGGGTACCTACAGCAGTCACGTCTATAGTGTAGCCTGGATATAGTATCCAAGAGAACTGAGAAGCCACAGTTCCCAACATGGGCTGACCGCAGAGGCTGACATCTCCCAAGGCAGAGCGTGAGCAGCGGTTATGCAAACCACCTCTGGCATCCCACCACCACAAATACCAGCATCACTATCACCAACATTGCCACCACCATCAGCATCACATACCACCACCAGCACTATAAACTCCATTATCATCACCACCACCACCACCAATGCCATCACCACTAAAGCCACCATCAACTCCATTATCATTACTACCACCATTAACATTATACAGTATCACCATCACCACCACCTCCATCAACATCACCACCATTAACCATCACCACCATCACCACCACCTCCATCAACATTACCACCATTAACCATCACCACCATCACCACCACCATCATCAATAGCATCAACACCATCACTGCCGTTATCACCATAACTACCGTCATTGTCATCGTGACCACCATTACCATCAATGGCATTACCACCATTACCATCATTATCACCACTACCACTATCCATATTATCAATATCACCACCATCATTACTACCATTACCGCACTACATCATCAGTACCATTATCAATACCACTGTCACTTGACCATGGATACCATTGTGACCATCATTACCGTCTCTACAATCATTACAACCATCTCCACCATCAATATCATCACCATCAACAACATCACTGCCTCCATTATGACCATTACCAGCACCATCAACACCATCAGTGTCACCACCACCACCACCGTTACCATCAGACAACTTCTGTCACCATTACTGCCACTACTATGCGGTGATTGTTCACTAAAACAGTTGTGACCCACATTCTAACAGAGGTTGGTGGGAGCCATGGTTAGAACTCTGCCAGCTGTAGTGGCACCAGTGGGTCCTGGTATGGGGGATGGCTTGATTTACCTTTTGGAGTCATGGCTCTGGTCGCAGCATGGCAGGCAGAAGGAAAGTCCAGATGTTTCTGATGACCATGTCAAGTGGCTGTTGTAGTCCCCGTGAGAGGGAGGGTCCTGCCGGAGTGGAATGCAAGGTGCATGAGAGCAGGAAAGTGCACCGAACTGTGGGAACCCCAGTGTGGGGTTAGGGGAGGAGCATGTCAAGGGGATCAAGGGTTTGTTGAGAGACTGGGATAGGCAGGCTGCAGGCTGACGTGGATGCCTGGCCAAGGCGGAGTTTCGGACCAGGTACCATCAGACCTTCCACTTTCCATGTGGGAGGTCAGTGCCTTTCACACATCCTGACGGCCATAACAACTTCACACAAGGGCCTTGGGCAGCGCTGCTATGTAAGACAAGATATGGAGTGTTGTATGGAGTGTTGTGGGAGGCAGGCGCTTGCATGCCCAGCATTACTGGGCACATGAGCATTTGCCATTCCTGGAATGTGCACGTGGTGGGCTGCAGGCTGTTGAGTCGCACACCTAAGTCTGTAGTTGTGCCTCCCACCAGGGTGGCCCTAATGAGAAAATCCACGCACACATATTACAGACACCCCAGGAAAAGAGCCCACTCACCTTTTTGGCGGAGTGTCACATCAATTCACGATCAACCTTGCTTCCCTCTCATTTGGGAGAGAACAGGGTCACTATTGCTATAACTAGGCGATCCCCACCCCCACCATGAGACTAACATCTGTATAATATGCCCAGAAGTGTTTTAGGGTGGCTTAGAGTCTCCAGGTACAGGATGTGGGGATGTGGGCTCGCTGTCCTCCTTCTGGTTGCAGCAGCAGCAGCAGCAGCAACTTTCCTTCACAGTTCTGTTATAGCTACAGAAGCTGGTCAGTCAGAGTGGGCAGTACTCAGGGCCCCTGCCACCTGCTCTTCCTCCTCCTTGGTCATCCATAGTTGGGCAAGGGAAGGCCAGGAGCATTCTGGCACTTTGTCTCCTACCTTGCTTTCCTGGCCCCCATCTCTTTCATCCCTCAGTTTCCCTGTGTGGATAACACTAACCCACTCTAGGCTTCACCTGGTGATTATCGTCTAGTCAGACCCTCTGAGGACAAGATGGCCTCATCTCCTCAAGCATGATTTGGTCCCTCCTGACCTCGTTCCTGATGACCTAAAGCAAGCAGGAACTGTAGCCCATGCAGAGCCAGGCTCCTTTACCTGGTACCAACCATATACCTCATCAAGAGGTGGATCATAGTGTGTGTGTGTGTGTGTGTGTGTGTGTGTGTGTGTGTGTGTGTGTATGTGTTCATGTGTTTATTGTCTGTCCTCAAAAAAGTCAGGCAGCCTCTTGGGGATCGAGGCCTGTCTGTCCTTTCCTGTATTTCTGAGTGCACTGCAAGGGCTCAGGAGGCGGTCATATGACAGAGTTCCTTTCCTCCATTATCCCGCCACGTCTCTTCTCAGCACCCCTCAGCCAAGCCTCTGACAAGAGAGGAAGTGGGGAGTCTCATGGGGGTCCATGGGTGAGTTGATGGGAGCCTGTCCTGGCCAGAGTGCCAGGTGTGTCTTCAGAGACAGGAGGAGTCACAGTGTGTGGGGTTTCTAACCAGGACCCCCGAAATCAGTGGTAAGCCCTTCCCAGTGTCTTCTGAGGACAGGCCCCCAGGGGAGTCAGGCAACGGCAAGGACCCCACCTCAGCTGTGTTAATCCAAGTGCAGGGTGTTTTGTTTTCTTGTTTTTGTTTTGTTTTTTGTTTTCTTTGTCAAGAGAGGGTTAATCCCGTGGTATTTAACACTGACCTGACTGACTCTTGTGAAGCTCCCATTAAAGGGACGCCACAACTTGAGTATGTTTGGACAAGAGAGAACCTGCAAACTCAGTGACAGTGATGTGAGGGGGCACTGGACCTAACAGCCTGGGTGTGAGCTCCCAGGCCTCAGCCTTGGGCAAGGTGCTTAACCTCTCAGGGCTTCAAGCTGTCAACATGAGCTTCTTATTCAGGCTTCAGCATTGTTGAGAGCCTTCCATGGCAGCTATTGCAAGGGACACACGCAGTCCCAGTGTATGGGTGCTGCAGAGGAGGGTGGTGCTGGGTGTGACCTCAGAGAACCGCCCCCTCCAGCCCCCTTGATCATTCAGGCTGATCCCTTGCAGGAATGGTGTCTACCGGCACAGGAACGCTGCCGGCCTGCTCCGGAGCTGGTGTTGGCTGAGTCTTGCCAGGAAATTGCTCATTACAGCAGTGGCGAAAGCATGCATGGGATTCACAGTTTATTTTTAAATAAATTTGGGGGAGTAGGAAAACACAAAAACGAGATGGTTTCCAGAGAAAGACCTCCAGGCGTAATGGAGGCATTGGCAGGGTCCCAAACCCTGACCCCAAGTCTCAGCTCAGCAGCTCTGTCCTGCAACAGCCCCTCCTGCTCTGCCTTGTGCTTAGCCTCAGTAGATTTTTGCTCTTGCCTCTGTGTGTAGACGTTTCCAGCCCCCCTCCCCCACACCCCTCTCAGTTTAGGCTCGGGCCCCAGGAGGCCCCCTGCACAGATGCTTGGATCCTTTCTTCTCTCAGGGTTTGTAGCCTTCTGTGTCCTCCACCCCATCTCTGTGGTAACGATGGTGATGGGATGTGCACATGGTCATAGAATCAAGGTATAGACTCCAGGAAGGCCGCGCCCGAGGACCACCTTGGCTCTGGAAGCAGCTATTATGTCTGAAAGACCCAAATGTGTAGACAGGAATATTACATGAGCCAGCTCTGCTTGGGAGTCAGCTCTTGCCCCTCACATCTGTCTGCATAGACAGGGAAAACAGAGTATTGAAAGTGGTGGCACTGGCTGGCGAGACCTCAGGACACTGCTCAGGAGCCTCCCCTGGGGCTGTGTCTGCTTTAGAGGTCACATTAACTGCATCTCTAGGATAGGAGCCGTGGGTGGGAGCGAGCTGGCTCGAGTCTTACCCTGCAGGTAGCTTGGGATGTCCTCTTTCAGCCCCGTTTCCCAGCCTCCACCTCTCTGCTTCACCTTGAAGAGTGACTCTTCCTTTGCCTTGTTCTCTGCTGCCCATGCTCTCTGCGAAGCGGCCCACACCACCCACCTTGGCTCTAGCCAGGACACAGCCCCCCATTCTGACAGTCTCCGTCCATGTCTACCAGCAGTCAGGGAACACGGGAGCCCTGTGAGCCTGGGCAGTGAGCCTCCTCTCTGAGCAGGAGGGACAGTTTCAAGAAGCTGAGCACACTCAGGACCAGCCTGCCAGCTGTGCTCCCATGCCACACCTGCCACACCCCACCTCCTGCCAGCCTTCCAGATGCCCTCGTCGGCCCTCCATTCTGACTGAGGGGCCCAGGCCCTGGGCTCTTCCCAAGGCCATGTGCAGAGCAAACAAAGCCTCAGAGGTCACCCACCAGCTCTGACAGCAGCTGAGTCAGGTCCTCGGTCTCTCTGGCCTGCAGCCTGACCTCCAGTCTCCTCCGGTCTCAGCTCCATTCTGCGGAATCCCCTGGGCTCCAGTGTGGGAGCGCAAGCAGGGGCCTGCAGTGCCAGGTCCAGGGACCTGCTTTGAGCCAAGATGGCTCTGCCTTGGGAGGAGGAGGAGGGGAGAAGTGTATTCAGGGGACAGCTGGGTTGCTTGGGAACCTCGTCATTACAATTCCATTACAATTCTTGATAATGAGCTGGAGAGGAGGTGAGTGCAGAATTAACTCCAGAAGACCTATTGACAATTAGGGTCGTCAGCTGCCAAATTCTCATTGAAAAACAATGCACAGATGTTGCCTGAGATGAGAGAGAGAGAGAGAGAGAGAGAGAGAAAGAGAGAGAGAGAGAGAGAGCAGAGGAGAGAGACTGTGTTTGGGTAACTGGAGTCAGTATCACCCTTCATTTTATTTATTACTGTGCCATGCTCTGAGCCACAAACCAGATGATACATTCCCACACCGCAGTCCTCCCTCAGTCCCCAGGGTTCTTCTGGCTTGACTGCCCTTTCTCCCCTTTATTCTCCGGCCAGCTCCTCCTTTACACATCCAGGCCCTTCAAGCCTCCGTGGTGTTCTTGGCCATCTTCTTCCCTGGCTCCCCAGCCATCGGGTGCCCTCTTGTCCTCCAGGCACCCTAACCCTAACCCTAACCCTAACCCTAACCCTAACCCATGGCTAATCCCATCCCCAACCTCAGCTCGCCCAGGAAGCTGCTGTCTTTGGGGTCCTGCAACCCAGAATTCCTCCTCTTTCCCCCATGCCTGTACGTGCAAGCCAAAGCTCTTCCCAGATTGGGTTGTATATTGGGCAGGTAATGTCCCTTCTGTCCCGTTAGATCCAACAGCGTGTTGGGGGCACCAGGGTTCTCTCAGGGCTGAGGTACCCAGCATGAAGCCCTACCAGTCTTAGCCCAGAGCTGAGGTGAGTCTGCCTTGTCCTCCTGGGGACTTGCCATGCTTGCCTGGTTTCCATGGTGATGCCAGTTTCCCATGCCAACTGTCTTTGGAGGGATTATAAATTCATTATTTCACATGCAGGTCTTGCACTCCGCCTCCTCCTGCTTTAGATTCCGACGTCCTGGCGGGCACTTTATCCGTTTATCATCAGATGACGAAAAGCACAGGTTGAGTCTGAGCCCAGGTTGTCCTTTCCCTTTTGCGTGTGGGCCCACAGATGGTTGGTGGTCTGGATCCCCATGGCAGGCCTGGACGCTGGAGCTGCAGGATTTAATGATTCACAGTTGAACTGAGCCGCTGTGTTGCCGCCTACACAGGGACCGAGGAGCATGTGACACGGAGCTTCGTCACGCCAGGGCCTTGTGCCCTGCGGAGGATGCTGTGTTGACTTCACCTCATCAGGCCTCAGTTTCCACGCGTGTTGGCGCTCATGACAGCTCCTTGCTTAGCTGTCATGATGGTTGTGAGAGACGACAGAAATAGGGCACCTGCATGCTGGAGGAGCCTGGAAAGGCAGAGGCAGCTCTGGCTGGAGGCTGTGGAGCGAGCTGGTAGGGAGCTGAGCTGACACTGCTGGCATGTGGCACAGGACGAGGGGCAGGGGGAGGCCAGCATGGGCGACCTGTGCTAAAGAGGACACCAGAGGGCACATCGAGGAGTGACTTGGGATCGCTAGTCTGGTATGAAAGACACTTTGACACTGTTTTGGAAGACCTTGATGGTGTGATCTGCCAGTTTGTGTCTGCTCTGGCTACTCCAGAAGTCAGATGAGCAGATGTGTGGATCTGGTGTGCGTGTGTAAGTCTGTGGTTGGTGTAATTCACATAGGTTTGTGAAGGTATAATTGGCATATGCTGAAGCATGCCTTTTAAAGTGCATTTCTTGCTAAGTTTTGATCATGAACCATGAGAACCAGTACAGTGCTCCCCCAGAACAGCCATAGCAGCCCAGGGCCTTGGCCTTTGAACTCAATATCCTGGCACCTGTGGCTCTTTCTCTCACTCAAGCATGCTGCCTTTCCTATCATGCAGGCATCATGGTGTGAGGGCATGCATCATGGTGTGAGGGCATGCATCATGGCGGGAGGGCATGCATCATGGCATGAGGGCATGCATCATGGCGTGAGGGAATGCATCATGGCGTGAGGGCATGTGTTATGGTGTGAGGGCATGCATCATGGCGGGAGGGCATGCATCATGGCGGGAGGGCATGCATCATGGCGGGAGGGCATGCATCATGGCGGGAGGGCATGCATCATGGTGTGAGGGCATGTGTCATGGTGTGAGGGCATGCATTATGGCATGAGGGCATGCATCATGGCGTGAGGGCATGCATCATGGTGTAAGTTATGTATCATGGCATGAGGGCATGCATCATGGCATGAGGGAATGCATCATGGCGTGAGGGCATACATCATGGCAGGAGGGCATGCATCATGGTGTAAGTTATGCATCATGGCGGGAGGGCATGCATCATGGTGTGAGGGCATGTGTTATGGTGTGAGGGCATGTGTCATGGCGTGAGGGCATGTGTTATGGTGTGAGGGCATGCATCATGGTGGGAGGGCATGCAGCTACTATTATGGATTGTAATGTAAATATCTGATATGCAGGATACAGATATACAACCCCAGTGAAAGGGTCTTTGAGCCCTCACAGGGGTCAAGGCCACAGGTCGAGAACCTCTGCCCATAGACCGTGTGGTATGTGGCGGGAGTTGGCTCCTTTGTGGTGCTTCTCATCTTCTGACACACAAGTGAGAAGTTTTTCCATCCTGTCTGTCGCTGACTGGAGGAGATCTTGCCAGTTTCTGTGTCCCTTCCTGTCACATGCATGCTGAGTGTCATGAACACAGCACTGGTGTCTTGGATACTCATGTTTGTTTTGTTTTGTTTTTTTCTTTTGTTTTGTTTTTTCGAGACAGGGTTTCTCTGTGTAGTCCTGGCTGTCCTGGAACTCACTCTGTAGACCAGGATGGCCTCGAACTCAGAAATCCGCCTGCCTCTGCCTCCCAAGTGCTGGGATTACGGCGTGCGCCACCACGCCTGGCGGATACTCATGTTTGAAAGGATGTGTTTACTATAATGAAGTAAATTTACTATAATGAAGTAAATACATCCTTTCAAACATGAGTGACCCAACCCAGCAGTAGAAGATATGGAGCCTAAAGTGGCCCTCACTCATAGCCAGGCAGGACTTGCAGAGAAGGGATGGGGACAACAACCCACCCACAAAACCTTCAACCCAAAATAATATCCTGCCTTCAAGATGTGCAGGGACAAAGATGGAGCAGAGACTGAAGGAATAGCAAACCAATGACTGGCCCAACTTGAGACCCATCCCCATGGATAAGAGCCAATCCCTGACACTATTAATGATACTGCTAGGCTTGCAGACGGGAGCCTAGCATAACTGTCCTCTGAGAGGCTCCATCCACCAACTGACTGAAACAGATGCAGAGACCCACGGCCAAACATTAGAAGGAACTCAGGGAGTCTTGTGGAAGAGTTGGGGGAAGGATTGAGGGACCCAAAGGGGACAGGGACTCCACAGGAAGACCAATAGAATCAACTACTTGTGTCCTTAGGGACTCCCAGAGACTGAACCACCAACCAAACATGGGCTGAGCCTAGGCCCCTTGCACAGATGTAGCAGATGTGCAGCTTGCGGGTCCCCCAGCAGCTGGAGTGGGGGCGGTCCCTGAATTTGTTGCCTGCCTGTGGATCCTGTTCTCTTAACTGGGCCACCTTGTCTGGCCTCCTTGGGAGAGCATACTCCTAGTCCTGCAGTGACTTGATGTGCTAGGGTAGGTTGATAACAGGGTAGGGCTCCCCCTTCTCAGAGGAGAACAAGTCAGTGGGGAGAAGAACTGTGGGGGTGGATGGCTGGAGGGGTCTGCCATTGGGATGTACAGTGAATAAATTAATTAATGACGAAAAGATGTATTTAACGTCATTCATAAAAGAATGCCATTTTGATTTGTAGGATCATTCCGTCCCAACCCTGGGTCAGGAGAGCTCTTGTTACCCTACCCCTTTCAACCCCCTGTATTGTCAACTTTTACATTTTGGGAATTCTTGTAAGTGTATGGTTTGTATTGTGGTTCAATTTACACTTCCCCAGTAACTAATGACACCGAGCACATCTTCTTGGGCTCATTTGCCATCTGTAGCTTTTCTTTGGCAGTGGGAGTGTTCAAATATGGGGTCTTTTGATTGCCTTGTTAGACTGGCTAATAGGCATATCCATAGGAGCATTTTCTTGATTGACAATTGATGAAGGAGGATCCAGCCCACTCCCTGGTCCAGCCCACTCCCTGGGCAGTAGCACTGTGGACAGGTAGCTCTGCAGTGTATAGGAAAGGAAACCGAACAAGCTGGAGAGAACAAGCCGGTAAGCAACGGTCCATAGTAGCCTCTGCTTCAGAGCCCGCCTTGACTTCCCTCGAGGATGGCGCAGTGGATTATAATCTGCAACTGAGTAAAACTTTCCTTCCCAAGTTGCTTTTGGTCAGTGTTATCACAAAATAGAAGCTAACTAAAACACTCCCTTTCCCTTCTTCCTTCCCCTCCCCTCCCCTCCTCTTCTGTTTCCCCTTTTCTTTTTGAGGTGCCAGGGGTGGAACCTGGACCTCCCGGGGGAGCTGTGTAGGTGCCTCACACTAAGCCACACCCCTCCATCTCTTAAGTGCTAGTTGCCAGGTCCAAAAGAAACTCAGGACAAATACCTAAATTTTCAGTCGTGGTAGATCTAGTCTAGTGTGTGTGTGTGTGTGTGTGTGTGTGTGTGTGTGTGTGTGTGTTGTAGGCTTTGATATCTCACCTGCAAGTCTCTGACTAACTCAAAGATGCTGATTTCCTGCCCATCACACTCTGGAAGCTTGATGGTTTGGTGGCTCTAGTCCGCACACGTATGCGCTTCTTTGGGCTCTCTTATAGATGCATGCGTGCACACGTGTCTGCGGGTTCCTGTGGAGGTGTGTACACACGCACTTCTGTCAGGGGTTCTGTGGAGTTGTGTACATGCATATGGCTCCTGTGGAGCCACACAAGTACACATTTTTCCCTAAGATACCATAAAGAGATCATGGGACACATTCCATTTCAATAAGTACTTACAGCTGTCTGCTGGACCCTGGCTCTGTGCTAGGGCTGGGAATGAACATGGCCCGTGTCTGCAAAGATCAGGAAGTGGACGAGTAAACAGACATTTTAGAGTACGTGTGGGAAAAGGGAGGGTGTGCCATGCACACCTCCCGACACGCTGTGTGTTGGTTCAGTGTTTCTGCTACAGTTTCTGGAATGCTCTTCAGCTGGGCTGGTCTCTGGCGTGATCTTATAAACTGTAATGAGCACGGACTCCAGCCAGGGATGCTGACAAGCAGATGTGTCCTCAAAGCCCCAGGGCTTCGATGTGATGGTGGTGACAGCGCAGAACTCTGCCAAGGGTTCTGATGCTAAGGAAGGGGTGCATGAGAAAGCCACATGGCCCGGTGCACCACAGGATCTCAGGAGATGCCCATCACTGGTTCCCGGATGCATGCCGTGACCGCATCATGACGCACGTGGAAATAATTTTGCCACATTTGCACCGTCATTAACTTTCAATCACGGTCAATTTTAGACGAGGCTCTTAATTCCAGGTTCCCCCCCCTCCCGCCCCGCTGTCACAGTGATGGAAAGGGCTCTGTTTCTAGCCCCAGGGGATAGTGATAGGGCCCTCCCTCACCCCCATGGAAGAGGTCTCTGTGCCACAGCTGGTGATGGAGTTCATCAGCCTGAAGTTTGCCAGGATTTTGATGTGATGTGTCTGCTGTAGAACAGCTTAGTCCAGCCAGGGAGCCTCGGATTGATAATCTTAAGATGCTGTGCAGCCACATGCTTGGCCCCTGCAGAACCATCAACAGATCTTCTTTTGGAGAAAGAGGCTCTGTGAACACCCTGGGGAGAGCTCATAAAGTGGCTTTCAGAAAGCAAAATGTTTTGCATCCAGAAACTTCCAGCCTCCGCACATGCCCAGTGTTCACCAAGAATGTAAGGGCATGTCTTCTCCAGGCTTTAGCTATATCCAGATCGATATGGATGGCTGCAGAGACAGGGTTATCATTGTCCATCCCAGATATGCTTCCATGAAATACACAAATGCAAAGGAAGGGGCTCTCCATGGCCACGCGAAGGAGATGGCTGTGGCCGCTGAAAGACACCCATTGTACCTGTGACTCTGGATGATGCCCATTGCCAACGGGTCCTTCTGGGGAATTGAATGTGTCTTCCTGGGCTCCCTGCCTCCCTGCTCTAGGTACAGGCTTCTGATGACATCTTTCAGAGCATCCCCACCAATCTTGGTCATTCCCCAAAGCTCAGAACCTACTCCCCTCATCTCATTCTGGTAGCTCAGGCAGCAGGAAGTCAGATTCAGTCTGTCCTGCCCATCCTACCGCTGTTAGAGGAGCGCTCAGCCCCACCCCCATGCAGCCCACCATGAACGGCTCCAACAGTTCCAAACGAATCTGCTTGGTGAGACAGTCACCAAGAAAGGCCTTCTGTTCTGTACCTTGTGCCCCTTTGTTCGTGTCTGTCATGTATGCAGTGTGTGTGTCTCAACATCTAGACCTAAAATGTGTGGTTGCGTGGCTGTCATGAGGGCCTGCTGCCTCCTGGACCCTGTGCTGGCAACAGTGGCTGAGGATTCAGGCTTGCTGGGCGTGGAGTCTCCTGCACTGCTGCTCCTGGGCTCTGTGGCTCCGCGGTAGAGCAGATAGATGCTTAGCACGAGCAAAGCCCCAGGTCCTTTCCCCAATAGTGCAAAACCAAATGCAAGATTCTTGAGATGTGACTGACATTTACTTCCTGGCTTATTGGTTTATGGCATAGTCATCAAGGACTGGAGCAGCCTAGAGGGAAGTCAGGGGAATTGCAGGGTTCTTATATTGTGGACGAAGCCTCTGTGGTCCAGCAGGGGCTAATGGGTAGAAATATACAGGTCCAGCTAAACTGTCATCCAAGATATACAAACCAAAAGGCCGCTTGGCTGGCATGTTGTAAAGTATAGTGGAAGTGTCTCTGTCCGAGGGGAGCCATGAATGGTACTAGCTACCCTCTCAACCTCCTCCTACTGTGAGCGGGAGGGTGTTTGGGCGGCCTACTTCATACACAGATTGCTCAAGGCTCCGGGAGACTGGCCCTTTGCCCACAGCCACCATAGCCAGGGGAAGCGGAACCTTCCAAGCCTCTGGATTCCTTTTCTAAGCAGAGGCAAGGGACTCACTAGAAATTTGTTGGATTTACACCAAAACCCTCTCAAGTGCTACATTCCTCTAGGCCGTGCTATGCTTAGAAAACACATTGCCGACAGCTGCAGAGACCTGCTCGAGAAATCACCAAATGTTGTTTTAAATACGCCTTAAAATATCAAGTCTCAGGCCTTCAGAGCACAAATGCGATGCCTCTTCTCCCGCTGCCCAATATGTCAGCTCCGTCTGTGTAGTCGGCTGCCCTGGGCCCCAACTGAGGACACACGGGAAGATTCCTAGGCCTCCGAGGTTCTCAGCAACAGTGACTTCCGGAAGTAACGTGAGCACTGCCAGAACCCAGAGCCTCCCCCCGTTCACCACCCTCAAAGTGGCAGTGACCTTCCAGAGATTGTGAAGGTCCCAGCTGTGCACAGACCAGGCGTCTGTCCTCGCATCTTCACAACGAGGCAGGGCCTAAGTGCTCCGAGGAAGTCTCTGCACAGGCATGGCCTCTCTGAGAGCCCGGCCTCCGGCTCCAGAGGTGTTTAGATTAAGCTCTGGCATTCCCCAGTGTATTATCTATTTTGCTGTTGCTGCTATAAGAAGATATCTTACAGCGCAGGGAAGGAAGGGTTTATTTGGACTCACAGCTTGAGGGTACAGTCCATTGTGTCTGGGAAGGCACGGTGACAGGAACCTGAGATAGCTGGTCACAGTCACATAGTCAGCAAGCAAAGAGATGAATGCTGCCTCCTTTTTATTTGGCCCAGGATTCCATCCCGAGGGATGGTAGCCGCCCATATTGGTAGGGTCCGCCCTCCTCGGTCACACCTCTCTGGACTCATCTTCACGGAGACAACTAGAGGCTTGTCTCCTGGATGGGTCTACATCCCTCATCTTGATAGGAATAAATACCATACCCCATGACTTTGGGGTGTCAGGCTTTCTTCAGACACTGAAGCTGTGAACGTTGATCCTCGCTGATCTCTCGTTGGGGCAGGTTGGCTAGTCACCCTTTTTTTCCTTTCTTGTGATGTGTTTTTTTTTTTTTCTTATTTAAGGGAAAGGAGCAGCTTAATCAGGAAGAAAACCCGACAGTCAGCTCTTTGCTACTGTAATAGACCCAAGTGCCAGCCTCTAACAGGAAAGCTTGGTTTTGGCTCATGGTTTTGGCAGTTGTGGTCCTTGGTCAGCGGACTGTTGCTATAGCCCAGGGTGGCATCCTGGCTGGAGGGAGCACAAAGAAGAGCCAAAGTGCTCACTTCAAGGGAGGAATCAAAAGACAAAGAGTAAAGCGCTAAGCTCCCATAATTCCCTTGGAATACTGGAGTGCACACCAGTATTCCAAGGACCTCCGGCCAGGCCCCGCTTCCTAAGGGCTCCTCCCCCACTCACCAGGCCCCACCCTGGGAACAAAGTCTTTAATATGTAGGGCTTGGGAAGGTGTCCAAGACTTAGACTACAGTAAAAATCCCACAAGATACCCCTAGTGGGCACTTCTGCTGCAGGAATTTCGAATGGCCACTTTGACCTGCTGTCCAGCTAGGTGGGTATCCCCATGCTGGGGCGGGGGACACAGACACAGGACACAGAGAGGGAGGAGGCGGTCCAAGAGAAGCACTTTGTGCCCGAGGCTGCAGGCATTGGAGGCTAGCCTTTCCAGGAAGTCAGGCCCCTTCTATATGTACAGCTGAGATGTCCCCTCCCCCTTGTGGTGGCTTAAATATGCTTGGCCCGGGGAGTGGCACTATTTGGAGGTATGGTCTTGTTGGAAGAGGTGTGTGCCCACTGTGGGGGTGGGCAATGAGACCCCCTTCCTCTTCTATCTGCATTTAGATGAAGATGTAGAACTTTCGAAGAATGGGATAGAAACCCTCCTCCCCCCGCCCTTGCAGGCCCAGCCTGGACTGGGCGATAGGGTGTCTGCCTCAGTTGGTACCCAAAGCTCATCTTCCTGAGCAACCCCAAGGCCACAGCTCCCAGCCGACACTGTTTACCACCTTCTCCTCCAGCAAGCGCAGCCTGCCGACGCCCAGTGCCAGGCACCTCAGTTCTGACATGACAGCTTCTTTCCAATAGAAACTATCAAAGGCAGTGAACATATGGCCATCCGGTGGGATCTGGGAGGCTGGGGAGGGCCTGAGAGCCAGTTAAGGAATTTCTAGTTTCAAAGGAGGCTCAGCAACGCTCGTCCACCTGCGGGAGATAGCCCAGGTGCTTCTAGTGTTGAAGCGTCTGAGCAGAAACGGCTCCACAGCTCGTCCAATTACCTCTCATTGCCAGAAATAGATCTGAGAAGCGCCGGCTCTTTCAGGTAGGAGCCCATGAGCGTCATGTTGAACAGCAGTGGTGAAGAAAAAAGAAGGAGGGAAAAAAAAAGAACCGTGTAATTTCATTAATAATTTTACTCACAGTGACTATTAAGAAAGAGCGATGGGTGAATTAAAATTCAATCAGGTTATGAAAAATGAAGAGTAAATAATATTTGCGGAGGATGGCTGCATGGGAAAGTCTACAGAGACCCGCCCATTAAAACACACATTATCCCTTAAACAGAGTCAATGTAGAAATGCAATTTTCTACAGATCAGTAACGCTCATACATTTATTTTCTGCCGGCTGATTTTGATTTATGGGGTCCTTTCCCAGCTCGTTCTGAGCTCTTTTTTTTTTAAGTGCTAGTTTCGTGCCTGTGACTGATGGAGGACCAGACTGTGAGTTATCGGAGTTCTGTGGCCTTCGTTAGACCCCACCATTTTCCCCAGACGCGGTGGAAGGAGCAAGCGGGATCTGTCACTTTCTGTTTCATCGGTTCTTGTGAGTAGCAGTTGGGGGCAGTCAGAAGGGGACCCAGATTTGGAGTTATCAGTCACCAGTGGGAGAATTTCTGGGTGCCTCGTCTTGGCAAGCTGAGCCCCAAGTGTCGCCACCTGTGAGAGGCGGAGTCTGCGTCTCACAGACTGTTGTTGGCTGACGTAAACCAAGTGCCCAGATGTGGCACAGCAGCAGGGCACCTCTTTTCACTGCTTGGGACTGGAAGCTGGAGAACACGATGATGCCAGCAATTTGGCGTTCCTTGGCTGTCCCCGTCACTTCCTCTGCCTGTCTTCGGGTGTACCTACTGTTTTGTCTTAGATAAAGATGCCTGGGAGTTTAGGACCATCTCACCTTGAGATCTTAGGTGACATACAGAAAGACTCAAGGCCATACTCAGGTCCTGGGCTGATCAGCAGTTCGGGGCACCACTCTATCTGTTGTGTTAGAATCACAGCTCGTTTGGACAGATCACACCAGGTCAGCACAGTTCCACGGGAGAGAGGCTTATGGGGGTTGGGGGGAAGACAATGAAAGCGATGAAGGAGGAGGAGGAGGAGGAGGAGGAGGAGGAGGAGGAAAGAGAGGAGAGGTCAGAGCGCTCTGCTTTTATTTGGACCGTAACATAACCACACACAGCTCAGCTGGGCACAGGTAAAGCTGGGCAGGTGGACCAGGTGAACACTGGGGATATATGGTGATTGTCATGGCAACCAATGCATGGGTCCTTTTGTGGGCACCTAGGGGTGATGTCACCATCATCGCTGGAGTCGGAGGTGACCTGCAACGTAAAGCTGGTTCCCGATGCCACCACCACCTATCCTCTAGGACTCCAGATATTGCACTACCTTGGCCTGGCCACCCTGGAGAGCGGATCCCCAAAGTCATCCCATATAGGAGCCCTGAAGTTAGCCCTGTAGACAGATGTTGGGCACAGAGGGAAGAAGCTTTCCATTTGATAGAAAAAAATCCCAGGCTTGGAAGGGTGGGCATATTCAGGTGAGCTGTGTATCTGTCCATCACTTATATGTATGACTGTGCTTGAGGGCTATGCCTGTGTACATCCAATTGCCCAGTCCCCAAAGCTTTAGATTACTTGCAACAGGTGAAGGGACGGGAGACCCTGTGTCAAAGAGCCTTGCAACAGGCTTTAATACCCTGAGGAGCTAGACAGGGTGGCCCTGACCTGTGTAGGCGATGGCCCTTCTGGCGTACTGGGCTGCTTTGGTGAACCGTGCTGGCAATGGTTCTGAGGTCTTGAAACTCAGTTGTATTGAGTTTGACCAGATGGGGAAGTCAGGGGAACTGTGCAATACAGCCCCACCAACCTCTCAAACCACAGGTAGCATCCATCTCTGCAAAGATGATAGAAAGAGGCCTCATTGGGTCCTCTTCTGGAAAAGTTCATTAGCATAGACTGTGTGGCCCTGATGCATAGCTTGGATTCCAGCAAAGGCTACACAGGACTGGAGCCTGTGGTGCCTGCCCATAGGCTGCTGTCTGGTGCTGGGGCTCATGGCTTCGTGTGCATCAGGAGGTGGCTCTGCAGAGACTTCAGGTTGTGAATCTGGTCACAGCAGAGACTCAGATTATTGCCACCGAGCCTATAGCAATGTTCTAATATGGCAAAGGGTATTCCCCACCCTTGACCCCCAGCCATGCTTATGACCGTCAAAAGAGGCTGTTTGGTAATGAGATGTCTGGGCTAGAAGCCCAGATCTCCACCTCTGAGTAGTGTGACTTTGGCCAAATAAAGTCACTTTCCCAGCCTCAGCTTCCCACAAACGGGGCAACATGCCTCACAGGGATGAGAGCTGTAGGGGTTTAAGAGAGGTGACAGCTTGTGCAGGGGTCTCAGTAGGACCTCACGCAGTAGGTGGCAGGAGAGGACTTGCACAGCCACGAGACAGGAAGATGCATTTGATGTTCTGTTCTGCTAGAACCTGGTGTCGCAGCTACGCCACTTCCTGGAAGGCCCAGATAGCTATACGGAGGGCACAGGGGCCCCTTCAACATCTCTCCTTAAGTTACAAGTGTTCACAGGGAAAGTTATAACAAATCCCAGTGTCCATTCCGAGCCAGACAGATCCCTGGTCCAGCTGTGCATCTGGCACTCCAGAAGACCCTGCCCCGGGGAATGAAAGCTCTTGTTTCTCACCAATTCCTGGTTTCTCTCAGTGAGGAAAGACCGTGAGCACCAGAATGTGGGGTCACATCGGTCACTCGTGGTCCTGCTTTTCTCCTTCTCTTCTCATCTCCTGTCCTGCTAGCTAGGGGGAGGCCACACTTCAGATTCTTAGAGACATTCATGATGGGCTTGGTCCTCCAGAGGGAAGGATGAGGTCCAGACAGACCCGCCATAGGGTGCACAGTGGGCAGGAGGCATTTGGAGACAAGGCTCCCCTGCCTTCCTGCATTTCTTCTTTTCTATCTGACTGGTGTATCTTTTCAGTCCTCTCTTATAAACTGTTACTTGGAAGTAATATGAAAACAGTAACAAGTTGCAGCAACAGTCTGGCAGAGTCCCTGTGCTTGCCTGCTTCTCCCAGAGAAGGCACTTTATGCAGCCCAGGGCAGTAGTAACTGGGAGCCTGACTCAAACCATTCTGGGAGAGCTGGGCCTTGGCCACTAGAGCCTGCCTCTGAGTAGCCAGACTCTGTTTCCTCTCTGCTCTCCTAACCAGATTTCTAACCCTAATCATAACTCTAGCCGTGATCCAAGTTCTGGTCCTAAGCGGTCTCACCTGGCTTCCTAACCTTGTCTTAACTCTAGCTTTAACTTCTCCTCTGCTTAACCCAAACCCAAACCCAAGCTTGGCCATGGTTCTGGCACAAATCCTTAGATGGACCCCAAGCCTGAATTCGAACTTCCCCACCTCAGTGACTGTCTTAGTTTGGTTCTCCATTGCTGGGAAGAGACACCATGACCAAGGCAACTCTTATAAAGGACAACATTTAACTGGGGTTGGTTTATGGTTTTAGAGGTCCATAAACATGGCACATCCCAGCAGACATGGTGTGGAGAAAGAGCTGAATGTTCTGCATCTTGATCTGACTGCAGCCCGGAGAGACTGTCTTTTCCACACTGGGCAGAGCTTGAGCCCTCGGAGCTCTCGAAGCCCACCTGCACAGTGACACACTTCCTCTAAGGAGGCCACACCTCCTAATAGTAGCACTTCCCACGGGCTAAGCATCTTCAAACCACTTTGCATAGGCTACACCCTGCACTCACTTTGTCTTCACTGCATCCCTTGATGGCAGAGTGGTGCTCTCAGAGAGGAGCGCACAGTGAGTGCTTCCAGGCAGAGTTCTGACAAGCCCCTGGACACAGGGCTTTGAGCAGGAACACGGGCGATATATGAAGAAGAGTCTAGCTTGCAGGGGACTGAGGGGATGGGCTTAGCTCATCTGACAACTTACTAGAGACTGAGATCCTGGGCATTGGCAGATGGTATTTAGGGCTTTGGGGCAGATGTGAAAAAGGTCAGGGCCAGAGCCAGAGCCGTGGGGTTATTTGAGATAGGTGTTGTGTTGACCTGACCTAGGTCTTATGAGTTGGTGAGCCAGCACCTCTGTCTGGCCTTCGGATGTGGCTGAATTTCCCCACCTCCTCTTAAGCATGGTTCTTCTCCCTGGTAAAATGGATGCCCAGTCCATTTCTTTCAAATACAACTGATTTCTTCATAGAGGAGGGAGGAGGAATCTTGGGCAGGTAGGTAGCAAGACCTGTGTTGAGCTGGCTGCCTTTTAGGGGAGAGGATCTGGGTTGTTGGGAGCACAGGAGAGGGTTTCAGTTGTACTGTTATTTGTCAGGCTGGGAGAGACCCGGGGCTTAATCCAGAAAACAGGTCCTTGGTCACCATGGTCTGATTCCAGCGCTGTGGTCTTCTGATGGACCTAGGATGGAATCTGTCTTGATGCTTTTTGGCTTCCAGTCTGAGAAGTGAGGTGGATGAAACTGACCAGTGAACTGGCCACATCTCAGGTGCTTAAGAATGTGTGTGTACCATGAGAACACAAGAACATGGCCAGCAGAATTAACTGACAGAGACCCAAGGGGGCTTGCAGAGATCAGGGAGCCTGTAGGGCCCTCTGCATGTACGTTAGGACCGAGTAGCTTGGTGTTCATGTGGGAGCCCTCACAGTGGGGGCGGGGCTGTCCCTGACTCTCTTGCCTACTCCTGGGACCCTTTTCCTCCTACTGGATTGTCTCATCCAGCCTTGATGTGATGGTATGGGCTTGGTCTTAGTGTAGCTCGTTACGCCCTGTTTGATTCGTGTCCCTAGGAGGCCTGCTCTTTTCTGAGACAGGAGGCAGAGGGGGGGCGGATCTAGGGGTGAGGGGAGTTAGAGGAGAGAGGAGGAAGGAGAAACTGCAGTCAGGATATAATATATGAGAGTAAAAAAAGAGAGTATGTCTGCCTGACATCTTAGGCCAGGCAAAGAATACCTCTATATCTGAGACTTTCTTGCTTCGAGGATGGAGAACTGGGGGGTGGGGGGGGGAGTGTCTTAGAAGGAGGCAGCCTGGCAATTTTATTTAAAAATTTTCTTTGGTACATGGAGATGCCCATGTTCAGAACAAGATGAATACTGGAAGTGTCTGTCTTAAATCCACACATACCCTCTAGGAGCTGCTTGGAAAGGCTTCAGCAGCCCTCCCACGGGTCCTTTCTTGTCCCACGTCCCCATGTGGAAGTGGCATGCTATGGCTTTCAGGGACAACCCTGGGGCCTTCAGAGTGACGGCTAGCCCACTTCATGCTGGAGGAAAGGTGTTGTCCTGGGGCTAGAGCTCCTGCTCCCCTGTCCCTGGCCCGCAACCTCCCTGGCAGGCTGTGGCCATTTGCATGGTAGGCATGCTGCTATCTGCAGAACATGGTTGTGGGCCTCTGTAAGCTTAACTAGGCCATGTCTAACCCCCTCTGGCCCAGGTGAGTCTCCCTGATGGTGCTGCCTAGATTTCCAGGGGAGAATGCTTTCTCCCAGCCCAGGGCTGGAAGAAGTGAGCCCCATACAGACTTCAGCTGGGGCTTCTGACATCTGTGTTTTGGGGGGAGGGACATCTGTGGAGTTGTCAGGTCAGAGGACAGATGGGTTTGTGGTTTACTTTGGCTGTTATGATTGTTCCCTGCTTAAGGGCAGAGCTGCTAATGTTCCCACTACAGTGTGTAGTTTAGGAGGGTCCTTGAAAGAGCCTTACTAGTAAATAGGCCTGCCTCACCCATCCTGCCTGTGGCTTTTCCAAGGTTTTCTTCTGCATCTAGGTGGTAGGGGAGGCCTCCCAGGAGAAGCCCATTGGGTAGCTGTAAGAATGGACTTTGGTTGGCCACGGCGTTCCTGGTGAGGGCTCTTGGATCTGACCAACTCCTGGGTCCATCCTGGGTGAATGGGGACACTGAGGTTTAGGCAGGCTATGTATGTGGCCTACACCAGGGACAGGTGTCTTTAACTCAGTGCAAGGCACTGCCCATGAGTCAGTGGAACATGGCTGTTTCACAGATGTGCCCTGCACCAAGGCTTTCAACCCTGGGGCCTTCAGAGTGACGGCTAGCCCACTTCATGCTGGAGGAAAGGTGTCCTGGGGCTAGAGTTCCTGCTCCCCTGTCCCTGGCCCGCAACCTCCCTGGCAGGCTGTGGCCATTTGCACGGTAGGCATGCTGCTATCTGCAGAACATGGTTGTGGGCCTCTGTAAGCTTAACTAGGCCATGTCTAACCCCCTCTGGCCCAGCCAGGCTTCCTGAGAGCCCAGTAGCACCAGAGTTTTTGATTTACTAGAAATACTAGGAATGGGGCTAGTGCTCTTCCTGGTTAGTGCAATCAAAATGGTCTCCTGTCTCCTGTAGTATTGCCATCTCTACCCCCTTCCCCAGGGACACCAGGTCACGGGTGTCACACCTTTGCACAACCATTCTCTGAAGGGCTGCAACCTTTTGATGAATTCTCCATGGGACAGGAACTCCTGTTTAATGTCAGAGACTTGAGTCTAGGTCTTGCCTTGCCTGAATGTCCATGGGACAGAGGTAAACATTAGCTTTGTGGAACTCCGGGAACCTCTTCTGCTGAAGGCCAAGGGAGCCAGGCCTTTCTAGAAAGGGATGAAAGGTATGGAGACTGGGTCAGCCCTGAAGAAGCCCTGGCCTTCTTAGGAGCCAGGAGCTTGTGACTTGCTGCAGGAAGCACCGTCTTGGGAGGGTCCACAGCCTCTCTAGAATATTGTGCACCAAGATCTGTGAGTGTAGCCACTGTCCCCCACATTGTACCAGCTACACTCTGGCCACGACCTGCTTAGAATCTTTCAGCCAAGCCTGGAGTTGTCATTGCTGCGGCTGGGAATGCAGGCCCCACAGATGTGCACTCTGGCTGCCTTTCCCATCAGGGCCCCTGGGCCTTGTGTCAGGGTGTTTTGCCGTATCCCGGCTTCATTGTTAACATCAGCATCTTGCACTCATTCCCTCATTCAAGTCCCAGCAGTGTGCTTGCCGTGTGACCTCAGGGGTCTCATCTCTGCTCCCCCACTTTGTTTATCTGTACAGTGAGAGTGGTTACCCCTCCTGCACCTGGGGCTGTGTGGGGTTGCATATCATGCGTGCGGTGGAGACTACAGGGATTCACTTACTTGCTGCTGTTGAAAAGGCTTTCCCACAGCTTGCTCCCACACCAGCATCTTGGCTCTCTGGTACCTCCTGTGAGGGCCAGTGTATCACACAACAGGGAGCTGAGAGCGCAGATCCATCTGTGACGTCGGGCTGAGCCTCTGACCTCGAGCATGTGGGTTCTGGAGGGATGGCAGGACAGTCCCCTATGCTAGAGTCCGTCCCCACCCCTGGGCAGGTTAGAAATAAGGTAGAGGGGGATGCCTCACCGGAAGCTCGTCTGCCTCATCTGAGCTGGTCCTCAGCTGGTCAATTTGCTCAGCAGTTACTAATGTGCTGGCACCTGGCTAGGCTCTGGAGCCAGTGGGGGCTTCTTACTCCTGGAGCACTCAGCCTATGGGAAGGCTTCCTGGAGGAGGAGAGTTTAATGAAGATGAGGAGAAGCCAACATAGAGTAGGAAGGAGTGTCCCAGGCTATTGTGGTTTGTATATGCTTGGCCCAGGGAGTGGCACTATTAGAAAGTATGGCCCCGTTGGAGTAGGTGTGTCACTGTGGGCGTGGGCTTTAAGACCCTCATCCTAGCAGCCTGGAAGTCAGGATTCAGATGAAGATGTAGAACTCTCAGCTCCTCCTGTGCCATGCCTGCCTGGACGCTGCCATGTTCCTGTCTTGATGATAATGGACCGAACCTCTGAACCTGTAAGCCAGCCCCGATTGAATGTTGTTCTTTATAAGACTTGCCTTGGTCATGGTGTCTCTTCACAGCAGTAAAACCCTAAGACACAGGCATGTGAATCACATGTGCAAAGGCCCAAGTGGCAGCCATAGTAAAAAGGTCTTGGGAGAGGGGTTACTTATCAGAGGCTAGCCCACCAGGGCCTGAGCAGTGCTGATGAGTACGGGGAGGACCAGGCCTCCAAGCAGGAGCTCAGTCTGATCCCAGGGTGGCCGAATGGAACACGAGCACCAGGCCAGCTCCTGAATACGAGTGTCAGAGCTGCACAATTAGATCTGGGAAGCATAGTGACAGGTGTCAAACTAGGGGGAATAAGACCCCAGGCTAGCCCGCATCGAGGGTGGGCTGTCCTGCTTGGGTAGGAAGATTTGATAATGCCTCTGTGGTAAGTGGGCCGCTGACTTTGGCCTCTTACTTCCCTCAGGTGATTCTGGTGGCCGCAGCCGTGAGGCCCTTTCCTCCCTCTCCCCCCTCCCTTCCTGTGGGGAGTCGCCTCCGCTCCCTCATGGTCTCTGTGGATTGACCGTGAACCGGGCCTGGGAGTTTTGTTTTTCTTTCTGCTTATTCTTGGCCCCGGGAAGGCAAACTGCCTCTGGACCCCTCTCTGCTGGCTGTTTTGAAAGCGTGGACCTCGGCGGGAGTTTCCTGGTTTCTAGCCTTAAGGCCACTGAGGAAGCAGCAAGAGTTTTGATGAGCAGATGAGCGGAGACCAGACTTCGAGCTGCTCTTAAGGCCTCGGGGCTGCTCTGCAAAGTGCTGATTTCTCGACTCACGCTGTGTTGAAATAAAACCTGGGGTAGAGCAAAGACAGGCTCAGTGTCATAATACACTAAGACGCTCCCCTAAGCAGTGATGGTCGGGCGTGCCCACCAAGAGCATCCTGAGAACAGCTGGCCCCACAAGCAGACGCTGGCGGACTGTGAGGGAGCCCTTGGTGCACTGGCTGACCCACGACAGTCGTGCTTGTTGAACCCTGGAGCTCCAGTGTCAGGTTGTTCATGAATGAGCTCCACAGAAGGAGAAGAAACAGGCTCAAAGGGCTTAGATTGCTGGCTTGGGTTTATCCCCTCCACGCTCATGCTGGCCAGGCCCTGTTCTTTATGGGCCTTACAACCCAGTCCAGGGACCTCAGAGCCTCCATAACTGGATGTCTTGTTTGGCTTCCAGGGTGACAGCACCTCAGAGGACCACCAGAGTCTTTATGTCCTGTGTTGGGACAGTGAGATCACCAGGGTTGGGGACAGCAATGAGCAGTGGATCCAGGAAAGCCCTGGGCATGGGCATGAGATGTGTGCTGCTGTGGATGACGCCAGTTTCGTCTCTTACACGCATACTTTAGTCTCCTCAGCATTAAGGGGGAATGCTTGTTATGGTCTCTTCCTGTGATGTATCAGTGAAGGTCAGATCGGCCCTTCATGACATGTAGTCAGCAGAATAGATAACAAGCACCCTCAGATGGTCACAAAATGGGGACCAGTCCCTAAGACCAAGAAGACCAGAAGTGAGACTGAGATACAGGGTGACAGGAAAAAGTGACTAGTGATCCCTGCTGCCTCAGGGAGTTTCTGTCTCCTGATTGGTGGTTCTCGCCCTCTGGGCAGGGCTCCATTGGACCAGGGGTGTGGACAGCCTCAAGCAAGAAAGCCTCTCCTTCTGATCTTCTTCCTGTGCACATCAAAGTGCCCAAAGCTGTGGGGAAACCCTAACCCCCATACTATGGACTGCTCCATGAAGGTTTCAGTTGTAATTAGGACTCCTGAAGAACATGTTACAGTTCTGAGCTCCTTGAAAACACTTCTGATTAAAAAAAAAGCTAGTGAAACTGCTTTGGGCAGGGAAGGAGCCCATTAGCTTGAGAAGACCCAGAATGGAGGCCCGGTTTGGCCCATAGCAGGTATGGTTTGGCAAAACACTTGTGCTTTCTGTGTTTTGTCTCCATCTGTGGGAGAGGGACAGAATTTAGACCATCTTGGGAACTTTGCAGGTGAAGTGCTGAGAGAAGCCTGGGACACGGTTCACCCTTCTCAGGGTCCTTTCTAGTGCTTTGTTTCCACAGCTCAGGAGACAGGGACACAGGAGGAGTGGGATCTTAGGTGGTGACTTCCTTGCTATCTGGCTTCCCAAACCCCACATCATCTCAGTGGTCCCTAGCAAGATAACCTCAGGCCTCTGATTTGGAAGTCCAAAGTCCCATGGAGAGTTAAGAGGATGGTGTCACAGGGACTCTGTCCCCCTAAACAAGGACTGGATGGTGTATCCTCTTCGTGGAAGTAGGGGTGACTTGTGACCATGCAGTCAGAGTCAAGAAAATGCCTGTCTGGCATCATCGTATTGATGTGTTTTATTACTTTGCCCAAGTGGCATTGTTTGTAACACGGTATGTACTGTGCCCGGGGACTGTCCAGTTCTCACTTACACACACAAGGACAGAGCTACGAGCTTCGTGGTATTGGGGGAGCGTGAGAAGCCGGACCAAGTGCAGGGGTCTGGAAACCATCTTGGAGGCAGTATGGTGCACAGAGGTCTGAAGACTAATGGAATAGCCCGGAAATGGGGTAGAATATTAAATACTGTTCTACTGCTAGGAAGACACCAGAATCAAGGCAACTTATAAAAGGAAGTGTTTAATTGGGGGGGGGTTGTTGTTACAGTTTCAGAGGGTGAGGACGATCATCATGGCAAGGAATGTAACAAGCTAGCAGGCGGGCATGGCTCTGGGGCAGTAGCTGAGAGCGTGCATCCTGGTCTGCGGGCCAGATGCAGAGACAGAGGGTCCAACCACAAGCCTGGGCCTGGCGCGGCCTTTTGGCATCTCAAAGCCCCACCCCAGACACGCCTCCTCCAACAAGGCCACACCTCCTAATCCTTCTTCCTAAATAGTCCACCCACTGGGAACCAAACCTATGGGAGCCATTCTCATTCAAGCCGCCACAGGTAATATAAGGGCAGCGGGTGCCAGGCAGGGCACAACCTTTGTAGAGGTCTGGTTGGCCTGAATATGGCAAGAGGCATGGTCAGGGTAGGTCCAGGGTGGCAACGGTCCTCCGGAGGGAGAGGTGGGACCATATACAGTGATAGAATCTAAGAATGCAGGCTGGAGTTCCGGGACACTGCCCGCCTTTCAGTCTCTGAGCCTCAAGGGACTTGATCCCAGGTAGGAGGGTGAGCCCCACCTGGTGACCTGGGCCATGGACCAGGACAGGGTGTCGATTTCATTCTGAACAAGTCGGTAAAACTGACTTTGAGGTCCCTTCTAAGCTGTCACACTCCAGTTCCGCGGAAGCCCCCTGGGATAGCAGACTGTATGAAATATAAATCAATAGGTTAAGACCACACTTGTCTCCCGTCCAGCGTGGCTCTGTCACTCTGCCTGCCTCCTCTGTGTTTGGAGGATCATCCCTGACTTGGGCAGGCCGTGGACTGACGGGAGGAAATCGCTTTGTTCAGAGAGAGGTAGAGCCAATCTTGCCTCCGTTGACAAGGCTCCGCTTTTCTCTTTAATCATCCCTGCCTCTCGGCTATGTGCTGTCCCAGCTCCCCAACACCCCCACTCGCCTATCTCCCTGCTCTAATCATCAGGGAAAAAACAGATACTTGATCAGTCAGCCTCTTGGGACCTAGCGCCTGCAAAGTTCTGCTCTTGATGAGGACGGAGCAGAGCGGTGAACATGGCCGGTGTGGTAACCCAAATTAAGGAGACTAAGGGCTTCTCCCAGAACCAAGGGTGTCCAGGCTCACCTCCCAGGGTTCCCATGACAACGGGACTGTTAGGTGTTGGTAATATGGACTGGCAGTGAATGAAATGGAATTTGATGTACATGAGAATCCAGCTGCTAGCAGAGTAATTGCAGATCAATCTCTGTCTCCCCCCGGACTGCCGATCATCTCTCTCTCTCTCTCTCTCTCTCTCTCTCTCTCTCTCTCTCTCTCTCTCTCTCTCTCTCTCTTTCTCTCCCCCTCTCCCTCTCTTTCTCTTCTAAGCATGGGTTTTGAAAAACATTCGAGCGCTTTGAAACACATTAATTTCCATTTTTCTGAGCAGTTGTATTTTCTTTCCTCCTGCTTTGTCATGCCTCCCCACCTGTCTTGAGTAGTTTAACAAATAAAAGTGTCAGCTGGTGATTTATAGACCCCTCTGGCTGTCACCCTCACCTCTCAACCCCTGTCATCGCTCTGGAGTCCAGGACAAGGAATGACAGCACAGCCTCAGGGGCGACTTCCATGAGTTGCAGGGGATGTGTTGACGCATTGATGTACAGCCTTGTCCCCAGAAACTTGCCAAATACACTGGCTGCTTGCTTTGCTTACTTTCTTCATTGCAGTGGCAAAATACCCGGCAGAAGAAACGCACCAGAAGAAGGGGTTGTTTTAGCTCACCGTGTGAGGGTACAGTCCATCTCGGTGGGGAAGGTGTGGCAGCAGGCACAGCAGCAGGAGCACAGGACGCCTGGCGGCGCTGCTGGTGGTCGGCCCACTTTCTCCTTTGTATTGAGCCCAGGGCTCAGCCTATGTCTTGGTGCCATGACCTCAAGGTCTTCCCTCCTCAGTTAGCCCAATGTAGACAACTTCCCGTAGACACACTCGGAGACTTGTCTCCTAGGCGACTGTAGATCCTGTACAGTTCCAATGTTGACTATCAAGGTGTGCATCCTGGGATCAGAGCCTGGCCGGGTGTTTGGCCACCGTGTGGGATTATCTGATTATTATTTAGTGATTCCCACAGAATGGTGTTTAAATGGTGACTCTCATGGGTTGGGATGTCTTCAGAGTCATTCTAAAGACAAAAAGGGAGTTTCCAAAGAAGAAACTTGGTCCAAGTCTCAGTGTTATGATACTCAGGCAGTGGGGTTTGAGCGACCCCAAGTCCCGGGAAAGTATCACTGTCTCCTTCTCTCGGAACCTTAAAACCAGCTGATGTCCACGTTTTCCTTTCTGTTGACACTGCAGGTCATCTTGATCCTGACCAAGTACTACCATGCGGACATGGGGAAGGTTCTGGAAAGTTCTCTGTGGCGGTAAGTCAGCCTGCTGGGCTTTTCTCTTCTCACACCCGAGTGTCCCCATCTCCCAGATTCCTGGCTGAGGCTGCAGTCCTACCCGGGACAGCGGTCCCTGCCCACTAGCGGGGGCCCTCCCATTCTCGGTGCCTAGAAAGGCATAATGGAGATGCTGAGAGCGGATTAGGAGTTTCGTCATGGGGACAAAGGGCGCTGGCAGATGGACAACCGTTTGGAGAGCTTCTCTCCTCCCGCTTCTTTTCTGCCTGTTGTTTTCTCCCGCCTCTCTCTGCCTCCTCTCCGGAGGAGGAGGCCGGCAGCGTGAATCCAGGTCACTGCACAATATCCCTGGCTCTGCTCTGGGCTCTATAGGCAGCTCCCAAGCCCCCCAAAGCTCAGGCTGGCCTCATTGTTGGGGTATTTTGCTTTCTTTCCGGCTTAGCCAAAGAACTGTAAATAAATAACCCACCCAGGCGGGATATCTCTTTATATGTGAAACATGAATTGGACCCAAGGACATCAGCCCGTCTTTGATGTCTGAGGGGGAGGGGGAGGAGACTGCAGAGCCCATCTTGGCCATTATCATCCTCAGTTCTGCTCGGAGCATGAGGGCCTCTTCAGCTCTGGGGAGGGGGGTGGTATCTTTCCTCCCACGGGAATTTCGCCCCTCCAGTCATTTTCCGTGTGTGATCATTTTGTCTTCTCTGTGTGTTTTTCCAGGAGTGATTAATTCATTTCAATTTGGGTTTGAAAAATACCTGCCATTTGGGACCGCTTGTTTGTTTGTTTGAGATAGGGCCTCATTCTGTATCCCAGGCTAGCCTGGAAACTTATCATGCAGTTTCCTCCTCTGTCTCCAGAGTGCTGGACCAGGCTGGCGCTCACATCGGAATCACTCGCAGGCTGAGCCAGCACCACCCACCCACCCACCCTCCGGTGTCGTGGGGATTCTCTTTAGTTTTGGCTTTGCTCCTGTTGGTGGGATTTGACATCCTGCCTTTCTTATCTCTGTGGCATGTTGGGAAAGTGTTCAGAAGGTGCCTGGAGGTGGATTTGTTTTTGTGCTGACAGTGTTCCTTGGGGCCAACTGCCCAGGTCACTGTGGTATTTAAGCCCCTTGGGGTTTTGTTATTGCTTCCCTAACCTTTCTGGGCCAGCTCCCTCGGCTGGGGACTCGTCTCCTGACAATCCTGAGAAGAGCGGTCAGACACGGGCCGTGTTCCTGTGCGGAGGGTCAGCTCTCCTGATGTGACTCTGACGCTGGTGTTTATCTTGCTGCTCTGGCCCTTGAGGGGGGGGGGAACAAGGCTGCAGATTGAAGGCAGGCATTAAATTCCAGTGGTGGGCTCAGTAGGTAGAGGCATTCGCCAGCAAGCCTAACGACCTGGGTTCAATCCCCAGAACCTGCATAGCGGGAGAGAATTGCCTCTGGCATGCTGTCCTCCGACTTCCACGCATGCACCACACACAGCACACAGATCTACATGTATACACATGTAAGATGCACAGATGAATAAAACATAAAATCCTAGCGGGGCTTAGCTTCACTAGAAGTTTGGCTTAGGGGCATCACCTGGGGACAGCAAGGGCACACGGACACGGTCACCTTCCTACTATGTTGACGGTCTCTTGTGCTGCCACAGGAACAGAGTTGGCCGCCATTCTTCTTGTGCGGGAAACAAAAAATCCTCAGCTACCTCCGACTTCAGACAGCAACTGGGCTTCTGTTACCCACCCCCTCAGACACCTTCCCTAGAGCTTTCCAGAATGCTTCCTGCACTCAGAGTGGCTTCTCAGCCTGGGTAAAGGAGCAGGAAGTGGGACTCTCTGGACTGGAGTCTGGTGTTTGGGTAGCGAGCTGCCTCCCTGAGGCAGTCAGGAGTTTGCAAGGTGCTGCTTACTTTGGGACTAAATGAAAAAAAAATAGATGAATGAAAAAGAAATGAAAAGGACATATGAGTTCTCCGAGGAACTATGGGAGGGCACTTACGGCAGAAAAAAGGAAACCTTAGAGGCAGGGGCTTCTGGGAGAGTTCAGAGTGGGCATGACCAGACTGAGCTGCAGCATGTGGGCAGAGGGGGGAGGGAAGGGAGAGGCAAGAGAGGGGAGCTGGGTGTAGCAGCTGGAGGTCCAAAGGTCCAAAGGGACTGAGGGGTTATGGGAAGAGCCTGGAGGCCAGCGTCTGCTTCGATGTGTCAAATAGGCGGCAGGGCCGTTGGCCCTGGGTTTGAGACCTAACTGGGACCTCATGGGGGCATGGAGGACAGAGAAGGGTCTTGGGGTCAGGACTCCTGAGTGACAGGCTCTGATTTCTTCAGAAGCAGATAGGGAGCCCCAGAGGCCAAAGCACCCCGTTAGAGCGCTGGGCCGGGGTAGCATTTCTTCACAGGGCCTCAGTTTCCTCCTCTGTCTGAGATGGGTCAAATGGAGGAGAGGGAGGTGGAGGGATGGAATGAGCCTGCTCACAAAACATCCCGGCACGGTCCGTCTAAATTTGGATTTCCCCCAAAGCGAAGCAACAGATCTTAATTTTTCTCATCTCGTCACTGTCTCTCCACCCAGACGTTTCCTCGGCTCGATTAAAAATGCATTCAGAAGCATTAGTCATTTCCAGAAACTTCCCCCATCTCCTCCGCTGCTGCAGTGACTTTCTGGGTTTCTATTATGCGCTTTCTGGGCTGGTGTGCTTGCACAGGCTTAACAGTCTGAGGAGACTTGAGCTGAAGTTCTGCATTCCTTTCTCTTTTGCTCATAAACCAGGCTTCCATTCTGCATGGCGCTCTGAGGACTGCGCAGCAGTTACTTTCCCGGCTGCTTATGGGCCTTCGAGCTGATTCTTCCGGGCCTTGGCCATGGCCATGTGATGGCGCCGTGACAAAGCAGGGTCTGTCCTTCCCGTTCTCACGCTTTCCTTGGAATGGCTTTGGTGTCCTGAAGTGGAGTGACATAGGGGCTGATGGAGCTCCTATACAGGGAGGGTCCAGTGCTCCCAGCTCCCACCCGGGGAGGGTCCAGTGCTCCCAGCACTAGTATGACATTTTATCTAAGCTTTACCAGTTCGTCAGTCTCCCAGCATCCTTTCCCTTCCTGGTGAGGAACAGTTTCCATGCTGTTCCGATCATATTTTCTCTTTGGAATGTCACCTGCTCTTGTCTTGCTCCCCACACTGGGACAGGGCAAGGGGTGCCGAGAGGCTGAGAGCATGCTGTTTGTGCTGTCCTGGGCGCTGCCTGCATGCTGTCTGCATTTGAGGCCCATGGAATGTGTGGTTCAGGTGCGAATGTCTGGGGAACACATATTAAGCAGGCTTATTAAATACACACTTATCGAATGCACACTGATCCTCCCAAGAATTCTCCTGTGTAATCTCAATAAATACATTTTTAATGACAGGTCTGGTATTTACATTCTGGGAATGGCTCTGGGAAATCGAAGCTGAATGCATTTTTAATTGTTCTGTGTTTAACGGGCCTCACGTCAGCAGCCTCTCCCTCGCGGCTTCCTTGACCCATCATCACCAGCACCTTCTCTCTGCATCTTCTGCCAGACTTGGATTCTGTGAACAGTACAATAGGTTGGGAGAGACATCCCCGCCTTAGGACGTGCTGGCTGGCACCAGGGAACTGAAGTCTCCCGTCTCCTCCTTCACTGGGCTCACAGGGCTTGGCTAAGGCTTCCTCAAGCCAGAGTTGGTATAGTCTGTCCTTAAACCTCTGGGCACAGTAGCTACCATGTTATTGGAACAAATGACCACAACTGGGGGACTTAAAACAACAGCCAGGGGCTCTCACGGTGCTGGAGGTCCAGGGTTCAAACCGTGGTGTTACAGGGCAGTGTTTCCCCTGAAGACTGGGAAGGGAGGCCCATCATGTCCCTGCCAGTCCCTGGTGGCTGAGACACAGAGTCCTTGCTGCTGCGTGTTGATATGTATGTGGGTGCACACATGTGTGGCACATGTGTGCAGGTGCACATGTCTGGAGCTGCAGTGCACAGGTGCGTGTGCATGTGGGCACACTGCAGGTGCGTGTGCACGCATGCCTGTGGAAGCCAAAGGTCAATCCTCGGCGCTGTCCCTTTGCAGACATCCCTTTCTGTTGTCGTCTTATTTTTAAGGCAGAATCTCTCACTGGCCTGGAGCTGGCCCAGTGGGCTGGGCTGGCTGTTCAGCAAGCACCAGGATCCTCTGTCTCTACCTCCCCAGCTCTAGAATTAGAAGTGCGTACCCCAATGTATCCATCTTTTTGAACGTGGGTTCCAGGCATTGAATTTGGGTTCTCCCATTTGCACAGTGGACACGTTACCAGCTGAGTTATAGAGTCAGCCCCCTGCCCCCGCCCCCACGTGACTGTCTCGATGTGTGTTCCTTCTAAAGACAATGGCTGCTGGATTTAGGGTCTGACCAGATGATTTGGGACATCGCGTCTCAAGAATCTTAACTGAGCCACCTCTGTAAAGACCCCTAGTAATTCATGGGGTTCAGGGCGTGAACATCTCTTTGAGGGAGCTGCCACTCAGCCCCTGGCACGCTCCTTCATTAAGCTCTGGGGGTGCCATTGGCATTGGGTTTCCTAAATGGCCCCTGGCTCTTGCCCTGTCCTCTGTTCCCCGGCCACACTCTTTTTGTCCCTCTTCATCTACGGCTAGTTCCTGGCTGCCCTCCTCAGCTGGCTGCTGAGTCTCCACCCACCCTTCCCCAGAAGGCCCAGGGACTTGAAAAACACACAGTGCGGTGCTGCAGACGGACTTATTCCCCCCCGCGCCCCCCCAGGCTCACACCTGCCAGTCCAACCCTCCACCGAAACCCCTGATGACCCAAATGTGGAGGCTAGCAGGCAGAGCTGGAGCCACCATGGGGGTCTGAGGGTACGGGTGCCCCTGGTCTCTGGGGGTTTTGTGTAATATTGGTATCTGCTCTGAAATAGAGCTGTAGCATGAGATAAAGAGAAACTTCCAGCACAGTGCTGTGTATCTATCACCCACCCTCCTCTCTGGAAGAGTATTCCCAGGCCCATTCATGCTTCTGGAGCCCCCACCCCCACCCCCCAGGCAAGGCACAGAGGCAGTTAGGGTAGTGAGCGACTCGTTGGAACAGAATGGGTCCCAGGACTCTGGGTTCTGAGTGTTAAAACTGAGCCAGCCCTACGGACACACTGAAGATCAGCCTCTCGGGAGGCCCTGGGCAGTGCTCTGTGCCCGGGGTTCATGTTCTCAGCCTTTTGTCCTTACTCTTGTCCCTAACACTGGCACTCCCTGCTTGTGTTTTTATATGTGGGATTCACAATCTCTCAGGCCCGTCAAGACCCAGTGTTGGCCACCTGGGGGCGCTGTTTTACCCCAGTGGATGTACCTGGTGCAGAGAAACCAGCTCAACCTTGCATCTCTGCCCAGGACTCAGAATCTAGCTGACATGTCTATCAGGGCACCAGGCTCTGAGGTGGGACCTTAGGCTGCATTCTAAAAAGAGCTAGGAAATACTGGTGCTGCTTGTCTATGGGACAACATGCCTGCTGCTTCCAGACAGCCTGGGAGTCTCTGCAGTGCTAAGCAGGCCACTGGTAGCACCTGGTCGAGCTGGACTTCAGTGTGTGTGTGTGTGTGTGTGTGCGCGCTGGCTCCTGCCTGGCATGCCCTTAACACTGCCCCTCAGTTCTGACTCTATCCTCATTCAGTTCAGCACAGTTTCTCCTAAGGACCTGCCCTGCCATTCGGTGTATACAGCCCCACCCCCAACCCCCATTCCCAACAAAGTTCTTCCTTACCTCTCTCTCTGAACTTTCTGTGTTCTTGCTTCTATTGCTTCTGCCATTAATAGGACACAAGTCATGAGCACGGAGACCTGTCAAGGCCCTATGGTTGATCACAGGATGCCATTACCTAGCACTGGCTGGTACTAGGGATGTGCGTTGGCCTTGAATGCATGGGGTCGGTGGACAGATGGGTGAACCAATGACTGGGGGTGATGGATAGAGGGTAATGTAGATGTGTGTGTGTGTGTGTGTGTGTGTGTGTGTGTGTGTGTGATCATGCTTGCATATGTATGTCTTATGTAGCTAGCTGGATGGAATAATAGCTGGGTAGGTGGGTTGATGAGTGGATAGGGTGGATGGACAGACAGATGGGTGGATACCTGGATTGTGGTTGAGTCATGGGGATAGTGTGGTTTTAGGGAAACACTCCTGGGACCTTGAAGATTCTTTATGCTTATGAGGTCTTTATAGGAGAATCCCGAGACCACAGTTCTGATGCTGTCCAGCAGGGAAAGGAGGCGGGGTATGTTCTGAGCGGGGAGAAAGCTGGCCATGGCAAACTTGTTTCCTCTTGCTCTCTCTTCCTGGGTCACAGCCTCCAGGATCTACACTAAGGGTGGCTGTTGAAGATGGTGGGGTTGAATTAGGGCCACACTTCCACAGCCCAGAGGACTCTGCACCGGAGCCACCCCTGTGGCATCCTACAAGTATATTAGACCTTGGAGCCTGCGACACAGGCAGCCAGGAGCAGCCTCAGCGGTGCTGGAGGGGGTGATCCGGGTTTCCCCTCAGTATGGCTTGACTGGAACCTGTCCTCTTTGTCTGGGGGTGGAGAGCCTCCCTTTCTCCTGGCGTCTCTTTAATTATGGAATCTTTGACATATAGAGAAAAGTGCAGAACGCTGTAAAACCCCATCCTGGGGAGCAGCGGTGGCGGCGGCGGCGGCGGCAGAGGCGGGCGGGTGGGTGCACATTAAGTCTCCATCAGTTCCTCCCAGTTGGCCTCTGGTGTACTTAGTCTGATGTCTGTGGCTCCTGGGGTCGGGGATGGGGAGCAGGTGTACCACAGGGAAGTAGTGGGATTCATCACAGCAGAGCCTTACTCAGCTCGGCTCATAGATGTTAAATGCTTCCCTCTCTGCAGGAGAGGGCATACTTTCTTAAAGACAGCAATAGATTCAGATAAAACTCACCCCTTGCCCTTCTGCTACACCCCCTTAATCCCCGCCCCAGTGTCTACCTGGAAGTAATCTCCATCCAAAGCTTGGGGTGGACCATTCCAGTTTGCTTTATAGCTTACCTATAAAGCAGAAATTTAAACACATACAACAACATATAAATCACAATTTATATTGGTTCAGGACAATGCATGACTCTCTGTAATCAGACAACCAAACACTGAGCTTGTTTTAAAAATTGATATGAATAGCATCACCCTGCTCTGGGCATTTGATTTATGTCTTCAACTTTGTTCTGGTAATTTCCTCACGTTTCACGTGGATCCTCTCGGATGTGTGCGTTCTCTATCATGGGGTGGCGATTTTGATGCCTAGGGAGTTTGGTATTCCAGTCAGGGTAGCAGTGAGCTTGGGAGCCATAGTGAACCCCAGGGCTGCTTCTCCAGGCAGAGATAGGGCAGGGGACAGGGCTGCCTGGTGTCTCCTCTCTTTATCTTGCCAGCTTGTCAGTGGGGTGGCTCACCCCTGCATATCTTTGACATCATCAGACTTCTCCTGTCTGTATTCAGGGGCTATAAGACTGTTACTCGGTGCCCTCCTGAGATGGTATGCTCCTTCTCATGGTCACAGGCCTCCTCTGTATGACATAGGCACAGCTGAATTCTCCTGCTTCTGTCAGGCTGCTTAAGTCTTTTGTAATCCCTTCCTCTCCTTGAAAGGAGACCAAGCCATCTCCAGGACCCCAAATGTCGAGATGCATCTTTCCTTTAAATGTCCCCTCATTTCTAGCCTGGGGCCTTTTGTTCTTTTCAATACCCACAAAGGCATTCTCTCCTGAGCATAGTTTATCTTGCCATAGGTAAGTCTTTAAGCACCAATGTTCTGATAGTAACACTGGGTGGTGTGTCTCTCAGGAGTGTGCCTGTGCCTAACTTAGACATCTCGAAGCCCTGGGCTGACTGTGGGTTGCTTGTTTCAGGCAGGGCATGGTGGGCGGTCCACTTGAGACTGGAAACCCTGCTTCAAGCTGCTGCCTTGGGCCTTCTGCAGGTACACATCACAGTGACAGGGACAGGACAGACACCACCATGATGCATTTGCCACGTGTGTGACACTGAAGCTCCAGAGACAAGGTGGCCACTAGAACATGTTCCCGTAGGTTTGCTCAGTGGCACGTGCTGGAATGTCCTGGGCCAGAGTGGGTGACAGGGTCATCTGCAGCAGTGAGAGAGGGTATGGGATAGAGTATCACTGGAGGCAGGGGCAGTCTGGAAGACCCTGTGGTGCACACTAGCAAGCACACTCAGTGGGAAGGAAGGGTCAGCCTGAAGGGACCGTTCAGTATCTCTCTGAACACAGCCTGCTCCCCCATGCATAGGGCTCAGGCAACTTTCCATCCTCCTTCATTTCATAATATTTCATTTTTTAATTCATTTCATTTAAAAATTTTAATTGTCATTAATTTGTTTAATTTTCACTTCTATTTCTTACTTTACATCTAAATGCAAATACTCAAGATATGTTTTATTGTGCCTTTTGTTCTGTTGATTAGTTCTTGGGATGGTGTTCCACAGAGCACACTCTGGGAATCTGTTCTGTTGTTGGCTTTTATGTTCCAAGAGAGCTGGGGTTTGAGATTTTCATGTCATGTCTATTTCCCTGTGACATCATTGCATTAGCATGGCATTTTGTTTAAAATCAGATTTGATTCCATCTCTCCATAATATCTCCCTCACACCTCATTTTCACAGACAGAACCCAGGCTTAGACACACACACACACACACACACACACACACACACACACGCTCTGCCCCTAAACAGCACCCAATGTATATTTTTGTAGACTGTGCCAAGATATCATGGTCTGTGAGTGCCAAGTGGGAGGGATCAGAACTCTGAAACTCAACAGCTGGGCCAACTGCTCCCAACATTTCTCACTATTAAGAAGAGTGTGTCCTCTGTGGAGGCAGAAACCATGTTGTGTATATTCCTTTTCCCAAAGGAGAGGTAGATAGAGCTGGAGGTGGGGTCTTTGAGCTCCCATGAGGCAGCTGTGACTCCCAGGGGATACAGTGAATTTGCCAGGGGCCTGGGACCAGAACTGGCACCACATGGGTTGCTGATGGTTCCTTGTCAGCAGGAAATCTGGGTAGGTGCAGCCGCAGCTCCCGGAGAGCACTGAAGGGAAGTATGCTGTGCCCTGGTGGCATCTGGAGGGCGCCAATCTTGCAATGTTGGACTGGTGTTTCTGTGCCTTGCTAGGATTTGCGTGGCCTGTGTGTATACACAAAGTTGTTTTTTTATCTTTTCTCAGTCCCTGTCTTTCCTGACGATCTCAGGGACTTCCTGTTCAAGGATCCCAGTGGTTCGACCCAGACCCATTTCCCACAGCCATTACAAAGATGGCTTTTATCCCAGAGATGGCATTTGTCACAAAGACGGTGTCTGTAATGTTTGTGAATTGTTCAGGGGTCAGAGATCCCTCCTGTCTCCTCCATGGCTTCTCTTCAGCTACCTGCCTACCAAGTTAAACTCAAACAAGCCTCAGGGCAGGTAGGGGTCTCAAGACAGTCCCTGACTCGGAAGCTTTTGAGTCGTCTAGTCAATAAATAATCATTTGGAATGAAGCAGCAGCTTGTGGGCCTAGTACACAACTGTAATTTCAATACCAACTGTAATTTCAATACTTTGGAGGCCGAGTTGCAGTCCAGACTGCGTTGTACTGTGAGGGACAGACCAACCAGGGATGATATTTGTGAAAACTCAAAGACATCCTTCTGTGTCTCCAGTCCCATGTAGCCCTCTTACCCACCCATCCATCCATCCATCCATCCATCCATCCATCCATCCATCCATCCACCCATACAACCTTCCTCCCCGCCTCCCCTTCCTCTTCCTCTATCTTTGGCTCTCCATCCCTCTTACCTTCCATTCATCTCTGTTCTAGCATCTCTTTACCGATTAATCATCCATTCACGATTTGTTTCCTCACCCGCCCTTCCACACAGCTATCCATCCACCATCTGCTTGTATAGCTGTCCATCATTCCTGTATCCATCTACCGAGCCATGGCTCTACCCACTGTTCTCCATTCTCCCAACCATCCACTCACTCCACCATCCATCTATGTGGTTTGAATGTGAAAGGTCCCCCATTGGCTGGTCTGTCTGAACACTTGTCCTGACTTCCTGTTAATTCTCTGCTTCCTGTGTGTGAATTTAGTGTGACCAGGCAGCCCCTGCCACTTCCACCATGCCTACCTTGCCTGTTGCAGTGTCATCTCCGCCATCATGGACTGTATTCCTCTGGAACTGTAAGCCAAAATAAGCCCCTCCTGCCTTAAGTTATTTTTGTAAGTGTCTTTTATTACAGCAACAAGGAAGTAACTTAGACAATATCAATACATCATTCACACTCTATCAACTCACCTATCCGTGCACCCATCCATTATCTCTCTATTTACTTATTTAGGTATTCATCCATCTATTATCATCAAATATCCATCTCTCCTTGCATCATCATCTACCTATTCCCTTTCATTCGTCCTTCATTTATGAATTCTCCACTTGCCTGCCCATCAGTAATCTATCATTATCCATTCATCATCCATCTAACCATCCATCTACCTATACACGCTCGATCCACTTATCCATCTACCCACTTATGCATTCATCATCCTGTATCTACCAATCCATCCACCGTCCTTCCACTCATTCTCCATTCATCATTCATCTTTATCCTTCATCTACCCATCCCATCGTTAATCTATTCATAATTTTCATTCATCATATATTCCTACCTAAAACTATCCAGGAATCCATCCCCCGTCCCTCCATCCAGCCACCCATGTATTCATTATTCATCCATTCATCTGCCATCTGTCATCCATTTATCTAGACTTTCAGTCAGAGTAGACCATAAGTGGTACCCAAGACTCCTAAGTGTAGAGGGATACAGATGAGGAAACCACCCATGACAGTGCACTATCGCCCCTCACTGACATGAGACTTGGGAAAACATGGAAGCTCTAAACATACCACTCTACTGGAGACGGTGCTCATCAAGAAGGGCATCCTGGAAGAAGATTGTTTTCTCTCCCAGGATGGCTCTGCCTGTGCAGTGCCCAGCCCAGTTCCTCCTCATCCCCATGGATAGCCCTCCTGAAAACCTCTGTCAAGTTTCTGTAGATACCAATCCTTCAGTTATCCTAAACTACATCACAGAGAAATTCCAAGGGCAGCATAGGCTCTTGAGGGTAATGGTAGCATTGTGCTGTCCTATTCTGGCCAGGCCTGTAAAGTAGCCTCTTAGTTGTCCTGAAAGTCTCATGGGCTTCACCCTGGCCTTGGAGATGCCTGTCTTTCTTTCATCCTTCCTCAACCTACAGAATCCCAATATTTGGCCCAGGTCTGGTATGCTGGAATGGCCACCCTACAGTGATAAGCACACTGTGATATGGTCATTTCGTGTATGAAAGAGCTCCCAGGAGAAAGCTGGCCCGCAGGCCGAAAGCATGCCATTGGTAGTGTTTGCCTGGAGTGGCCTTCCTGGTTGTTTTGTAGGGGCCATGGCTTCTCTCTACTATGATGGCAATTGGCCCAAGTAGATGAGCCCCACCTTCTAGGTCCCCATACAATAGACTGTCTTGGATTGCTCTTTTGAGAATAAAAGAGAAGATCCTAGTGGTCTGGGTTTCAGGCCTGTGTTGAGCCCAAACTCTCTTGGACATTGAGATCTCCCCCCTCTGGAGTTTCCTACCACTGTTATCACCTACCCCTGGACTGGGTCCTCCCTGAAGCCCCTCTTTCTTCCCCAGAAGTCCTTCCCAGTTCCACATCCTACTCTGAGTGGTCACGTGCCTCTTCCAGATCTCCCAGGACTGGGATGACAGCTATCTACATGTTCCCTGTGTTATTGTCTCCTGTTTCCTAGGATCTGGTCTTCCTGTGTTCTCTGCTCCAGCAGAGTCTCAGACCAGAAGTGAGTCTGGGGTCTTGCTGAACTGAACAATACCTACAAGGTGTCACCCTGACTCAGGCCTCAGGCCTCTCTGCTCCTTTACAAAGGACACTGGGTAAGGCTATGATTATTTAGGGAGGACCTTGGGAAGGGTCTTGACAGATTTCCCTCTAGAAAAATTCTCCACCAAGAAAATCCCTGCTAAATATAACCTATGGATCACTACAGAACTTTTAAAAACTATAAAATAGATGAGGCATAAAAGCAGTCCTTGTCTTAGTGCCACCCCACGAGATGGAAACTATTAATATCCAAAGATGAATATTCTCTCCAGACTTTTTAAGATGCAAATATATACATGTTTTATAAATGTTGAATCCCAAAGGAATTATGTATTAAACATTTTCTTACGCTCTGGCGTGTTTTCACAGCCGCTATTTTTAATGGCTGTATAATATACCCTGATCTAAAGAAGGTATCATTTGTTTAACCATGGTCTTTCTTGGTTTTAGACATCTGAGTCACTTTCAATTAGCACTAAGGTGAAGAAGATGTGAAAAGGGCAGAGTTGCAGGACCATCCTTATGTGTACATCACCCTGTGCTTTGGAGTCTGCTTAGGATATGTGCCTGAGCATGGATGGCATTCTCTCCTGCATGTTGGGGTTTGGGGTGCTGGGATCCTGATGTGACTGGGTCTGTGGCAGGTTTTTCGAGACTGCTGTTGATGCTACTGGGGAACTGAGAAGCTGAAGAACCATACAGATAAGAAGACAACTCTTCCTAGAGTGACTGACTCCCAGCTGAAGGAAGGCTTGCTTGTCAAGGTGAAAAGCAGGCATTTTCACGGTTCTGTAAACCCAGCTTGTGGACAATGGCCTCTGACCCTGAGCACCTTCACTGGCAACTGTTCTCAATGCTGTGATCCCCGACAAAGCAGCCAAAGGAAGGACCTGGTGTTGGCTCATAGTTTGAAGGTGCATAGTCCCTCGTGGTGGAAAAGCCATGGCAGATGCATGAAGCAGCTGCTCACATTGCATCCACAGTCAGGAAGCAGAGAGAGAGAGAGGGAGAGAGGTATGGGGGGAGAGGAGGACAGGGAGAGAGAGGAAGAGAAAGAGATGGGGGAGAGTGAGAGAGAGAGGGAGAGGGAGAACAGGAAATGCCGGGGGCTAAAGTCACTTTCTCCTTTTTTCTCTTTCCCATGCTTCAGTCCATAGAATGGTGTTATCTACCCATGGTCAAGATGGGCCTTCCCTTTTAGTTAAATCTTAAAATCATCTCATATATATATATATATATATATATATATATATATATATATATATATATGGAATTGTTCTCCTGGTGATTCTAGATCCTGTTGAGGTGAAAATGGGTGTTAGCCTTCATACCTCGGCTCTGTATAAACAAGTCTGTTGCTTTCAACTCTGAGCTTGCTGATGCAAGGCATGATGGAGGTGACCCTCATCCTCTGTCATGTTAGCTTGGGCTCATACAGCCCCAGGAAAGGGATGTGGAAGGTGTTCGCATGCAGGCTCAGAGGTTGCACAGTGTCACTTCTGTGCATTCCATAGGTAAAGCAACTCACAGAAGTGGTGGAGGCCTGGGTTCAGAGCAAGGGTCTGTGTACAGAATAGAGAAGTATTGCAAATGGATTTAATACCAGGGAGGAACTAACTGAAGCCATTGCTTCCAGTAGGTCTGGAGTGTAAAGAAGTCTATGGAGGTATATAAAAAAACCTGTTTCCAGGCTTCTAAGACTGTCCTGGGGTCCAGGGATAGTATAGTGGATCCTAAATGGCAGAGAAAGAAGTTGGGACTCAATCCTGAGGTGGGTTTTCTACTAAGCAGGGTTCCTTTATGGGGACCATCGGGCCACAGACATTGTGTCAGGGCCAACTCTGAGCATTGCTGGTGAGCAGAGGTGCTAAGGCCTGGGTGGCCTTTGAGACCCACATTAGTGACCCCACCACCACCATCATGTTGAGTCTGGACTAGGAATGCCTGGCCTTGCCTGACTCAGAGTTTCTATTGGAGTTTCTGTCACTACTCGCTCAGCCTCTAGTGCACCATTCTCCTGGTGTATGTGTGGGGTGACTCTCTGCAGCCCTTATTCTTTGAATGCAGGGGTTGATCTCTCCCAGGAGAGTGCTCCCATCTCAGAGGCCCTTCACAAACGTTGACCTTTGGATTTACTGTGAAGGACATGCCAGAACTGAGAGTTGTAAGCTCTTCCCCAGTGAGAGGTTGTCTGCACTGCCCCTGGTGCCTGACTGAGATAGAAGGGTAGGGTGGAGGTAGCCAAAATAGAAGCTAGACTCAGCAATGGCATGCTGCACCAGTGCAGGTGACTGCAGCCCAGCAGCCCAGCAGCGCAGAGGCTTATGCATGAAAAGATGACTAGGGGAGTTACCAGCCAGTGTCCTCTGACTGCTTTCCTTTAAGCATGACAGGGACCCAGGTTCCTTCAGTATTGTGGCTCTATATACTCCCTACCCCTGACTAAGTCTGGACATCCAGTCAGTGCCTGCCTCAGGCAGAGGAGGTTAGAACAGAGGAAGGACAGCTTATAGGAGGCTTCTTACCCCAGCCTGGATCACATGTGTGCCCCAGTGCAAGGGAGGATCAGAAAGATAGTGCACTGTGCACCTGGGGACGGACTTGCCATGGCGCCCCTGGCCACAGTGGCACTGGGCACATTCCACACAGCAGACCCACGTGCAAAGTCGGCTGCTCTACGGACTGACTGTAGAACACTGGGAAATGTCTTCTTCAGTGCCCACCATTCTCATCCGCACATGGTCACAGCAACAGTCCCCCTCTCTACAGGTCCCCATGACCTCTGATGCGCAAGGCCTGTCTAAGCACAGACCCCATTACCCAGGACCAACTTAGGCAAAGTGCCCCAGGCTCAGGTCTTATTGATGAAGGTCAATGGGCATTGGAGGACCTGGAGAAATGGAAAAAGTTCTCCCTTGTCCAACCAGAGGCAGGTGTCACGGGACACAGGGGGCAGGAGCTCAAGCGTGACCTCTGACGGTGGCTCTGGACCTGTGTGCACGCGTCCCCACACCCTTTGCTACCTCTGCTAAGCCATTGCCTTGTAGCGTAGAACCTGCTCACCAGCTAAGCTCGCAGCCGTGCACCCCAGGGAGTGTGTCGGAATTCAGAACCCACCGCCTGCCAGGCCTGTGTGGTATGTGTGATGCCACATGAAGCTTAAGTAGTTCACAGGCTTGGCACCGAGCCACCCGCTGCCTCTGTGCCCACCATCCCGAGGATAGCAGGGGGCTACCTGCACTTTGAAATGTTTCACCAGCAGATGGCCGCCATCACTTCTGTTTGGCTTTGTTTCCCTCTGTGTAGGAGTCTTCTCTGGCCCGGTGCCCGGTTCTCTCTTACACAGGCAGGCTCCACTGCTCAGAGCCTTCCTCGCCCCTGCTGCATTTGATTTAAAATTCTACTTGAGTCCCCATCAGGACTGCTGGCGAGAGCCTGTAGAAAGCAGTAGGCTTGTAAGAATAGGGGGATTGGTCTAACCCTGTACAGCGTGCCCAGCCATGGCTTCTCCATCTCTTCTGGGCAGCCAGGGAGAGGCTGGCAGGCTTTTAGATTGAAGATTTGAGTTCAAATCCTTATTCTACTTCTTATAAGCTGTGTGGCCTTAGGAAAACTGCAAGTTGTCTCCGAGCCCTTGCCTATGGAGTGAGGACAGCTGTGTGGCCTTGGCTTAGGGGTCCAAATAATGGATGTAGAATGGATAGGGCAGGGCTGGGCTTTGATGATTCTGTCACATTTCTTATCATTCTCTGAGAAACTCCCGTTCCTTACAGTGATGGGGCAGAGGGACCGGGTTTCCAATTCTTGTGGATCCCTCTGTATGGTGGCATGTACCTCCAAAGTGGCAGGCCCAACACTGCTCACCACCACGCGGAGACTGAGCCAGTCTTGGCCCCCCAAGGGATCCAGAACCTCTACCACCCTTTCCTGTCACCATGTTACCATCACCTCTGTGGAGTCAACTGCTCTGTTCTGCCCTTCCTGTCCTCTGTCTCTTCTAAACTGGGGGAATCATAGTGTTTGCTGTATCCAGAGAGCAGCATCCAGAGGGTCACTTGGAGAGGAAGGCTGCAGCAGACAGCTTGACTTGACCTCTGGCTGCCCTTCTGACCTCTTATTCCTTTTTGGTGAAGTAGAGGTCAGGATGGGGCTGACCTGAGGTGTCTCGGCATATTTACTGTTGCTGTAACAAAATACCTGAGACTATGTAAGTCACAAAGCACAGAGGTTTATTTAGCTCAGAGTTCTGGAGACTGAAGGGCCACAGTATAGCTCCAACACATGCTCCCACTGAGGGCCACATACCGAATTGTCCCAGCCTTCCTTGTCAAGGCAGAACAGATATACGAATGGATTTTTTTTCTTATAATGCTACCAATGCCACCTTGGGGGTCTCCATCATGGCCCCAACACATGCATTTTAGAGGACAAATTACAACATGGCAGGTAGCTCCAGCCAAGCCCATGCTACCTTCTGCTACTTGCCCCACATGTGTGCAAGGTACACCCGGACTTATGCAAGGTGGCTCTCTGTGTCAGGCTGGTGTAACCATCTCCCATTGTCCTCTATCCCTGCCCTGCCCCATCTCCTCCTTGCCTCAGGACTGACACCCCCTCCATACCCTTAGGAAGACCTGGTGGCCTGAACCTTCTCCTTCCCATGTGCCTTGTTGGGCTGTAGAGAGAAGTGCTTGCTGTGAAGTAGGGAATCCTGCCTTAGGCTGGTAAATCCCTCTCTGTCTGCCTTCATCAGTCACGGCTCCAGCGATGAGTCCCTGTAGGGGAGGGGCCTAGGAACCCAGCTAGCCTGTGTGGACTGAAGTTTGCACACATTCTGTGACTCTGGGGTCAGCACAGAGCTGGAGAAGGAAGTCAAGTCTGGTGCCCCTGTATGCTCACCCACGTGCAAAGCAGGGTGCCCTGTGGACTGGCTGCGGGACCCATGGGAGTCTTTGTCCATTTTGCTCAGAATTCCCACCTGCGCTGGGGCACAGGGACAGCTTCTTCTCTGCAGAGGCCCACATGTCACAAATGGGGCTGGGCTACATTTCCTATGTGGCGTGCTAAAACTACCCCCCCCCATACCTGCCTTAATCACAATGAGGTCCCCATACTCTTGCTCCTAAGGCCAACTTCCAAAGAACAGGAGCACCCTTTCTCCTGCCCAGCCTGGAACTGACCCCTGGCTTCCATCACACTTAGAGGTCCGTGTGACCCTTGGACACACCCACTCAGGCCCTCAACCTCCTGCCCCTGGCTAGCCATCCAAAGCCAGGTCCTCTCTTGCTCTAGCCAGCCCGCCTTGTCTCCCCCGCTCTCCCCATCTGTGGCCCAGCTCAGCCCTGTCCTGAGCCCTCAAGCTGTCTAACATGGTAGCTTCCAGCAGAATGGCCTCCCCAGAGCTGCCTGCAGACTCCACCTGGAGCACCTCTCTCCCCTGAGGTGCTCTCGCCCTGTTGTTTTCTCTCCACTGCGTTTCTCACACTCTCCGGGGATTACGTGCAATCCTTAGGATTTTTTGTATTATTTTGACATTATATTAATCTCATTTTCCTTTCAAATGTCATTGTTGCCATTATTTTCTTGTATGTAGCTCATCTGCCTTGCATGTTAAGTGACAGGCTGGAGTGAACATCACCCTTCTCAGTGACAGTCCTGTACCCCCCACCTCCCCACCCCCAGCTCCCATCGCCCACACCCCCACCCCCTGTGCTCTGAGAGCTGCTGGGCTCCTATAGCCTGTGGGACAGTAGCAGTCTTTCCCAGCTGCCCCCCCCCTCCGACGGAGAGTTGAGCAATGGAGTTCTTCCTTCTTCTCCCTGAGATGCTAACCTGGTCTGTTCTGTTTGGATGGCCCAGCCTTCATGCTTGCTCCACACCTGGCTTAGGACAACTTTCAGGAAGCCTGGGTGGCCCATGGCTTCCTCAGGGTGTGGTGCTTTGCTGTGGCTCCTCATGTTTCAGGGCCTTGGGAGCAGTGGGGTGCTTCTGAGTGTATGACAGCCAGCAGGCTTAGGAAAGTAGGACACTCTCCACCCGCAGTGTGTAGTATTGGCCAGTGTCAACACTGTGAATTCCCCTACCACAGCCAGCTTCAAGCTGACAAGGCATGTTCCAGGATACCAAGTGGGTTAGAGGCGTTGTCTCCAGCCTCTCTCCACAGCTGTGTGAGCACACTGGCTCCCTGCTGTTTAGGGCTCTGGAGTCCTGAAATCTCATAGGAGCCTCCTGGCCTGTGGGCAGAGGCCTGGGCGGGCATGGCTGGTCGGACAGAGCAAAGGGAACATTTCCAGCCTTTCCCAGGGCTTTGGTCTCCTGGCTTGTCACCCTCCCTAACCCTTGTATCCTCCTCGGTCAAGTGGGAATGGTGATGGACACCGAGGTGCCGGGCTGGAAAATGGCAACTGCTAGTTCTGGGTGCCTGGTTCTGGAATGTTCTGTTAGTTTTGAGTCTCTGTTTCCCTATACCCTGTAGAAAGCTCCAAGAAATGGGGTGTCTCTGGGCAGGAAGGCTGATGGAGAAGAGTTCTGCCTCATTCATCTGGGCCTGGGAGCCCATTGTCCCCAGATGTGTCCTCTGACCTCTGTTGACTTGATGTCTTTGCCTGCCCTTCCTGGATGCTTAGCCTGATCTCAGAGCTATGGAACCTGGGTGTACACAGTCCTCTGTGCTGAGGGAGGAAGGGGTCATGAGGAAGGACCTGGTGGCTTGCTTAAAGTCTCCAGCTGTGGTGATCACATCACTCCTGTCTGTGCTGGCATGCAACCCTCAGCATGAGTGCCTGCTGACATCACACAGAACCTCTTTACTGGCCTGGCTTTCTCCTTAAGAGTCTCAACAGGGGCCAGCAGGGCCCAGGACATCATTGTGTCATGAGCAGGTACTGGGAGAGGTGGTCTTGTTTCAAGATCCTGTAAGCCCTCCTGAGTTATATGCCTCCCTTACTTACCCTTGGTGGGGACATACCTCTGATACCAGCTGTAATCTGGGTTTGGGGGAATCAAGGCCACGAGGTCTCTGTAGAAGCTTCTGGGAATCTGGCATGAGCACTGTCCTGGGTGAACACCCATGGGCCCAACAATGGGAACTAGGAACCCAGACATTCTGGTTCAGGTGTGGCTTCTCGATTCCAGGACTGCATGGGCCCTCCCTGGGCTTGCTTCACCCCTGCAGACACCAGCGTTACATTTGGCCAACTTAGCAGCCAGTATTCAGACTTGTTGTGCTCCCCAAATCCCTAGCCCTAGATCACTGTAAAATGATAGTAGCTTCCAGAATCACAGGGCACTGGCCCGGGTGTCCCAAATGACTTCTCTCTTGAGATGGGCATCATAGGATCCAGGCCCTAAAGAATCCTGCTTACAAAAAGGTCACTCTCTTCTTCTTGGGTTTTTCTTTTGTGGCCGAGGGATTGCCACCCTGAGAAACTGGTTTGGAAGTGGGGTGACTTTCCTTTGTCTTCCGAAACTATTTCTGCTGTCCTAAGTAAATGGCTTAAGTTGTACGTTACCCTCTCAGGGCAGAAGCTCAATCATGTCTAGTCCCTCCCAGTTTGATAGAGAGCTCACAGTGGAGAGCAAGGCTTTGCAGCTGCACTGGGTGTTAAGTTGACTGGGCCACGCCCCTTCCATCACAGCTAGTGGAGGGGCCCAGCTCAGCCCATGGGCATGTTTGCTTTAGCCATCAGGGGACGTTAGCCTGGCTTTACAGAGCCTTCAGCATAGAGGCACACGAAGCTCTCGGGGGTGCAGCCTGAGGCTCCAGCTCCATTGGTGACATTGAAAAGATCAGTAGTGGCTCAGCGTCCTCACAAGGACATCCTTCTTGGGCTGGATTGTGGACAGGAGAGAACCAAGTTTTACACTGCTCACACTTGGGAGTCTTAGGGGTATTAGAACACATGCTCTCACTTTTTTTTTTTTTTTTTTTTGGTTATAGATAGGAAACTGAAACCCTTAAATCCTGGTTCCAGTCCTCTGGAGGGGCAGAGGGGTCCTTCTCCTGGGACACACGGGGAATGGGCTGTGCTGTGGTTTCCAGATAGGACAGACGATCTCATCACCCACCTGCCCCCATCTACTGTGGTGTTTAGCTGCTGTTCAGTGCTGGATGTATAGAAAACTGCTTCTTTTGGGCCATGAAATCCTGGAAGGGGCACTTGGGGTGAGGACCTGCTGTTCTCTCCCATACTTAGGGTACAGACTCTGGAATCTGGGAGCTGGGTAGCACCTGGAAGCAGGTAGATTAGAGCCTGCAATGATTCTGGGGCCCTGCTTTCCAGAGGGCCCACCCACCCCACCCACCCCACCCACCCAGATCTGGAAGGGACCTTCCAGTACAAATAGCTTCCCTGAGGGGAAACTTCAAGTTACCCTCCTTGGGCTCTATGCCTTCAGAGTGTGTAGATGCCACTCCCTGGCAGGAAAATATGAACACGCCGTGGGAGAAAAGGAGGTGAAGTAGGCAGCGGGTGGAGGGGGCAGCAGTGGGGTGTCCCCTGGTTCTCGTAGGCGCCGACTTTGGAAGGGGTTACCTCGTGGACTGCTCACTAAATTTTCCAGAAGTGCCTAGAGTTTGTGTACATTATTTGCAAAGAAAAAGAAAGGTTAGACTGCTTTGTGGAGCCTTCAGCGTGGGGCAGGTGCAGCTCTCACAGGTGCAGGCTGAGGTATCAGCTCCACTGGGGGACACTGACAGGGTCCACAGTGGCCCAGTGTTCTCACAAGGACACCCCGTTTGGATTGTAGCATGGGGGCTGTGCTCTATCAGGTCCATATTTGCTACTGACCTACCATTTTGAAGTCCATTTTTGGCAAATGGCCTAGGTGCCAAACCCTAAACCCCAAATCTTTCAAACCCTGATTTAAGGAATTCAGAAGCCTTAGACCAGTAGAGTTCCTTGGAGCGTCTAGATCTCTGTCTGGTGGTGACATCTGATGGATACCCATGGCCTGTGTAGTAGAAGTCTCTGGCATCTTCCACCTGGACTGCCGGATAGAACCCCCGCTCCCATCTTAACCAGGGCACTGTGGTTCCCACCTTCAGTCCTTCATGTCCTGCATCCCACCCTCACAGGCAGGATCTGTCCCACTGGCAGGTCTGGTGAGGATGGCTGCTCTTCCTGCGGTCCCTTCCGAAGCAAGCAGCATACCAAGCTGTTAAGGTGGTCCTTGTCCCCCTGCTGAGCTGCCCTTCCTGGCCACTAGGTGAATCTGTGGGTGGTCTGATGGAAGTTGCTGCTGTCACCCCTAGTGCCCACCCCTCCTCTTGTCCCTCTCCCACCTGTCACAAGGTTCAGGATGAGTAAAGATCAAGAATGTGGGTCCATTGGAGTCCTTGTAACTGGGTAGAGGAAACTTGGGCCTTGCCAGCCACAGTGCGCAGTGGGCCTGTGGGTTCTTGTCAGATGTTTTCCATGGCAGGCTCCTATGGACCATGTGTATGTGGGGCACATTAATCAGTATTCTGTGGAAGCAGTTGTTTCCAGGCCCTGAGCTGAGGGGAGTAGAGGCCTTACTCTGCCTGTCCCTCACTGTAGATCTGGGTAGGAGGCAGTGGGATGGGCTCAGAGACAAGGAGGACATGACACTCACCACCTGCTGGTCTCTGGTAGGCCAGGCTTATGTAGCTGGTGATGTCTTTATGGAAATGTCAGGGCAAGAGAGCTGTGGCATGTCACAGACAACTGTTAGCAAGTGCCCCTCCCTCTACTCAAGGCTCCTGGGGAGGTGAGTGGGTTTTCAGATGGTGACTGGTGACCTCACTCTACACTCTGGGATCTGATCCTCAGGGCCACATCTGTGCATGGGTTGCAGGGGGCCCGCTTTTCTCTTCTTGCTCAGGGCTGACCAGGTGACAGTGCCAGCACACAGGACTCAAGAAATCCTGGCTAGTTATACCCACGGCCCTGAATGATGGCCCCGGTCACTGGCCACCCAAGCCAGGCAGGTCTCATCCCCACCCAGGCACCGGTGAGCCCTGCATGGAACTCCCGCGCATGTGCCACAGAGGCTTGAGCCTCTACCGCGTGCAGGTCCTGCGCCGGACTTGAGGCCTATGCAGAAAGACGTCAGTCCAGGGGCCGTCAGTGAGGGGCTCGTGAGGCACTGAAGACTGTGAATGAAAGGCAGGCAGTGGGCACCTGCCGCAGGCAAGCCTTCCCACTGGAGGAACACCCGCAGGAGGCCACGAGGAAGGGATTGGGAAGCCCCAGGGACCATGCTCTTCCATGAGAATAAAAACAGCAAACATCGTTTGGAGAAAGTGTCTGGTTTATATAAACTTGTTTGGTAAGACTCCCCAGAGACCCTATCAATTCCCAAGATAGATTTTACTGATCCTGGTAGGTCATCGGGTGCCGGTCTCTAAGTGAAAGGACTTGAGGGCATCTCCTAAAACTGCCTCAACATCCCTACGAGGCAGGCATGATCCTCCCAGTCTACAGATTAGAAAACCGAGGCTCAGCAGACTGCCGACTAGGGTGGACCTCTTGCTACTGCCCATGCTACAGCCATTCCACACCCCTCAGGGCATTCCCCAGGGCTCACCCAGCAGGGTTTTTTTTTCCCCTCCTGATTTTAAGTACACCCGAGATTGGCTTAGCACCAGGGTGCCTGGAGTCTGGGTGAGTGGACAGATTCCTCTTGGTGGGACTAGATATGGGCAAGAGTCATATAAAGTCCAAATGTCCCTTGTGGGTCCAATGACTCAGGACCCTCCCTCAGAGGAGTCCAGAGCCACTCCTATCCCAGCTGCACCACTGGGAGCCAGCCCGAGAGATCCTAGCCTGAGAACACCCAACCCCCACCCCAAGCTATTGGTAAGAGCCATTAGCCTGACTAGTGACGGGTCCCCTCTCTCTACCTCCCCTTACCTACCTGCTCTCACCCTGCAAGGAAGGCCTCTGACGTGTTTCTCCAGGCCATCAGCCTCACAGTATGACAGGAGAGGGTGGCTTACTGGAGCAGGGGTGAGGAGGACTCCCCATTTGTAACAGAGGTGGAGGGGACCTTCTGTTTGGCAGAGGCACTAGTGAGGGAAGAGACAGAAAGGTAACACAGCCCAGCCTCAGGAAACCACGGCTTTGAACGTCAGCTCCACTCTGCCCTACCCTGCTCAGAGCCTCAGTTTTTTTTTTAATCTATGACATGGGGGCAACGCCCACTTCATAGGGTCCCCTTGGGAGGCAGAAGCCTGCAGGTGGGATTGGCCCTGGCAGGCTTTGGTTTCTGGTGGCCACGGTCATGGCTGCTCCTTGGGTTTGGAGATGGGCTTTTTCCACACGAAACGCTGGCAGTGCTCCAGGGCGTCACACATCTCGGCGGCCTCTGGCGTCTTGCACCAGAAGCTGGGGCCCATGACGCACTGATCTGTGCCTAGAAGAGGAACCTTGGCGCCGTGGCAGGCCCCCATCTTCTTGCAGAGGTCCGTGGGGTTCATCATGAATCTGAGGCTCTCTATGAGCACAGGCTCATACTCGGCCACAAAACGGTTGCACTGCAGCACGTAGGGCAGCGGCAGGATCCGGCAGCCTCCTTTGAAGGCGTTCAGAATGTCCCGCTTGGTGCTCTTGCGGTCCAGATTCTGGGAGGACACGCCCAGCAGCCTTTTGCACCCTTGGCAGAAGCTACCCTGGTTCTCCTCATCCACCGGCAGGGATGGTGTGGTTGTCACAGGCCTGGAGATGGACCTGGCCTGCCTTTTGCCGCCACACAGCCTGATGGTCTCACACACTTTCTCTGGGGTGACTCTGGATACAAGCTCCACCAAATTGGGGCTGTAGGTGTCCACCAGGGTGATGCACTGTTGGACTAGAGACTCGGGCATTATGGAGCACACCCGCTCCAGGGCGTGGCTGATGAGGGCTTCAGTGCTGTTGGTCGCAAGCCACTTGTCCAGCTCCCGGACCACGTTCAAGCACACATCGCATGTCAGGCCCAACTGCATCTGCAACTCATTCTTCCTCGGCATCTCCATCTCCAGAGAGGGGACGCCATCCACGGCGGCCACTTGAGCCAGCCAGTGGGCAGACTCTCTCTGCTCCTCACAGAAGCCCCCCTTCCTGCAGACCTCCTGCGGGGCGAGGATCTGCAGTGCTTTCTTAACAGGGACAAATTGCCAGTGGATGTAGTTCTCGCAGAGGGCAGCCAGGCCAGGCCCCATGGACTGACACTGATTCTGGACAGTTACCTCTGCCAGGGTCAAGTTAGACTCCAGAGCACCCTGGAGCCGGGAGATCAGCTGGACACAATCGTGACACACGGCATCCCCAGGCATCTGGGATGGGTGGAAGCTCAGGGCCCCGTTGGATAAGAATGGAGCCATCATCTCATTTGCATCCTCCTGGGTCAGCGGTCTCTCCGAGGTGGTCACGGCTAGGTGCCTCTGTAGTGGTTCACAGAGGGTGAGCGCAGAGCATACCGAGGCCGGGGAAGTGCCCGGAGCTCCACTGAGCATGCCCAGGACAGCGGCGCTGTGGTTGCCCACCATCCCCTTGCACTTAGCTGAAGACTCCGGGCTTGGGAGCCACTCACAGGTCTTCGTTACTGATGCCAAAACGTCCAACTCTGTAGCATCCTGGTTCACTCCATTAACAGCAGCAGCGGCCACATCCTGGCACACACTGCAGTGCAGGGACGTGACCGTGGGCTTGTTCCAGACAGTGCCCTGGCAGTGCCTCACGGCTCCACACCTTGCAGCTGCCTCCAGGTCCTGACACCATACCTCCGAACCCTTGGCACACTCTTGGGGGGCCGAGATGGGGCTGGCCTTGGCGGCCCCCAGGAGACCAGACCAGAGAATCAGAGCACACAGCACAATGCCCATGGTTGCACTGGCTGCTCCTTCTGCTTGACTCTCCCTATAAAACTAGCTCTCCTGTCTAGCCTGCTCAGCAAGGTGCCGGCCTCCTGCTCCTCCCAGCCTGAGTCAGAGCCCCACCTGCCTGGGTGCTGGCACCATCCTCTCTGGCTTCTGCCTCTTGGCCTTTCTACCTCCTTCTCTCCCCCTGAATAATCACTATTTTCGAAGTCTAGCTTCTTTGGGAATGAAGCTTCTATTCTGTGTCACACCAGGCCTGGAAGAGCTGAGTTCCTAGAGTGACTTATTTCTAACTGGGCCTGATGGCCACATGCCCACCACGGGACTGTTCAGGGACTGGCTGGACTGTTGATCCCGCGATGCCTGTGTGAAGGCTGCTGGCATTCGGAACCATTCGTTCTGGAGACTTCTATGGGAGGCCACGCGTGGGCTGGTCCTTAGCAAATGTGCATGGTGTTTGCTGAGGCTCACATATACAAAAGGGCTTTCTGCTTCACGATTAGGTCATCTGTTATCTTCTGTAGTTTTGGAAGTAAGCATTAGGTAAGAGCATTGGCACAGGGCAAACACACAGGTGGCCAGAGCCTCATCCCGTGATTCTGTGGAGGATCTGAAGCCAGACTCGCCTCTTCTGATTGACAGGCAGCTCACCACTCCCATGGGAGTGGGCAGATCAGGGACCCTGGTGCTCTATGGAAGCCCTGCACGCCTTAGTAGTGTGAGTCCCACACATGAGTATCTGTGGCTCAGATCCCGGGGTTCTGGGTGCCCGAGGAATCCACTTTCTGGTTATGTGGGGCGGGTATCCCAGCTGCCTTTGCAACAGCGTTGCAGAGATGGTGCCTCCTGTTGCCCTCCTTCTAAGAGGCTGGGCTACGGGGAGAATATGGAATGAGGTTCGCTGAGCCCTTTAAATGAGTGACTGCCAAGGTCTCTGCTTCCTTTGGGCCAGTGGAGGAAATAGGCTTGGCGGAGTGGGGAGGCTGGTTCTCTCAGCTGCAGGGCCACCAGGGCCAGCTTGTTGAGCTGTACAGAGGTGGAACTGAAACAAGGTGCTCTTATCTAGACCTGCCTGGGCCGGCCCAGCTGACTCACCCCGGCACCTTGCCCAATTGCTGTTTATGGAACGCCCACTCTCTATTCACTTTGTTTTTGGAGCGCAGGCATTTTTTTCAACCCTACAATCAACTCTGTTTGCCAAATGTGTGATGTGCCATTTGCCTCAGTTTTGACCGCTCCCCAGAGTCCATCCAGACCCTGCAGTTAGGGCTTCCGACTCCACACTGGCTCAGCCCTCTCCGCCTGCCTCTCTGCCTCATGGTCCCTATGGCTGGCCTTCTCTAAGCTGAGCTGCTGTTAGGAAGGTTACAGAACCCAGGAAGGCTCCATACTTGTGTTGACCAGTGTATCCCTTAGGACTCAACTTAGGAACCATCTGGGGAAGGTGCCAACAATAAGAGATAGGCAGCCCATGGGACCTCTGTGCCTACTGCCCAGAATTGACAAATCTCATTTAAGAATTTCATCTAGAGCATGTGCCCTTTCCCCAGAGTCATGGGGGAGGGTTGGCTGACAGTCCCAGTACTTTAGGCTTGTTGGTAAGAAGCACTATTCACAGGCTGTCAAGGACACCAGCCCAAATCACCTAACTAGTTCAGTAAGTACAGGCTCAGGAAATACTCCAGGCTTAGGGCCTTTGTTGTATTTTGATATAGTTTCTAACTTAGAAGACAGTGGCAGAAATAGTTCAAAGAATGCCGTGTTTTCCCAAGCATATTGATAATATTCATTTACTCTTTCTACACCTATTTTCTTCTTATCCATCCAACCATCCACCTATCCACCCATCTGTCTGTATACCTATCCACTCGTCTATCCTCCTGTCTACCCATCCTTCCATCCATCCATCTATTCATCTACCCAGTTATCTGTCTATTCATCTGACATCCACCCACATGCCCATTTTACACACACACACACACACACACACACACACACACACACACACACCCCTGTCTGTCCACTCATCCATCTATCCAACTATCTGTCTATCCATTCACTTGTCCAACCATGTATCCATCCATCCATCCATCCATCCATCCATCCATCCATCCATCCAATTCTCTGTCTGCCTGTTTATCTACTTGTTCTTTATATACTATCCAGCAGCCTGCCCATTTCCATCCATCCATCCAGTTATATGTATGTCTGTCATCCAGTTATCCATCCATTCGTCATCTGTCTGTCTATCTGCCTATCCAATTTTCTATGTGTTCTTGTATCCACCTGTCCATCTTGTCATCTGTCTGTCCACCCATCCTTCCCTCCATCCATCCTTCCATCCATCCATCTATCCCATCTATCATCTGCCTACTATGTATATGTCTGTTCACATGTATAAATATTTGCATTTAGTGTGTCACAACTGCTGTGGGCGGCTGTGGGTGAAGTCATTGTGTTCCTTTGCCCATTTCTTCCGTGTGCCGTTCCTAAGAATGAGGGCATTCTCACCCATGGCCACAGTGCACTTATCAAAACTTAGAGCTGCAGTGTTGACACAGTACTGTTGTCACAGGGTCCTGTTGTCCACCCTATACCTGAGTCCAGGATGTCCCAGTGTCAGAAGTGCCCTGTCCTAGCTGCTTATCTCCCAGGCCTGCGTTGCTTTGCTCACGTCTGCCTGCAGCCCTTCTAACCTGGCCTTTTCTTCTCTCACACTGGGGCATAGGCTGGTAACCTTTCCCAAGATCCTCACTGGTGATGCTTCTTAACTGGTCCAGCTGGGTCTTATAACGGCCTCCTCCTTCTGCACTGCCCTGGGTCCTCCTTCTGCACGGCCCTGGGTCCTCCTCCTGCATTGCCCTGGATCCTCTCAGGGACGCTTGAAACTGGTTGATGTTTTCCTGTACAGGAAAAGCTTTCTTCTCTTTCCTCAGCCCCCTACTTTCCCCATCTCTTATTTTCCTTCAAAGAAAGACTCATGGCTTTTGATTTTATTTTTACTGTTCTTAAATCTGATTTATTGTGATTTTGAACTATCATTTGTGTGTATTTCTGGTTGGTTTGATGCCCAAATGGCTCCAGTTTTGACATGTGGAGCACATGGAGCGGTTCTGTGTCTCTTCCTTGTCCTCATCCTTCCTTGAGCCTCTCATATCCAGCCATGGCACCGCTCCAGGATGTTTGTTCTTTCTTCAGCCTGCCCAGAATTCAGCTTTCCTTCCAAGGAAAGTATTTAGAAGCCATATCTGGGATCCAGGTGAGCCTGCTATGCTACTGTCATTTCTAGGCCTTCGTTGGCACAAAACAAGGACATTCTACTTATTGGTGAGGAAAACAGAGGAAGGTGTAAGGAAAGATGTGTGCTTGTGGGACCATAGGCACATGTTCATAAAGTAACAAGTATTTACCTGTGTGCACATAAATGCATGTGACATATCCATCCATTCATCCATCCATCCATGCATCCATCTACCCACCCCTCCATCCACCTATTACCCACCCACCCAAATATCCATGTATCAACCCATCCTCACTTAAATACTCATGTTTCTATTCACCTACCCACCCTCCTTCCCATCCATCCATCCATCCATCCATCCATCCATCCATCCTCTATCAATCCATCTTCCATCCATCCTCTATCCATCCATCCATCCATCCATCCATCCATCCATCTTCCATCCATCCACTATCCATCCATCCATCCATCCATCCACCCATCCATCCATCCATCCATCCATCTACCCATCCATCCATCTATCCACCTATCCTCCATCCATCCATCCACTTGTACATGCTCCCATTTTCGTGGGCCCATTTGTGCATATGCACACTCCTGTGCAGCGGAATGCAATCCAGCTGCCCTCTTTTCACTGTTTGGAGCTCCCTTGTCTAACAGTGAGAAGCCTAGCTCTTATTATCTTTAATGTATCTATTCATTCTCATTTCTGAATCCAAATGCATTTTAAAAATTAGTTTCAGAAGCGCTAGCAAAACCTACTAACTAGATTTCTGTATCTATTGACAGTGGGCTTTATTCTTCTGAAGAGGAATTTATACACAGCAAAGCACACATGTCTTAAGTGGGCAGGTCAGTGAGTGTTGGCCAACATACATGCTTCTTTAAATCACACCCCAATCAGGACACACAGCCCTTGCTTGTGCCTATTTCCAGTTGCTCAGCTTTCCTTGTGTTTCTTGATCCATAGACTCATTTCCAGAGCTATGAGCATGCCTTCAGACACACACTGCCCTCCCCTCCACAGCTGTCTGCTCTGCCTTCACAGCTGTCTGCAGTTAGTTCCCTTGCAGGGTCGTGCCTACCGCGTGGCCCTATAATACTCTGTGTATCCACTGTCATTGCTGAATCCTGGTGTGGGGTTGCTGGTCCCCTGGCATTCTGAGCATTCTTGGTGGCATGATGTAGGCCGTGCAGGTTTCTGTAGGGTGTGTGCCAAGGTTCCTCGCTGCTGACTGCCATCCCTCCCTAGATGTTCTGAAATGGCTGCACCTGCTGCCCCCACCCAGCACCCCTGCTGCCTGTCACTCCTCGGGTCTCTGATCTCAGCCCTTCGGAGACGATGAAGAAATAAATGCTCCCTTACCTCTGAAGGCTAATGCTCTGTTGCTGATGTTGAGGATTTTTAGAAATCCCACCTGTTCCCGAAGCTATTAGAACACAGTTTTTAATTCCCTAGTAAAGACTGGTCTGGTTTGGTTGCGGTAGCATGTAGCCAGGTGGCTGGGGACCATGTTGTGATGACTCTGTGACTTGGAAGCTGGACCGGGAAGGAAGCAGAAGGGGGCTCAACTGCCTCCCCTCTGTGGAGGATTGTGGGAAGAGCGGGGATCTTTGTAGTCACTTGATGAGTACAGAAACTCCAACTCTCACACTCCACCCCGGCACACTGCCCAGCCTCTCACCTGCATGGCGTCATGGCCATTGGCATGTCACCTGAGTGGCGTCATCGCCATTGGCCTCCATGTAGGAGGGTAAGGAGGGAGAAGGGCCGGGCAGCCCGCTCACTTGCAGTTCCTACTCTCTTCTGGGGTTAGATGATCTGTCCAGCTGCAGCCTGTCTTCTTCTGCAATGTGGGCCACAGACCCGTTGTCCCCCACCCCACTCCTCTACCTCTGTTGTCCACTGTGATACTCTGTTCGCTTCCGCCTCATTTCTGTCCTTCCTGGCTCATCTGGGAGACGCTGCTGTCCCCTTCCCAGGACCAGGAGGTGGGATTCACGAGCCATTTGTTTCACATGTATTCTGCAAACCCCTGTGAGCTGGACCTCAAGAGGGAGTTGGGTTGAGGTGTCATGGACACCATGCTTGGACACAGCATTGACGGGCAAACACAACGAGAAAGTGGGAATGGGACAGGAAGCCATGTGTCATCAATGGTAGAATAGGGTTCCCTGGAGAAAGGAGGGGCACTATATGCTTTATAATAAGGACATAGGACTTGGGTCAGGGGTGGGGGGCACATCCTATGAAACAGCAAAGAGGGGATGGGGGTGGCTCACCAGGAAGCTGCTCATCTTGACTCAGAGGACTCAAGTGTAGAGGTGAGATCCTTTAGCATCTCTGGGGGAAGGGGTGTCTGGGAAGAGAGCACCAGGTTGGGGTGAGGGGAGGCCGAGACCACAATCTGATTTCCTTTGGGCGTGCCCATCCATAAACTAGCCTATCAGTGGGGTGGGGTGGACAAGGAACCTGGGGTGGGGTGGGGTGAGCAGAAGGCAGGCTGAAGCAGAGGGATCCTGGCCTGAGAGTACCTCTAGTGAGCAAGTCAATTGAAGTCTCATTACTGCCCAAACCCAGACAGAGCGGGACCTGTGCATCCATAGGGTCTTAGTTACCATCTACCAACTCAAAGGTGGTCAACATATAGGGTCCTTGCCCCTCCCCCACAGGTCCCTGGGCTCTTGAGGGATAGATGAGGGGAGCAAGCGAGGTGGTCAGGTGGGGTCTGGCTAGTCACCGTTGAGTACATCGGAGGGCAGGCTCTCTCCTTCTGGAGGTTGCTGCATCTCCTGCTTCTGAGTCCTCCCCTGGAATCACTGGGCTAAGAGCTCAGAGGTGAGGTCTTGGATTCTGCCCGCCTCCTGGCTTCCCAACCACAGAGCCAAGGCTGGAGCCCACCAGCCAGAGCCTTGCACACCCGGCTTCATCAGGGGTTCCTGCGACTGCCTGACTGGCTGCAGCACCCCGAGGCCAAGTACGGCTTGATTTCAAAAAGAACCTTTTGTCCTCCCAGTTCCAAGACCAGAGTCGGAGCTGTCTAGGCTCTTGGGACCTCTGTAGATATTGGCTGAACCCGCGACTGGCCACCTCATCTTTGCACCTGCCATCAGCTGGCTTTCTTCTTTATTCCTTATGTTTGTTTCCCTCTCCTCATAAAGATCCAGTTATGGGTTTAGAGCCCCAGTGGAGAATAACCTCAGCTATGTTCTTCCTGATGACCCGAGGTCTGGATGGATCAAGTCACAGATGCCAGGGGTTGTACTTCAGCATAGGTCAGGGGCCATACACACATACATGCATGCATACATACATACATACATACACACACATACATGCATACATATGTGCATACATACACACACATACATACATATACACATACATGCATACCCACATACATATATGCATACATACATACATACATGCATGCATGCATACACATATATGTACATGCATGCATATTGTGTTCTGGGCTTTAGTGTCCTTGCTCCCACTCTGGCCTAGGGCTTCGACTGCTCCTAGTTCTTGGAAGCCTAGGGGTGAGGCACTATGGGAGAAAGCTCATTCAGAGCCCCCCTGGGTTGCCGAGCCCCTGGGATCACAATGCCTGGGTGTTTCTGAACCTCTCCTTAGACTGCAGTCAGTACAAGAGCATTTGGTACTATGGCTCCCTAGGCTGCACAGGTTCCAAAAGCCAGGACTCAGACAGAAGAGCTCCCAAGCCTGAGCCTCTGCTCCTGGCAATGCTGTGAGCCAGACACAGACCTTGAAAGCCCAGAAGACCATCATGAGTGTTAAAGTGTAGTCATCATTGCAGCCCCTGAGATTCTGGGGACTTTGTGGCCTCTTGGTGACTGGAGCCCAAGTGATCTCTCCTGTCCTCTCCTGTCCTCTCCTGTCCTCTTCTGTCCTCTCCTGTCCTCCCCTGTCCTCCCCTGTCCTCTCCTCTCCTCTCCTCTCCTCTCCTCTCCTCTCCTCTCCTCTCCTCTCCTCTCCTCTTTCCTCTCCTCTCCTCTCCTCTCCTCTCCTCTCCTCTCCTCTCCTCTTTCCTCTCCTGCTCTGCACTTCCATGTGGCTGGGACAAGCCCAGGTCCCCAAGACTGAGTAATTATCTCTGTGTACTAGCTCCGGGGCAGCCACATTTTCTTCCTCAGAGCCCTAGTCCTCCCAGCATGGCCACGGACTCCTGCGGTATTTCCAAGGCCACCTCTGTGCAGTCCAGATCTCAGGTCTGAGGAGCCTCCTGGCCCATCTTGCCCCTGAGTACTGGGGTCAGGGGAGAGGACTGCAAGATCTCACTCAGGAGACGTAGGTCAGCACATCCCAGGTAGGGGGCGGAGCTGGGCCGGTGGGCAGGGCTCCTCTTCCTGTCTTAGGGGAGGGAAAAGCAGCAGGTCTGAGAGCTGGTGCTGAGCTGATGCCAGGCCTCGTGGAGTTTAGTTCTTCTCTTGTGTGCATTCAGCTGTTATTTATTGGGCATCGATTCTGCACCGAGTGCTATTCTGGGTGCTGTAGATACTTGAGTTAACTAGATAGATGGCACTCCACGCTCCTGGGACTTACACTCCGGGGAGAAGGAGTGGAATTAAACAACAAGCACAGTAAGCATGATAGTGATGAGTCAGGGGAGGGGGCAAAAACCAAGTTACAGGGAGACAGGGAGAATCCAGTGTATGGTCGGAAATGGTCTTGGTGACTTGGTGGTGTTTGAGTGGAATTCTAGAAAAGGCGTGGGAGAGACCTGGGAGGGAGTCTGATTATGTAACTAAGTAAGGAGGCTGGCATGTACAAAGGTCCTGAGGCAGGTGATGTAGGAGCATCAAGGAAACAGAAGGCTGGGACCACGTGAGTGGGAGCAGGAGCTGGAGGAAGTAGGATTAGAAGAACCACGTACTAAGGTGGCCATTGCAGGGATTTGAGCAGAGCAGTGACATGACCTGAGAATACATTTGTGGGAATCAGCCTCGGGCAAGGGTGACAGCTGGGAGAGCCAGCAAGCAGGAGTTAGAGGCAGTAGGGCCCCAGGGGTGGGGTGGGCATAGGCGGTGACCTTGAATTCCAAATCTGCTGGTTGGTGATTTAAATTGGGACAGGAGAGAAAGCATTTGGAGATTGCACTAAGCATTTGACCTGAGCTATGGGGAAAACTGTCAGGCGGAGGAGCCTAGCCAGGCACACCCATCCTGGGTGTCATTGCATCGCCCAAGGGAGAACAGGTGCCCGCTCAGGGTGTGGCGTGGGGGAGGTTGGGGGAACACAGAGAATGGGGCCACACTGTGGGCAGTGGGAAGGAAGGGTGTGTAAACACAGGCTTGCACCGTGGGCGAGCTGTCCCTCCCCACAGATGGAGCACACTGGGTGAGGGCAACAGTGGGACACAGGGAACTCACATGATACAGACAGCAGCCAGTAGGACATCGACTCGGGAGCCTGGACCTCCCTCCCAGGAGTTAGGCCTTAGCAAGGAGCTGGGTCCAGGAACAAATGTGGAATCCCAGTCTGTGGTGACAGTTGAGGTTAGGGGTCTCCAGGGGTGACAGCAGGGAGGAGTCAGAGATGGCTGGGAGTCCTGGAGACACATGACACTTTAATATAGAGGGGTCAGTGGGGCGGGGGTGGGGGGTGGGGGGGAGTACATGCTTTGGCCTTGGCAGGTGTGAGACCTCAGTCAGGTAGAGAGGTCTGTGGACACCCATGACTGGGCACCCTGGCCTTGCTATAGAAGCTAGCTGGAGGCAGACACAAAGGAGGCCACGGTGGGCAGAGGCACTGGGAGCCTTTCTCTTAGCCGGAGTGTCATGACCCCAGCCAGCCAGTCCCTCACGTGCGCCTTCCTCCTCTCTCGTGCCCTTTATAATCAGGATCACACCGTGCCGTGCTCAGACGACCATTTAAACGTCCACCCTGGCCTGGGGCAGGACAGGGTTGAGGCTGGTGTGCCAGGTGCCGAGAGCACACAGGGATCGAAGTCCTGGGCGGGGAGCCAGAGGCTGCCTCCCTGTGCCTTCCTTGTCTTTCTCTTTTGCCCTCTGCCTGCCCCCACCCGCCCCCTTTGCCTCCCTCTTTCTCTGTTCCTCTCCTCCTCTTCCTCCCCTGTGCCTTTGGTGCTGGCTTATATCTTCCTTATAGGCATTGAGAGAGAAGTGGCTTATTAAGGACCTGAGGGCAGAGGCGGAGCAAGGCAGGCGGGGACAGCCGAGAGGCCCCGGAGCAGCCAACCCGCTGAGCAAGGGCGGCCCACCATGGACCACGCTGATCCCAGCCTCCCGCTACTCTCCTGTCCCCAAGAAGGCTCCTCCTTCCTTTGAGCATGTGCCTTCTCCGGGGTCAGCTGGGACAAAGTCCACACACTGCTCCCACAGCAGGAGTTGACCAGTGCCGGGCACTGGGTGTCCCTGACCAAGGTGACCTTGTGTCGGGACTGCTGGGACTGTGAGGGTGTATCTGTCCAGGCTCTGGGAGCAGCCCTGATGCTTGCCGCTCTTCTGCTATGGGTGCTGAACTCGTTCAGAGCTCTGCTCCTGAGCCCTTCCAGGGTCTCCTTGCTGGGCCTCTGCATCCAAACTCCCCTGCACGTAGCCCATAGGTGAGGCGTACAGCGGCCTGTGGCCCCGCCCTTTCAGGTGGTATAGGAGAACTGAAGCAGTGAGCCAGGCTGTGCTGGGCAGTGTACGGGGGGGGGGGGGGCGCAGCCTCGCCTTCAGCCTGCGCTTCAAGATCCTCCTCTGGCTGCCATAGCAGACACTAACAATCCCAGCCCATCCTCCCGCCCACAGACCTGGGAGGGTCTACCCGAAACAGGCACCTGCTAAGTCCACCAAGATGGCGCATGCAGGCTGGGAGGCGGGCACATGTCCTAGCCTGGATTGAGGGTAGAGCACTGTGGGTAGAGATGGGTAAAGAGAGGGCTCAGACCCAGGAAGAATCTACTTCAGGGATGTCAGGATCTCTTCAGGGCTCTCTGTATGCCATATTGTCATAGATCTCTATGGCAGTCTAGGGGACAGGGACAGAATCCAGTTCTGTCTTGAGGGTACCAATGGGTGATCAAACGTCCACAGCCCCAGGCCTAAGGAGGCGAGTCCTGATCCACATGGCCCCAGCCACACTCCTTCCTTCGTCCGGCAGGACCTGGAAGAGCAAGGACTTTCTCCAAGGGTTCTCAGGAGCCACCTGGACTGGTACAGGAGTGCTAACATGCCATGTGGGGTTTGCTGTGAGGTAGAACCAGGATGGGAAGGACATACCCAGGGAGGAGGGAACTTTCCTCCCTGACTGGACATGGCTGGGTGCCATCTCTGTCCCTGAGCAGATCCTACTGGACAATCTGATCACATGTACCCCTCATCTGAGGAGTTCCCCCTAAAGCCCTAACACTAGTTGCTGAGTTTGAATGCAGAAAGCAATCCCTCTGAGGAGATGTCCCTAACATGTGACAGTCATCACTGTGGGAAGAGCTCAGTCACCGTGTGGACATGGGAGACAGTGTGGGTGCTCCACCTGAGGGAGGAGGAGTTGTTCCCATACCTCAAGTCCTATCCATCGCGGGCAAAGGACAGGAGGTGTCTACCCCACTCCAGTCTCCCCTGACAAGCTAAGAGTGACTTTGAGCCCCAGCAGGAGTCATGTCTGAGGTGCTTGAGTCAGGGCAGAAGGGACCCAGGCTCTGAAGCCAGCTAACCTGCTTTCAGACCTTGAATCCCTCCCTGTCTGCTAGGTACCCCAGTTTCTACCCCTGTAGCCATGGCTTGGGGTCCCAGGATAATGTACTCAGAGAGACCACAATGTGACCTCTGCTTGGGGTCTGTGGCAGGAGCTCATTAGCAGGCAGCCTCCAGGAGCCCCTCCCCGCAGCTGCTGAGGGACTGAGCCATAGACCTGGCTCACTGGGCCACCAGTGCATCTGTGGGACTTGGGATGGAGACTTTCCTGGCCGCAGATCAATGATCGCAGTCAGAGGAGTGTGTGGATGGCTTGGATAGGCTCTGCTCTTCCCTCCACCTGGGGAGGACAGAAACTTTTAGAAAAGCCAGGAACATTCCATTCTCTCTGACGCCTCCCAGGGGGTCTTTTTTTGTTTTGGAAGACTGGCATAAGAATCTGGAACAGCTGGACAGCGCTGAGGGAGTGGGCCGAACAGACGCTTTTAGCTGAGGATCCCCCTCTGAGGCCCCCGTAAGGACTGACAGAGGAGTGGTCCCAGGCAGGGCAGTCACCTTGCTGAGGTTTGATGTCTCCAGGCTCCAGGATGCCCCACTCTCAGTGTGGTTCATCTTTTTCTTTACCCATCCATTTGGCAAGCTACGGGTGGCATAAACCTTGCACTAACTCATACCCTTTTTACCAAGATCACTTAGCTCTAGGTGAGCCCTAGGCAATGCCTCTGTTGGCCCATTTTACAGATGGAAAAGCCCCTTCACACACTGGAAACATGGTCTTCAAAGCATGAGCATTGCAGCATGAGGGCTTTCCAACTCAGGGCCATCTGAAGTGGGCTGGGGACAGGGATCAGCTCTTGTAGGCTACCTGCCAGCTGGGGACGGTGGGGTGGGGCTGGTATGTGCAGTTGTTCCAGCAAAATCCTGCAATTAGGAAGAGATTCAACTACCACGGAGCTGTAACAGAGCCCCGCCTCTCCCAGGTTTAGACAGATGTGTGTGTCCCGCACATGTGTTGCAGATTCCTGGAAAGAGAAACATCAGAGAGCCAGTTATGTCTACCCCCACCCCCTTACGCTGTTGCTCACTCTCTACCCGAGGATCCAGAGTCTGTGACATCTGAGGCCTGTGCCTAGAGTGCTCAGGCTGCCCCCTGCTGCCCAGGCTGGTAGGACCTGCTCACTGGTGCTGTCACTGCTTCCTTTCAGAGGGACCCTGTGCTCCATGCCCAGCTTTGTGTTGCTGTAGTCAGGCCAGCCCATGTTGAATACCCCAACACGGGAGCCAGTGAGGAACCTGCTAGCCCGGTCTCAGGGATCTACCCAGGGTGTCTGAGCTCCACACGGGGCTTCCTACTCTGAGTCCTGGGCTACCTAGTCACCCTCCTATAGCACCAGGAAGACCTCCCCCCTTCCTAACTTTTTCCTTCCTTCCTTCCTTCCTTCCTTCCTTCCTTCCTTCCTTCCTTCCTTCCTTCCTCTCTCTCTTCTCTCCTTCCCTGTTCCTGCCCCATCCAGCAACTTAGGGCAACAGGGAACAGTTAACTTCACATTTGCAAGGTGACCTAGGGTCAGATGCCAGGGCTTCAGTCTCTGTCTCTACCTGTGAGGCGGGCCTGCCCCCTCCTGCCTGTCCCCTCTTCTTGGCAGCAATGGCCAATGTTCATGTAAGCATGCATGTGGCTTGGGGGAGGGACATGGTCATGTTGGGTATGCGGGACATGGTGACTGGTGTGCCTTGGGGGGTCCTTGGACCCAGATGTGTCTTTACTGAACTTCCACAGGCAGTTGGGGTGGCCTAGCTCCATGCCAAGGCCTCCCCCACATCATCTTCCACAGGAGTTTAGTTATATGACATGCCCTAAAGTCTGTGCTGTTCAGCAAGCCACTGCTTCCCTCCTGGACCGGGAGCCTCCATGGCTCCCAACTACATTCCTGAGAAAGACCGTTGGGGACCCCACGAATGAACAGGAGCTGAGCAAACACTTAGAATTCTATGCATTTATCACATACTTATTTGGTCATCTTTGTTACATAGCCCTGAATGGCCTAGCACTTGCCCTGTGGTCTAGTATAGCCTCAAACTTATGGAAATCCTCCTGCAACGAGGACTATCCATCATGGTGCTGAGTCACTGGTACCTATAGCCTCTGTAGCTGGCCAGCACTGTAGAGATAACTCTGTAAACACTGATGGATGTGACTCTATCTGGGGTCCTGCCCCCCCCCCCACTCAGGCCATGTTATAGGCTTGGTTCTCAGCCACGATTCTATGGGAGGTGGCAAGACCCAGGGAAAGACCTTGGGTCAGGGGACTCTTGAAAAAGAACTGGCGCATTTCTTAAGGTGCTTCTCAGCCATCCGAAGTTCTTCAGGTGAAAATTCTTTGTTTAGCTCTGTACCCCATTTTTAATAGGGTTATTTGGTTTTCTGGGGTCTAACTTCTTGAGTTCTTTATATACATTGGATATTAGCCCTCTGTCGGATGTAGGGTTGGAGAAGGTCTTTTCCCAATTTGTTGGATGCCGTTTTTGTCCTTTTGACAGTGTCCTTTGCCTTACAGAAACTTTGTAATTTTATGAGGTCCCATTTGTCAATTCTTGATGTTAGAGCATAAGCTATTGGTGTTCTGTTCAGGAACATTCCCCCTGTGCCCATGTCCTCAAGGGTCTTCCCCAGTTTCTTTTCTATTAGTTTCAGTGTGTCTGGCTTTATGTGGAGGTCCTTGATACACTTGGAGTTGAGCTTAGTACACAATGAATTCATGAAATTCTTAGACAAATGGATGGAGCTGGAGAACATCATCCTAAGTGAGGTAACACAGTCTCAAAAGAACACTCATGGTATGCACTCACTGATAAGTAGATATTAGCCTAGAAGCTTGGAATACCCAAGACACAACCCACATATCAAATGATGTTCAAGAAGAAGAAAGGAGTGGCCCCTGGTTGTGGAAAGGCTCAGTGCAGCAGTGTAGGGGAATACCAGAACAGGGAAGTGGGAAGGGGTGGATGGGGGAACAGGGAGAGGGAAGAGGGCTTATGCGACTTTCAGGGAGGGGGGAAACCCAGGAAAGAGGAAATCATTTGAAATGTAAATAAAGAATATATCAAATTAAAAAAAACCAACAGACAGTGGAAAAAAGAAAGAAAGAAAAGAAAAAAGTACTGGCACAGTGGCCCTTCTTTCTCTTCTTTGTCCTATAACAAGTGATGAACAGTTTCTCTGTGTCACATCTTCCTGTCATATGTTCACTACCCCCTGAGAGACCTAGAAGTGACGCGAGGATCATGGACCACTACCTCCAAAGCTGAGCTACATAACACGTTTCCCTCTATAAGCTGCTCGTCCCGGGGCATTTCTTATGAAGACTCAGAGCCAACTGACACAGCAAGGGAAAGCGTGAACTGCAGTTAGCTTACGTCCAACCAGTCCGTGTCTCACTTGCTCCATGGTGGTCAGATCCCAAGCTGAGCCATTGTGAAGCAGGACTTGGTAGAACAAGCGGGGCTGCCTGGGTTCGACCCAGTCCAGTGTTGGGGTATGCTTTCTAGGAACCCAGCCCAGTGGTAGCCAGTGTACCCTGTGAGTACACATTCGATGTCCAGACTTAAGCGTGCCTCCCCCTCACAATCTGGGGGTGCCACCTGAAGCCCAAGTATCTAAAATACTCCCAGTGACATTTCCCCTGTTGACCGCCATGATCCTGCCATGGCCCCCACTATGTGGAGAGACACTTGGGGGCTCTCTCGTGCCTCTGCCCACGTACAATCCCAGGATCCTAGCGGTGCACAGCGTCATGGGAGGAGTGTGGGCTCGCTGGCCTTCCACGTGCAGAGCAGAGGATGGTTACTTGAATGCACTGGGACTTGGAGGTTCAGGACTGGGGAAGTAACACATTGCCTTCCCCAATCCTGCAGTCACGTGGGACAAGTTTTCCCAAGGTCACCCAACCGACTGGCTGCATTTTCCTATAAGCCCCGTGACCCTGCCGTGAACTTGCAGCGGCCTTCCGACTCCCATAGCAGCATGTTCAACACACACGGCCACGGCTGAGGTTTGCATTTTTCATGTGGCAGGCTAGCGAAGGTACTTCATTGTCATCAAGGGCTTTGATCTCTCCCCACTCCCTCCTCCAGCCTGGAGGGATCAGAAATGCCCAAGATGAAGGCACATCTAAAGTATTCCAGAACCTTCTTCGGGATGCCCTGCCAGACAGAAATGTCAAAGGAAATTAGCGAGAGGTGATGTCAGGCTCAAGGAAGCAACATTCCGTCAGTGGTCCCCTTCTCTCCCCAAACTGAATTATTCATCATTTCCGTCTTAATAAAATAATTACTGCCTCGTTTGCCCTCCCTGCAAGGGGGACTTGCTTCCTATCAGAATGTGAAAAGGGCTAGGGAGGAGGTCCCAGGGGAGGAGCAGGAGGCCACTGGTCCCTCCACCGTGCTCACCCGCTTCATCCAGATCCACCCCCATCCCCTCTTAGTGACTAACATACGGCTGACTTCCAGGTTGCCAGCCTGACCACCGAGACCCTTCTCTTATGATGGCTTCAGGGGAAATGTTGAATGGCTCTGATCAGTATTCCAGGAACTCAAGGACTGCCATGAGGTACCAAAGTAGGAACAGTGGTGACAGGGAGAGATAGAAGAGGACATGGGATTCTGCTGTTGTTGTGTGCCAGAGGGTCCTATCAGTGACCTCGCTAGGGATGCTGTGAAGCACATTTAGGGCATGGTACCTATCATCTGTCCCCATGGCCAGTGGTTGTCCTCCAGCGGTGTAGCCCTGATCCTCCGGCATGGTACTTAAGTCCAACACCTCTGAGTCCATGTCATGACCCACCCATGGCACCCAAGAGCACTCCAGTAACCTCAGCCTCAAGCCTCATGCCCTGTGTTCCCAGACCACATAATCTAACTAGTCTCCTCACCCCCAGGACAATATAGAGAACTCTGGGATTGCTGCTCTTCCTGCCTCGGTTTCCCTGTGTCTTGTGGCTGTCAGACACAGCTGGAATCCGACAGGCTCCTCACCTGTCCTGGTACATGGCTCCGGGGAATGAAGGCGAGCTTTCTAGGAATGGCAGAGCACAGGCCTGGGGAGAGACCCCAGGGGCAGCCCCAGAGAGCGTTTGAAGCTGGCTCTGTGCCCTCCACCTTGGGGGCTCCAGCAACTGTGAGATGGGAAGGCGTTGTCTGACTTCTCTCTTTGCTGTGATCAGAGAGGCAAGAAGCCAACTAACAAGGAGCAAGTTGAGGAAGAAAGGGTTTTTTTTGGCTCTCAGTCAGAGGGGATGGTCTAAAGGCATGGTGGCAGGACTAAGAGATGGCTGGTCGCCTTGTGTCAGCAGTCAGGGGACAGAGAGGGAGACGAATGCCAGTGTTCGACGTGTTTTCTCCTTTTTGCTCAGTATAGGATGTCAGCCCCTGGAACGGTCCAGCCACATTCAGAGTGAGTCTTCTCTCCTCAGTTAAACCTCTGGACACCTCAGAAATCTCTTTTTTTAAGGGGATTTGATATCTAGCCAGGCTGCCAGTGCACAATAGCCATTATAGGATGGGAGCCCACAGAGCACTCAACAGGGAGCCTACGTTCCTCTTAGCTCCCTACCCAGGACCTGGGCCGTGATTCTTTGGCCTCAGTTTCTTCCTCTGCAGAATGGGCAGAAGGCTAGTGTCATCTAAAGTCTGGCTTCAATGACTGTGGTGCCAGCTTTGTCTCCTGTTCTTATCGGATGGCAGTGGGGTAGCAGCCACCGGTATGTAGGAAACCAGACATAGCATGGCCATCTTCATTACCCTCTGTCACCCTGTCTTCCTGTGCACCAAATAGGTTCCCTGAAGCCCACATACCTGCTCTTGCCGCCTCAGAGACTTCCAGGGGCAGACCGACTTCTTTTGAGTCTGTACACAGCATCAGACCTGGCACTGTGGGGAACTCGGTGGATAAAGGCCACTGTTGGTGCCCGTGTCTGCCTGGGGCAGCTGTTGGGTGGAATGGGGAGTGATTGCTTAGAGCAGGCACTCGCCGGGTCAGACCGCCAGCATCCCGATGACAACTCAGAGGAGTCCCGAGCACGTGACCTTCAGTCCGGGACCTCAGCTTCTTCCTACACAGAACGGGGGGAAGGCCAGGGTCATTGAAGAGGGGGTTTCGAGTGCTGTGGGGCTGAGAGTGCTGGTCTTGGGTCTCTGTCTCTTACAGGATAGCAGTGGGACAGTGGCCCAGTAAACAGACAGGGAAACTGAGTCACTGGCAGTACATGACCCAGGGCCAAGAGACAGCGGCCAGGTAATTGGCCAAAGAAACTGGCCTCATGGCTCAGTCTTGATATCATAACTGAACATCTTTCTGAATGAAAGATTGTAGGAACACGGGCTCCAGAACCCGGATCCTCGAGTCATTGGGATGAGCTGCCCAGCCTGGTCATTGCAAGGAAACAGCCTTGTGTGAGGGACTGAGTTTCTAATCTAGGATGTATACTGCAGCTGATGGTGGGGTGAGAGGCCAGTGAGGGGGCTTCCACAGCTCGAGTCACGTTTTGAGCAGGGATTGACAGAAAAGATGCCAACACACAGTAGGTGCTTCATGTGTGAGGTATGTGAGGTGTGTGTGAGGTGTGTGAGATGTGTATGTGTGTGTGTGTTGGGTCTCTGGTGCGGGGCAGGAGAGGCGTTGGACCCAAAAGTTTCAGGGACTAGCAGGCCAGGCTTACGCCTTGCCCCGGCTTGGAACTGTACATGTTGGAGTGGCAAAGCAATCTGTTGTTTAACTTCGGGGGCTGAGGCCAGTGCTTTGTGCTTATTGAATTTAGAAAGGGTGAGAAGGAAAGTTTGGCGGATCTGGGGAGATGCTGTCCTTCTCTTGTTCCCTGCCTTGGTGCGGTGCTGTGTGCATACAAATGGCCTGATTAACTAACTGTTCAGTGGGGGCCTCGTGCTCACCACCTGCAGCGAAGCCTGCCTCCCCACACTGCGCTGGAAGCCTGCAGACAGGTGGGAGGAAGCTCCCAGCAGGGGCCCCACCCCCAGGAGACCTGGGAACCCAACCTGGGCCATGGCTGAGTGTCTAGTGTCTTTATTTGGGGGTTTTTGAGCTAGCATGAACTCATTCATCAATGGTGTGCACAGGGGGGTTAATTTTGGACCACAGTGAACTGGATACGTTTGTACAATTTGGAACTTTCCTGGCTAGATCAGCAAAATGGATGCAGACGGCTTCACTGCCAAGTGACATCAGAATTCTCTAAGACGACCAATCTCCATGGAAGAATTGTCATGGCTGGAGAGGTTGGAGAGGGCTCTGTGGGCTGGGATAGGTGGGGACTTTTGTGTGACAGTCACTGTGAGATGTTTGCTGGGGGTGAAATGTGTCCTGTCAGAGAAGGTTCAACCAAAACCCTCGAGTTCAGAGGGACTGGGGCTGTTTAGGAAATTGGAGGGCACATCCATTGGCAGCAAGGCAGGAAGCCTTGAGTGCCTCACTAACAAGGTGGCCTTTTGCCACCTTGTGCACAAGGGGGGGTATTGGGGGATTTGAGGCAGCGGAGGGTCGTGTGGGCAGAGTGGCCGTCTGTCAGTGGGATGGGTTGAGCTGTCATTGTGGCGTGAGGATTTGTAGGGGAATCACTTCTGTAGGAGTGCCTGAAACTGTACTCTGACCATGTTCTCTGGGGTTGGTGAGAGGCTAAAAGGTAAGCAAAAGCTGCGAGTCAGACAGAGACAGAGAGACAAAGAGACAGAGAGACTGGTCAGTGGGCTAGCCTGAGATAGGGAAGCAACCATGGGGGCTGGGGGAGCTGGGGCTGATAGTAGCCTAGTGATGGATGTGTGTAGGCCAGCCTCACCTGCAGCCTGACCTGGCTGAGGGTCAGGCACCTGATGGTCAGGGACCCCGCCATGCTGCTCACACTCTACAGAAACAGAGTGGAAAGTGCACACGGGCCTGGACCCCAGTGCTGGGGAAGTGACCCTCATTAGCTTCTCACTGTGTGCCAGGCCCACGTGACCCCCACCCTCACTATGCTCTCTGCGGTCTGGTGCACAGGCTTGGGTGTCTGCGTGTCAGAGAAAGGCTGGAGGCAGATGTTGGCTGTTCTCCCACTCGGAGCAGAGCCCTCCCACCACCAGGACGTCAGTGTTTACCTTCCCAGCTCAGTCTCTGCTCCCCCGACACTTCCCTCTTAATTCAGAAGAACTATATCAATCTCTCCTCTCTTCACAGTGTAAAGCTGGTGACTCCCCCAGGATGCCAGGGAAAGGCATGACTGCTCCCCGGGCACCGGCATGTAGGCTTCCCTCTGCCGTCGTGGGGATGGGGTGGCAGCATCTTTAGGGAGCTCGGAGCTAGCGTTTTCTCATTTCCGCTGGTTTTAATGCTGCTGCCATCCCAGGGGCCCTGTGCCCGAGACCAGCAGGCACTTCCCGAGTTTGTATTTTGTTCTTTTATAAACACACAGACTCACTATAGAGGAAATATTGAAGGGGGGTGCTTACCCACAATCCCGCTCGCTCACAGAGGGGAATAGAACTTGCTCCTTACAGCAGCTATGCCCTTGAAATGACATTGGCATGCTCTTTGCAGACCTGGTGGCTCTCAGCTGCTGGAGCTGCTAAGTCCCCAGCCCTACCCTCAGGCCACGGCCCCGGAAGGCCACTGGGGCTCCTGCCACCCCCAGAGGAGAGCTCCGCAGAGCAGAAAGGTCAGTGCTGTCCAACTCTCAGAGCCCTCTTTGGAGAGTCCTCTAGGGCTGTCCACCCGAATGGCAAGGATGGAAATGTCATGGATGCCTGGGACAGTGTTCTCATGACCCAAGCTCAGCACTATCCTTTGGGGACAGAGCACCAGCTTGTGATCTCCACTGGCAAAGTAGAGGCTTCACCCCACATTCTCATTATTATTATTATTATTATCATCATCATCATCATCATCATCATCATCATCATTACTATTACTATTATTATTATTACTAATTTATTCACTTTACATGCCAATTGTAGCCCCACCCCACCCCACCCCACCCCACATTCTCTTACCTCCCTTGCTGCCGTGGCACTGGGAGCCTGTCCTCGGTGCCGTCCCCCATGCAGGAGTCTACTCTGCGGGGCCAGAGCTGCTCCCCACACTGCAGGTGGAACAAGGCTGGAAGCCTCAGCTCCCCAGAGCTGTCCCAGCCCCCCGTGGCTTCAGGAGCCAGGTCTGAGCCCCGAGGCCCGCAGGGCCACCCCAGTGTGAGCACACAGCTGTGCTCCCCACACTGCCTGCCCCACGTCTGTATCTGTCACATGCTTAGGTTCTCGGTCCTCCCAAACATGACCTCCCACCCGTGGTCAGCATCTCAAGTCAGCGTCGCATGGTGACTGGATTGCAGAAAGCTCAGGCTGTTCCCTCGGAGCCAGGGCTTGAGCCGGGATATTGCACCTCCCCTTCCCAGTTCAAAGCCCCACCGATGATGGCGGGCCTATCGCTGTTGGGATCCTTGCTCTTCCACTGAGTTGCTGTGTGACCTGGGACAAGTCAATCAACTTCTCTGAACTACTATGTACTCATTCAGGAGATGGGAAATGACCAACACTCCTTGAGGAGTTGCTGTGAAGGTATATTTGAGTGTTGCCTATAAATGAGAAGGGAGGAGCCTGACGGTGGGTGTTCCATGGAGCAATGGTGGTGGCAGGAGCAGTGGTGATGATGGTGATGATGGTGGTGAAGGGGATGCTGGCGATGAAGTGATGATGGTGGCGTTAGTGATGAAGATAGCGGTGATGGCGATGACACAAGTCAAAGCCGGGGTCTGAATGATAGGCCCAAAGCTCAGGAGTGAATCTCACAGCCATGGTTCTCAGCGCTGCCCGCTGGGAGAGTCGTCAGGGAATATCCTGGTTCTGAGCTGAGAGTTGATGAATGACACCCACCAACCAAGTCCCCTTCGGAATTCAGACCTGTCCGCTCTCGAAGCACCTGTGTCCTGTCACGCTCCTCCAGCCCCACGGCTGGCGAGTCAAGCACACTTGTCCCCAGTCCTAGCTCACACTGTCTCCCTGAGAGCTCTGATATGAGTCAGGCTTGGGCCCACCCAGAGATTCTGACAATGCTGTCGGGTTGTGGTGGGGTCCCCGTCTGTCTGCAAAGGCTCCCCAGGTGATCACAGTCGCAGCGGGGCTTGTGATTCTCCCAAAGTACTCAGCTCCTTCTCACCACGATGCTGCCTGGCAAGGTACCCTTTCCCCTACCCAAGGTCTGTGGGAAGGTGGCAGGCACAGGCAGTGCTCTCCTGGGAGCCTGTCACAAGAGAGGGGCAGCTGTTGTTGCCATTTGAAAAGGGGGTGAAAGCCAGAGGTCCCCATGATGTAGTGAGGCCACACTGAGCAGGTCTCAGCCCCAGAGGCAGGCAGCCAGGGGAGGAATGCGGCCTCCTCTTAAGCCACACGAGGAAATAGGCCCCGTGGAATTCCTAGGTGTCTTAGTCACTGTTCTGTTGCTGTGAAGAGACACACCATCAAGAAGGCAGCCCTCAGGAGAAAGCATTTAATTGGGAGCTTGCCTGTAATTCCAGTTTAGTTCATTATCATCATGGCAGGGAGTGTGGTGGCAGGCAGGCAGGCATGGTATAGAGAGAGAGGGAGAGAGGGAGAGAGACACAGACAGAGAGACAGAGAGAGAGACAGAGAGAGACACACAGAGAGGTAAATAGACAGATAGAGACAGAGAGAGGTAGAGAGACAGAGACAGAGAAAGACAGAGTCAGAGAAACAGAGACACAGACAGAGAGAAACAGAGAGAGAAGTAGACAGAGACAGAGAGAGACACAGAAAGACAGAAAGGTATACAGAAACAGACAGAGACAGAGAGGTAGACAGTCAGAGACAGAGACAGAGACAGAGAGACAGAGATCAGACACTAGGCTGGGCCTGGCATGGACTCCTGAAACCTCAGAGCCCGCCTTCAGTGACACAGCTCCTCCAGCAAGGCTACACCTATTTCAACAAAGCCACGCCTCTTCAAATATTGCCACTCCCTGGTGACTATAGGGGACATTCTAATGCAAACCACCGTCCCAGGGTCACACACAGCAAATTGTCCTATGTGTATAGGGTCCGCGTCATCCACTCGTCTAACCTCAGCTGTCTATCTGTCCACTCTCCACCCATCCCCCGTGTTTCCATCTGTATGTGCATTCACTTATTCATTCCTTACCCACCCGCTGACCCATCCATCCATCCATCCATCCGTCCATCCGTCCATCCGTCCGTCCATCCACCCACCCATCAAGCCAGGCACCTTCCATTCTCCATCCACAAATCTCCTCCATCTATTGACCATCTGCTAATCCTGCTAATCATTCAGTTGTCCACTGAACATTTGTTAATATATCTTCCTGTTTTTCTTTCCAGCATCCATCCATCCATCCATCCATCCATCCATCCATCCATCCATCCAATTTTCTACTCATCCACTTATCCTCCACCATCAACCTATCTACTACCTCTCTATCTGCCCATCCATCTTCACTCTGCTCTCTCTCCATCTTCCTTCTACCCGTGTATCCATTCACCACCCACCGGTCTATCCACCTCCCACTCTTCCTAATCCACTCAACCACCCGGTCACCCACCTGCCCCTAGTCATCATCCATTCATCTGCATGCCCGTCCACCTGCCCGTCCTCTCACCCACTCATAAGCTTCGTAGAACACAGTAGTGAGGTCATATGCACACAGAGCTTTCCCAGCATTCTCTGCTCCTTCCTGAGCCTCAGCTAGGCGGGGACACCATAGGCATCTCGGGCAGAGGGGCTAGTGACGAACAGAATCAAAGCGAAGCTGTATCCCAGAGAGGGAGCGGTTAGGCAGAGGAAAGGGCCTGGGGTCCCAAAGGATGAACTGGGTGCAGGTGGCCCCGCCCTGCCTCAGGCAGAGCCTTCCTCCCTGCTTCCCCTCTTCCTCATGGCCACCGTGCATGTCCACACTTCCTGTCACAAAAAGCTCCTTCACAGCTTTTCCCTTTTATGAGGGTGCAGTGTTTCTCAGTGAGGGTTTGGGGCCTCTGTGCTCCCCAGTTGTCTTTGCACTCAAGCCCCAGGATTGACAGAAGTCCACTGATGAACTCACAAGGGTTGTCCCGTCTCTGTTACCTTGATGTGCTCTAACTGGTGGTTGTGGCCGATCTGAAAGAGGCCAAGCAGCTGGGACATCTAAGGAGGGACTGTGGAGTGAAGCCCATTTCTCCCTCCCGGAGGTGTTCTGCCTTGAACTGGAGTTCCTAGGGCATCGCATACCACACTGACAGCATTCTCTGTGGCTGGGAGGAGGCCCGCCCAGTGCTGGCAGTGGAGACCCTCTATCCCATCTGCAGATAGGTGGTCCTCTCTCTGGTGACCCTGGCTGCTCACCATGGCCATACTCTTCCTTCGGTCTGGTACATTCTGCTTTGGGGTGTTAGTGGGGTTGGAGTTGTCACTGGGCAGGTCACCAAATGCCATTTTCTCTTCCTGTTCCATCCCCAATCCTTACATAGTCCATGACTTGGGAGTAAGATCCAGCCTTGGAGGGAGGCCTGAGCTCCCAGACCCTGAATGCTCTGGGGCTGGATATTTCATCTCCAGCAGAGGGGTACTTGGCTCTCCGGCTCCTGTTCCCCCTTGGGAGTACCTTGGGCTCACAGCTATAGTCACAGAACACAGGGACAGCAGGCCTGTGGAGTATTTCAGGACAAGAGTGAAAATTCTGGGCTGATTAAAGGAGCACCTTCCCACCTGAAGGGTGGGGACACTCAGGGCAGGCTTCTAGAAGGAAGTAGCAGCCGAGTGACCTGGTCAGGAAAACAGAGTCGTGGAGGACACAGCAGATGGTGGCGTGTCCTTCCCTGAGGGTCCTGGAGCACCTAGAGTCCTCCCAACTGGTGAGAGGAAGTGTGGTGGGGTGAGGGGGAGCTGAGCCCAGAGGCCTTGGCCTCATGCCGAAACCAAGCCCATGCTGGACACAATCCCCCAGGCAGGGCTGGGCAGGGAGGAGAACCCACCCGACAGATGAGGAGGTCTTTCCTACCCAGCCCATTTTGTGGCAGGATGGTAGCCCGGTCCATTAAACCATACCATTAAACAGGGCTGTGTGGAGGCTGGTTCTACGTGTGGGCCTCATTACTGTCATCATTAGCTTCCCACAGTGAGGCCACCACAGTCCAGAGCCAGCTGTAATGGGAACTGGCTAGGCCGGGCCAAATCAAATCTTCCCCAGCTCCATTACACAAAGGAACTCCCCCATCCCCCAATAGCGATGGGGCTGCCATGCTCATGAAGGCATTCTAGTGTTGCTGTCCACCGTAGATTTATTTCCTTGATCCTCTTACCAAACACAGTGCTGAGGCCCTGGCATATGGTGTGGATGGTTTTCATGCTAGGGTTGACAGACAGCTCGCCAGGCATGTTCCTCCAGCCTTGGGGTCAGCCAGCTGTCATTCTGACAACAGCTAATTAATTTTCATGATATTAAGATATAAAAAAGAAAGGTTACTATCGGTGACACGCGCGCAATGGCCAAAAGCAAATACCTACAGACATTGTGCTAAGGGAGCCTGAGGAGCCGGAGCTCAGCCAGGTACCGTGGCGAATAGTCTGCTGCTGATCAAGAGGTGAGCAGGGAGGGGGGGCAGGGTGTGTGTCCCACAGAGCCCCAGCCTAGAGGGAAGCGTGATCCCTGAAGGGATAGCACCAACACAGTGGGTGTCGAGGGGTCCATGTTGGGGAAAGCCTGGCTCAGCCTGGGGCACTCCAGACCATTAGGTCACAGCATCTAACAGGGACTACTTTGGGATGGGAAGGGGCATTTTCTGCTTGAGGACACCAGGGAGCTGGAGACATATAGAAGCTGGGCTTCTGGGTTCCGTGGTGGCCGGGGATAGTGGGTGAGTCACCATTCCTGCTGGATCGCCCTGGATGTTTCTCATGCAGCAATGCAAAACTCTTCCTCTGTGTTACTTAAAATCAGGCCTAGCAGTATATCCCTGTCATCCCAGTATTCCGGAATCAGATGCAGAAGGATTGCTGCCAGTTTGAGGCAGTTCTGGACTGCATAGTGTTTTCTAGGGTGACTGGGACTACTGAGTGAGAGCTCTCTCAAAACAAGCCAGGCCTCCTCGGCCAGCCCTGGAACTCAGCCTCACTCAGGGCTCTATGCCTGGTTCTGATGTACTCTGGTTGGTTAATGGCTAACCCTGGGAGGCGGGAGCTTCTGGGTGGTCTCTGCTCACTCCCAAGTGTCTAGGTCCTGGGAAAGGTTGCCTTGTCCTCAGTGCTCAGTGCTCAGTAAGCACTCAGCCTAGTGAGTGCTTGGGACTCAGTACTAGACGAATGACTGCGAGAGAGGCAGGCTTGACAATGGGAGGCTGTGTGGAAACTGGCTGGCTCCAGGCCACATGTGGCTCCTGTTCTTTCTTTCTCAGCCTTTCGCATGCTGATGGGCACCCTACCTCTGAATATCAGCAAGTTCTTACCTAGGACCCCACTCTTCAATTGGTGGGACATACCATCTTGAGGTGAAGGGGTACAGAGGTCAGGGTTGAAGGTGTGTTCAGGGGACACAGCCCTGCCCACGGCGTTCTTTTGAGAAACCAGGTGGATACTGCAGTAGGGTAGAGGTCATCCTAGCACCAGGTTGGGCAGGTAAGTTACCAAGCAAGGAAGGCCCGAATGACAGGTCAGTCCCCAGGGTGCTAGGGTCCTGGGTGAGCTGTCTGGGGAGGGGGCTCTGTGTGGCAGCGCCTTGAGCTCTACATGGAAAGATGGGGGTCACCTGTCACAAGATGTGAGAGTCTGGGATCAGATGTCAGCAGTGCCTGGCCCTTTGTGCAGAAAGAATGACTGATGGCCGCTGAGAGGGGCCTGGGAATCGTATTGAGAGTGAGCTTGGATACAGACATAGTGAGTTCTAAACCCTGCCAACCAGATGACTACACACAGAACACGAGACTGCTAAGGGCCAGGGCGTGGACCCCAGGCCCACCCAGCTGGGGCTACTAAGGCATCCAGGCTACACACCAGACATTTCGGCTATGGCCAAGACAGGCAGATGCAGGGCGATAGGGCGTGATCCATGCCTTAATTATCCCAAGCTTGCTGTGTCTTGCCAAAACCATAGCCACCCTGTCAAAAGAAAGAAAAACATTTGGATCCAGCACATGGCACAAGGACTGTGTGGATGGCGTGGGCGGCATTCAGGATCGTGTGTCGCCATGGCTGTCTGCCCGGGTCCCCCAAGCCAAGTTAGGAGTATGAGCACCACACCCACCCAAGTGCTACTTCCCTTGTAGGGTACAGCTTTGATGCTTCAGTGACAAACCAACGTCCCTTCTTGGTCAGCAGGTATCATGTGGGTTAAAGGAGGGAAGCTAAGGCAGGAGAGGCCTCACTAGGCAAGACGCACTGTCCGCGCCCCCAGTCCTGCAACCAGAGCCCTTTCTTTGAGGCTTAGGGACCCACTCCCAATGGATGGGTGCCCCCACTGGTTCCCACGGAAACCTATGAACTAAATGGTGTCTTTCCTGTCCCTCCCTCCCTCACAATCAAGCAGGTGTCAGCAACGTCTCTCAGCTGTGGCAAGGACTAGTCTTGAGCCCTGATGGTAGAAAGGATGCCATGAAGATGCTTGTAATTGTGGGTTCAGAGGGAGATGCCAGGCGAGGCAACTGTAGAGTCCCTCCCAACAAGAGTGGTGTTCACAGGTGGCCCATGTCTCACGGTCACCACCAGGTGTCTCGCTGGATCTGTCTTGTTCCATCCAGCACCCGTCATTACCATCCGGGCCCTATCTTCTGGTGAGAACTTGCCTCATGGCGGCATGGCAGGCTCATAGCTACCAGGCTGTCAGGACCTGGCGTTACCTGAAGCGGGTTCTTCGCATTTGGAATGCATGTTACTGAGAAGGATAGTTTGAGGTCCCATGACTCATGTCCTTAGAAGAGACACTGAGACACAGGGTATGTATGGAGTGTGTGTGACTTTAACAGGGTTAAAGGTAGTGGGACCACAGGAATACCAATCTGCTGCCACCAAAGGACAACTGCCAGGGGACACAGGAGGGCACATTCCCACAGCCTCGCCCTGGTTGGGAACCTCTGTCCCTTCCCTATGAGAGGGTAGGTGCTGTCACATCCAAACCTACCATACTACTTGCTAGTACTAGGTGTCGAGTCTCAGCCTAGCCATTCTCTTTAGGGGACCACCACACACCTGGAAGTGAGGGAGCCGTGTTCCCAAACTTTCCCCAGAAACGAATTGGAAGAGTCAAGAGTCACACTCATCCGCGGAGGTGATAGACCCAGAATTCAAACTCATGCGACCTCAAAGGCTCTCTCCTTTGTCTGCAAGGGTGATTTCCCCAGCTTTTCCAAGCACTGAAGTGTTTTCATGCTTTTCCCCAGAAAACACCGGGGTGAGAAAAAGCTCATTGACAAAGGCGTAAGGAGGATGGCGTAAAGTGGGTGGAGCTTCATCACGGGAGCGCTCACACGCACAGCTCTGTAGAGCTCTTAAGCTTCTTCCCACAGCCTTTCAGGTCCCAATAGAACCACCGTCAGTTTGTCTCTGGTAAAGCCTGGCTCCCCCGTGACGGGGTGTCACCCCCTGCAGCCCTGCACGTCCTCATCCAGCCAACCTGCCCGCTGGCTCCCTTAGAGGCACAATCCGTAAAATCTGATGGTGACAAACTGGACACGGGGAAGGAAGGCCGCTGGGGTCCTTGACTCCAGGACTGTGGGAAGGTGTGAGCCGGCAGGAGCCCAGCAGCCTTGCTGGGATGTGTGAGTTACACACTTAAACACATTGCTTCACACGGACTCCTCGGCCATGGGCCCAGCATGTGATATCTGTAGCCAGGAGAGTTCTTGAGAGATTGAGGTCCTCAGAATGGTGGGCCTTTGAGGTCTTTCCCTGACCCTGTCCTTTCACCAGCCCTCCACACTCATGAAGCCCTACCTACTTTCCTGTATTTCATACCTTGGTCATTGGGGCCCTAATTGCAAAGGAACCCAAATGACACCATCTTTAAAATTTTTATTACATTTATTTTATATATGTGCATGCATGCATGTGTGTGTGTGTGTGCCACAGCACTGCTATGGAGGTCAGAGGACAACCTGTAAAAGTCAATTCTCTGCTTCCAACACTTGAGGTTCTGGGAACAAACTCAAGTCTTTAGTATGGTAGTGGGTGCCCTTACCCACTGAGCCATCCTGCCTGCCCTGGCATCATCTGTATGAGACGGTGGGAGACTTCTGAGCTGGAAGGCTGTACTATAATGAGCACTAGAACACAAAATTAAAAGAAAAAAAAAGCAGAAGAAAAAAGTTGAAAGGAGTTTCACCTCCTGACTTGAGAATGAGCTGACGTTCGAAGTGAACAGCTGGGCGGAACCTGCAAAGCCCCCGGAGCTTGTGGCCCTCATCAACCTGAATCAGGGACCAGAGTCTTCACGGACAAATAAACCTCTGAAGGGCCTGGCGGTGGTGGCACACGCCTGTAATCCCAGCACTTGAGAGGCAGAGGCAGGTGGATTTCTGAGTTCAAGGCCAGCCTGGTCTACAGAGTGAGTTCTAGGACAGTGAGGGCTACACAGAGAAACCCTGTCTTGAGCCCCTCCACCCCACCCCCCCAAAAAAAAACCTCTGACGGGCCATAAAAATCCAGGCAGCAGGCAAGTCAGCAGACACTGGTCTCCAAATACCTCAGTGCACCAAACCACATACACTGGCAGTCAAGGGCCTTCAGGGGACCAGCGTCTTCTGTCTCTGGCCTTGCTCTGACCTGGTGACGGCTGAGTATCTGGCACCCTGTTGGCCCGACTAAGCACAACTGAGGCTGTGTCCAGTTAACCTCTGTAGCTGCGGAGGAGCGAATGCTGCAGTCTGCGTCCACTGCCCTTTCCCCACCGGTGGACACAAGCAGGACAGCTTGCTATGAACATTCAGCCTCCACCGGCCGGTGCCCCACCTCCCCACTGCTGGCGGGTGAGTCTCTGCTGGGGTCTGTGGCATCACTTAGAGCTAGACTGTTAGGTTATTGATTCGTTCATTCGTGAGTTGTTTCCCTTTCCCTGATGTTTGAACAATACATTGCATCACTGTCTATGTAAAAGCGATCTGCACCACTGACCCAGCTGCCTGTCATTGTGGCATCCTGGTCCCAGCCCTCTGCCTTCTTCTGGTCCTTATCTCCTGGCAGCTGCGTTGAAGTGAGCCCCTCACCTCAAAGTCAGGCAGGCCCTTAGATAGCTGAGGGCCACAGAATGTAGCACCTGCTCACCCACGGACATGTGCTGAGTGGTTGGGTGTGTGGCGGAGGGCCAGCCTCACTGACTCTCCTCACCCTCTTACAGGATGTCTTAGTCTTATTTCTATTGCTATGGAAAAAATAACCTGACAGGGGACGTAGAGGGAGGAGGGGAACCAGTGGCCACTGTTTGAGCTCACTCAGGCATGCAGGCTGCCTTGCTGAGCCGGGTGGCCGATTGCCAAGGACCTTTGCCCTTAGCTGAAGATGATGCTGGACTTGCCCCCGCCTGTGCTCACTAGAGCAAAGGTTCGTGAACCCAGAGGTGTCAAGCCACAGTCAAGTTCTCTCTCAGTTCTAAAGACAGGAAGTCATTTGGAAATGAGGGTGGGTCAGGCCAGGCTGCTCTGACAGTTATGAAGGAAGATGTTTCTGTCTCCCTGGCTCGTGGTGGCTCTGGACCTTTTGGTGTATGGTCCCTTTCTCCCTGCCTTTCCATGTCCTTCTCTTTGTGGCTTCTCCTCTTCTGCCTGTTTTAAGGACACTGGTCATTGGCTGTAGAGTCACTCAGATACTAGGATGGCCTCCTGTTTGAAGTTCTTGACTTCATGACATCCGAAGACCCTTTTCTACATAAGTTGTGCAGGAAGCGTCCCCTCAAATGATCATGTACTGGAGGCCTGGTCCCAGCCAATGACACTGTTGAGATGTGATTAGATCTAGGGGTGCTATCTTTATCAGTAGGTTCATCTGTTGACCAGCTCATAGCTCAATGGGTCCTTAGGAATGGAGCCTGAAGGAGTCTAGCAAGCACTAGCGGGGGCAATGTTGGAGGATGTCTTGGCTCAGCCTCTTCTGTCTGCCTTTTCTCTGCTTCATGCCTGCCACGAACTGGGCAACTTTATTCCATCATGATCCCCAACTCTCTCCATGTTCTGTCTGCCTCACCCTCTGAGACTCTGAGCCCAAATAAATCCTTCCTCCCTTGAGTTGCCCTTTTACGTGACTGTCATAGTTACGGGTCTGGGAAAGACAAGTCTGAGCTGAAGTTGTGAGTTGGGACGTGAATATGTTGGGAGTGTGGGGGGGGGGTCAGTATCTGACATATTCTCAGCCCCGGAAGGGCTGATGCTGCAGTCTCTCTTTTTCCCTGGCTTGGCCTTAGAGCACCCCTAACTCTTGCTTCCTTGAGGACCAACTCTTTAAAGCCTGCGTACTGCCCTCCTCTCTTGGTCCGTGGTCCTGAGATGTCTTCTGTGTCTGCACAGAAGGCTACTGCGTGTCCCATTTCTGAGGATCAAAGTGCACTACCGCGGAGCCCGCCAATAAGATCGGGTGAGCCTCTGCTTCCCTTTCACACTCCTCTCATTCTATCCACAGGGTTTGGGGATGTGGGAACTGCCTGCACCACACACAGGAAAGAATAGAACCTAGATGGGCCTGGAGCATGAACGCATCCTCCAGGGATTGGTGGGCGTGACCTAGAGCTCCTGAGCAAGCTTCCTCTTCCGGTGGCTCACCTCCTACATAATCGTAGGCGCCCATCTGCTGGCTACTAATGGGAAAATCCAAGGTGGAGTCTCACGGTGACTTCTCTCTCAATTGTCTCCTTGGTAGAGACCAAACTATACAACCTGCTTCCATGGACTCCTGTCTGGGGACCATCACCCTGCAGGGCTATGGCTTGCAGAGCAGCTCCTACCAGCCACAGAATGTGCTGGAGTGGCCTTGCTCCGTGGAGCTCAGAACCCCTCTGTGGTTCCCCCTCCTACCCCCAGGCCTCTGCTGCCAGGTCGTATACTTCTCTACATCTCCTTTTCTCAATTAAGCCCCAGCAGCTAGGAACCGAGGGGCTCAGGCTGTGTACGCTCTGTGTTTTAATTAGAGGTCACTGTGAATGGTGTTATTTCCCAGGCTGCCTTTGCTGGGATTCTATTAAAACCTCCCTCTATAGACATCAGGCCTTGCCCCTCGTCTATGCAGGGACAAAGGAAACAGGATTCCAGACAGAGCTGCTGGCTCATCTGGAGCCGCAGGCTTTCTTTCTTGTCACTGCCTCAGGTGGTGTAGCCTGGAGGGATTGATAGATTTTTGTATTCAAGAAAACTTGGACCGTCTACCATCTGGACTCTATGGTGAGAGAGCTGTTAAAATTAAAATAGTCTTAGCAGCCATGAGTGCAGTAATCAATTAGTGATGCCTGCCATGGCCCCAGGATAGACTTATGGGTCCGTTTGCTAGCTCCGGTCAGGTCCTGTCACTAAGGGATCATTCATTTCCAGTCCAAACAAGTTCAGTGAGATTTCAGAAGTACCACAGCTGAGCAGGCGCCCAGCCAGGTCCCACTTGGCCAAGGAGAATTAGAACCCAGCCTTGAGGCACTTGGTAGAATCCTGTGTGTGTATCAGCCTCAGTCTCGGAGCTGGAGAAATCAGACTGGAAGGAGAAGAAATTGCACGCATTCGCCTGTCTTGCACCCTGCACAGTATAGATGTTCTACCTGGCCAGCCAATGCCCCAGCATCACTACCTCCTACAGGTCAGGGCTCAGCTTTCCTGGAACACAGACTGCTTTAGGAGGCTTTCCTGTCTCCCCTATCTCCATCCCCATAACTGATGGTAACTCCTCAGAATAGGAGTAGATGCTTTATTTACGACTTTAGAGACTGAGGCTTTGTGGGGTGGTGGGGATAGTTAGTAGCAGGGGCAAAGCAAGGACACATAGCAGTCACTTGCCACACAGTGACACAGTGTCTCTGTGCCATGAACACCTGCTAATTCCAATGGCTTCCTAGGTTCCCCGCTCTCTGAGTTATCTAGATGACGTCTTTACACTCCGGATCCCTCCCTCTTTTTTTATTTATTTTTTATGGGTTTTTGGTTTTGTTTTTGTTTTGTTTTTTTCGAGACAGGGTTTCTCTGTGTAGCCCTGGCTGTCCTGGAACTCACTTTGTAGACCAGGCTGGCCTCGAACTCAGAAATCCGCCTGCCTCTGCCTCCCAAGTGCTGGGATTAAAGGCATGTGCCACCACTGCCCGGCATTATGTTTTTATTTTTGGTTTGGTTGGTTGACTTTTCAAGGGTGTGTGGATGTGTGGATGGTTTCTCTGTGCATTCCCAGCTAGGAATTCACTCTGTAGACCTGGCTAGCCTCAAACTCAGAGATCAGTCTGCCTCTGCCTCCGGGGTGCTGAGATTAAAGGTGTGACCAACCACTGAGGGCTGCTCCTTGCCGCTTATAAAGCTGCTCTGTAAATGAGCTGATGTGTGGAAGTCCACTGATCACCACAGGAGAGGTCTGCTTGATTTTGCTGTGTAAATGGTCACTGGCTTCATCCACATACACTTTTCTATACCCCATCTACACCCTTACTACCCATCCTCTTCCATCTACCAACCAACCACCCATCCACTTATATATCCGGTTATCACTCTCCCACTCACCCATCCATCCACCCACCTATCCGTCATTCACCTACCTAATAATTGACCTATCCAATCATCCACCTATCTACCTATCCATTCACACAATATCTATTCATATACCTACCCACCCACCTGCCCATCTGCTCACCTATCTGTCCATCCATATACCCATCCATCCATATATCCATCTATCTATCCATCCATCCATCCATCCATCCATCCATCCATCCATCCATCTACCCACCCATTCATCCATCTATCCACATACCTACATACCTACCCACCTAGTGGTTATTTACCTTGCTCGTGCATACCCTCATCCACCCACCCGTCCATTACGCAGCTATGCATATGCCTATCCGTTTCACCTACTCATCTGTCATTCACCCACCATCATCTTCCCATCTTCATGCGTATCATTCCAACCCACCGTCCAGTACACACCCACCCACATACCTGCCCACCCGCCCATTTGTCCCTCCCTCCATTCATGTATTTAGTGAGCATTACCCCATGGCTGGCACCAGTGCTAGGCTAGGGATGCCCTAGAGCCTGTCCTTCTGGCTGAGGAAATCAGGCATTAATCAAATAACTGTCTAGAGAAATAGAAAGAGAAAGCGAAGAAGACTAGACCTTGTGATTTTGCTTGGGCTGGTGGTGGAGTGGGATTCTGACATGTCTCTCCGTTGGGTCATGGGTGTAGTTAAAGGTGCCCCTTTGTGGGTAGCCCTCCCCATGGAAGACAGAGCTGATAGGGTCCCTGAGATCATGGACCTCTCCTCAGGAATACTGTCTTTAGATATGCTCTTTAAAAAGCATCACCCTGGGATTGGTCCTGGCACCCCCAAATCAACACTGGAGAAGACAGCATCAGATCTCAGAGAAGGCCTTTCTGAAAGGAGGAAGTGTGGAGGACCAGCAGGGATGAGGGATAGCCTGGCAGATAGAATGCTCTGCAGGTTCCACAGCATCCAGGCCTCCCCCTAATTCCTGCATGGGCCATAGTTCCTCCCTCAGTCCAGCGACCTCTCTGTTGTCTAGAACCTATGAAAATGCCACCATGGATGAGTGGGTGACCAAGCTGGCTGTCCTTTGACCCAGTTGTTTGTCCCTCTGCTCCGGCTGCCTGTCCTTCATCCCTGGCTGGCTGCTTCCCCTGCCCCTGTGATGCCCTTTCAAGGGGTTTCCGTAAACTTCTCTTTCTCTTCAGCCTCCCTGGGATATAGACCAAAAGCACCTGCCCTGTGGGCTCCCTTGCTGTGGGAGGATTGAAGGGTGTGATTGCTGGGGCAGTGAGGCCTGGTGCTGAGTGCAGCTCTAGCCATTTCTTTCCAACCTCTGCCCTCTTGTGAACATAGACACCCCCACACAGTGGGAGTGCTAAGACAGGGGCATGGAGGGCCAGAAGTTTAGTTCCCATTCCTTGGAAGGACCGAGGCCTCATTTACCCCTTGTTCTAGCCAGTCTGAAACCTTCATATGCTTCCAGAGAAATCCCCAGCAGGCATGGACACTAGGCTCAGACTCGAGTTCTTCAGCAGGGTAGCCAGCCGCTTGCCCGGAGTTGCAGCTTCCAGGGTCTAGGAATAGACTGTTTCCAGCAGCTGCTACCCCCACTCAGCCCTGCGACCATGCTGTCTCCATCTCTCTGGACTTGGCTGTAATCTCTTGGATCCTGTACAGCAGTGAAGGAAGGCCCAAGGTGCTTGGCTCATTCTGTACATGGCTTACATCCTCTGGGGGAAGTCAGCCGGTGCGTCCACAGCGTCGTGAATCACGGGGGTTCCTTCTTCTCTGTGGCAGGGTGGGGCTCTCTTATGCAAGCGTCTCCCCCTCTCTTCACCCACTCATCCCTGGTGTGACACTTTCATAGGGTCCATGCCACCCTATGCGACCAGAGCATTAGCGAGGAGGACTCTTCAGCACACAGCTCTCAGCTCACTCTTTCCTCCTGCTTGCTAGATGGCAGATCACAGACGACTCTATTTTTAATGATTTGGGGAATCTCTACACTGTTTCCCATAATGGCAGTGACCCTGTAAATAATTAACTAGCAAATGCCTCCCCAGCTGTGAAGACCATAGCCTGACAAGCGACCTGGAGGAACCTGGTCTCAAAAACGTACCTGGATGTTTTATTTAATATGAGAGTTTAAAAAGCTTTCTTCATATAGTTGGACTTGCAGAAGATGGGGTCCAGGAGAGCATGGATGCTGTGTGCTTAGTGCCTGAACTCGGGGAGATCTGCTCACCATTGCGTCTGCCCCTTGGGAAGGCATACTGACTGTCGTGGCCAATAAGCCGAGGTTCTATTGGCTCGGAGGCTGCAGATGCTCCCTCTTGGCTTATATGGTCGCCGGCCACCTGTAGCAGGTAGGCAGGTGGGGAAAGGTGTGTAGAGTCCCAGCTGGGAGCACTGGGAGCCTGGTCCAGAAGCCACGTAGACATGCCATTTCTGATGGCATGCTGCTCAAAGGGACCCACTGAGTCCTGGGACTCAAGTTCTATGGAATTTAGAGGATATTCAGTCAGTCAAACAGCCCAGAGCAAAGAGAACCTGGGTGTACCACTGCTGGGCCAGGGGCTGTCTCCTAACACCACCATCCTGGGGAAGAGGCTCCAGCACATACCTGGAGACAGGAGTCAATTGATGGAAATAAAAGGGTTACACTTCAGTTGTCACCAGCTTCCGGTCTCGTGGGTATGTGTCCTTGGGGCAAAGCATGCCTGTGATGTCTCACATCAGCAGCAGAGTCTGGGTTCAGGCCAGCATACACCCCACACTCTGAAGCAGAGCTGACCTGGCGATAGGTGGTGTGGAGCCATTTTCTTTTTGTCTCTTATGCATGCCAGCTCTCTAGCTGGGACCTCCAGGCCCCACCATGACCTTTTTTGAAGTGGATCATAGATTTTTGTCTTGACCCTTTTTCTGAGGAACCCCTCTTGGGGATCTAAGTGGAGAGACTGGGTTCAGGCAGACTGGCCTCAAGTGGACCCCACCTCCGTATAGCTATGTGGCCCTGCATAAGCTTTCTTACTTCTTTGGGGCTGTGCCCCCAGAGGTCAGGTGGGAATAGTGGGAACAGCTCAGAAATGGATGGAAGGCTAGTGTCCTCCCTGGACCCACCTCCTGATCTTTTAGGTACAGCAGGATGGGTCCCATCCAGGGCTTGTCATCACTTCCTCCAGGGTTCTCCAACCCTGCCCCTCAAGGGACCCTGTCACTACCTGCTCTGTTGTTTCTTCCCCTCCCCAACCTGGTCACTGGAGTGTAATCGATGACCCAGATAACTAGGAATTCCCTTTGCCTAAGACCATACCCTGGCTTGGCCCAGGCCAGCAGTATGGGTAGGGATCTGGTCCTCTTAGAATCTGGGTTTATAAAGCAAGAACTGTAAGGCTAACCTCTATTTTCCCATAGAGAAGGGAATTCATTCACTGAAAATCAGCGAATACCAAACCTTCGAGTACCATATCCTCTTACATCACCCCAAAGCACTCATTTATTTATTTATTTATTTATTTATTTATTTATTTATTTTTATTGAATATCATCTTCATTTACATTGCCATGGTAAAACCTTCCCCAATTTTCCCCCTCCCCAAAGCACCCCTAACCCCTCCTTCCTCCCCCTGCCTCCACCCGACACACTCCCACCTCCCCCCCTTGGTTTTCCTTTGTTGGGGCCTCTATTGAGCCTTTACCTGACCAAGAGCCATTCCTCCCACTGATGCCCAACAAGGCCTTCCTCTGCCACATTTTTGGCTGGAACCATGTGTGCCCTTGGTTGGTGGTTCGGTCCCTAGGAGTCTTGGGGCGTCTGGGTGGCTGAAATCATTGTTCTTCCCACGGGGCTGTAAACTCCTTCAGCTCTTCTGGACCTCCCTCCAACTCCTCCATTGGGGACCCCATGCCCAGTCCAATAGTTGATTGCTAGCATCTGCCTCTGTATTTGTAAGGCTCTGGCAGGGCCCCTCTGGAGACAACCATTGCATGCTCCTTTGGGTATACACTTTTTGTTGTCCTCAGTAGTGTCAGGGTTTGCTGACTGTTTATAGGATGAATGCCCAGGTAGGGCAGTCTCTGGGTGGCCTTTACTTCAGCCCCTGCTCCACACATTGTCTCCCTTATTGCTCCTGTGAGTATTTTGTTCCCTTTCTTAGAGGAACCAAAGCACCCTTACTTAAGTTCTCCTTCTTCTTGAGCTCCCGTGCTGGGTGAGTTGTAACTTGTTTATTTTGAGCACCCCAAAGCACTCTTACGGAGCGCAGAAAGGGCCTCAGAGCCGCCCAGTGGCAGAACTGCGCTCCACACCCAGGTCTGACTCAGTGGCCTGCAGTGGTCTAGCCCCGAGGCTGCTGGCTCAAGCTGGCCTTGGTAGTCATTTAAGATGACCTTGGACTCCTAAATCATCACACACCACAATCCAGTCCCAAAGTAAGTGCCAGGGTATGGGACACAGCAGCTGGTGCGAACTGGCCCAGGCCTGAGATACTCAGTGCTTTTCTGAGGTTACCCAGAAACCCATGCAGCACACTAATGGCCCTGGCAGAGCCAGAGTGTGGGCAGCAGTGCAGAAGCAAGGGCCAGAGTGAGACCCACAGGTGAGGGAGAGGTGAGGCTGACCATCCATGGAGCAGCCGGAGTCAGAGAGACCCAGAAATCCCAGGCAAATGATCAACTCTGAAGTCTTGTAAAGGAGGCTGGGCGCGGGGGCGGGGAGGTGGGGTGAGAATGTGGAGCTGAGACATTGCACATCTTGCTTCCAGTGGGTTCTTTTGGTAGAGTGTGAACTGAATCCTCAGAAGGGGAAGGAGGGCCTTGAAGCCATGCCACAGGAGAGCAATGTGGCTGTCTGTCTGTGCATCCTTATCCCACTTACCCTCCCAGAAACCCTGCATCCGGTTCTCCCTGCAAACGGAGGGAGGGAGTTCCTGATGGACCACTTGTTTGCCAGGGGGCTTCTGCCCGGGGTTGGCATCTCCTTCACTATTCACCTGGAGGTCGATGACCTTTAAACCTTGCATGGTGCTCATGTGTCCAGCTGTAGAGAAGCAAGGACTGACATGTGGCATTTATGCCAAGGCCAAACTCTTCCCTCCACACTACCCACAGCTCCAGAAATAGAACTCTCCGGGAAGCTGCCAGAGTCTCCCACTGTATCCCTGTCCCTGGCTCAGGGCACCCGGCCAGTGGCTTTTCTGCATGGAAGCTAGAAAATTAGCAACTTAATTTTGGTTGTCAGGACATCAGAGACGGGGAAATATGTGTTTCCAGGGGCTCATTTTCGTACAAACCCAGCATGATAAAAATAAAGAGAAAGGCCGAGTCCCAGGGAGAAAGGACACTTGCTAAATTTATAACGGATTCATTATTCATGGACCGGACCTGAAAAGGCCACAGCTCCGGAAAGCAGCTGGGCTGAGTGGGGAGGGTCCGCGGTGGATCCCAGGAGCTTTCCCCACAGAGCAGGGAGCAGGAGACACGGCAGGGTGAAGGACCTGCAGGCTGTGGACGGCACGTGGCTCTAAGGAGGGCTCAGCTCCATCGGCGGGCTAAGAGCGGCTCCGCAAAGGATCGCCAAAGGCTTTGTGCACAGAGCCAGTGTTCCCGCTGCAGTTTAGAAGTCGAGCAATCCCCTGGCATGGGATAGGGCGGCAGGGGAATACGGGTTACATTGACAGCAGCACAGCAGCAGAAGAAACTGAGTGGATTTGTCTGCTTCTGTATTGCATGTGATAAACACCACGATCAAGAGCAACCCGGGAAGGAAGGCGGCATTTCGGCTGACGGTCGTAGCCCATCATGAAGGGAAGTCCGTGGGAATTCAGGCAGGATCTGAAGTACAGGCCATGTCAGAGTGTTGTCTATACCGGCTTGCTTACCATGGTTTGCCCAACCTGCTTTCTTATACTCAGGGCCTTTTGCAAAGTGGCCATAGTCTGTCACAGGGCATTGCCAGGCCCCACAGCTCCAAGCTGTACACAGAAAATATCACATCACCGCTCACTGGTGCCTGGGCCACCTGCATGGGCTGCTTGCTCACACTTGAGTGTAGAGCAAGAGACAGAGCCGTGTACACTCTGCAAGTGGCCTGCTGGTGTGGGGTCTGCCAGGAGGTATAGTATAGGAGCTAGGGATGGTATAGAGCCTCCCTCGGGCAATGGTTCCTTACAGAATAGTGTGATGCCCTAGAGGAACACGTGCTGACAAGACCCAGCAGAGACCGCGCGGTTAGGCTTAGGTGGCGTTCTGTGACTGGCTCTCCCGGAGGGTCCTGATGCTGAGACAAGGAGCCGAGCTGAGGCTAGGATTGGATGCTCAGGAGGGGCTGCAGAGGCTGGAAGGGATGAGAGAGTAGAGTGGGAATATGCCTTTGAATTTCAGAGGTTTAGAGTCCACGAGCATCATGGTGGGGAGCCTGCAGCAGGCAGGCATGGTCCTGGAATGGTAGCTCAGACTTTACAGCCTGATCCATAAATTCCGGGCAGAGAAAGAGAGGTGGGGGTGAGAGGGAGAGCGAGGGGGAGGGAGGAGGAGGGGAGTTGGGGGGGGAGACTCTGGGATGGAATGCCAAGGGCTTTTGAAAACTCAAAGGCCACACTGAGTGACTCACCTCCTCCAACAGAGCTTAATTCCTCCCCAAACATTCAGATACACAAGCCTGAGGAGGCAGTTCTCAGTCACACCATCTCAAGCCTGGGGACTGCAGAGCAGTAGGGACTGATGCTAGAAGCCCAGGCATGCTTGACCCCGGGGCGTGGTCTGTACCTCTTCTGAATGGCCTCAGCACCCTTGAACCCCGTCTGCGCATATCCGTTCCTTTGGCAAATTCACTGTCCTCTCCCCACACCTTCTGACACATGCAATTTGCCTTGAGGCCCAAACTTGAGATGGATAGTGCTGGGGAAAGATGCCACAGAAGATGGGGAGGAATGGACTGAGGAGACCTGGCTCCCACAGCTTATATCCTGGAAGAGCCCTCTGGGACACTTGGCTCAGGGCTTGTCTCTAACTTGAAGGCAAGGAGAAAGGAGTACCCTTGGGGGGGGTGTCAGGAGGACCCTGGTACCCCTTATGTGCACCAAGGCTTCCTCAGAGGCTGTCAGGCATCTCCAGATTTGGGCTAAGCATCATCCTTAACAAAATGAAGCATCTGGAAAGAGGACGCGTCTGAGCTGTGGTGACCCGTGTCAGGATGCTGCCGGCAGCAGCCACCGTGTCCCGCCTGGGGCGTTTTGCTTCCGGGCTGTGAGCAAAGCAGCAGCTGTCCATGCACTTCAGTTTCCCTGTGGATAGGGTGGGGATCTGCCGTCTAGCACTGTGTCTAGCACTGTGTGCTTGGCCCGTGCATCTCCAGGCTGAGGGCGGGTGTAGGTGGTGTACCCTCTCTGCTCCCCTTTCTAAGTCTGTCTCCCCTGGGGAAATCCTCCCCCACTAAGGCACAATTAAATTTCCCAAATTAATTATGCACCTGACAGCAGGGTTGGTGATTTCCTAATTCCCACTGTAATTACACGGCAGAAGCAGTCACCCTGGTCTCCCTGGTGGGTGTGGGCTGTGCAGCAACCGTGACATTTGGTCTGAACCTGGCTGGGGCAGTGCACTTGCAGGAGTGGGGGTGGCTGGGGTTAAGGTAGGGGAATCGTCTACCCTCAGCAGACAACAGAGCGAGTTCCTGGCCTGTCCCAAGCCATGCCGTCTCTCAGCTCTGTCCTACTAAGATCACATGGGCCCAGGCAGGGAGGCAATGGATCTGTAATCACGAGACACTGGGAAGCAGCTAGGATGGTGAGCTTTCCTAGACAGGACCATCAGAAGCGAGGAGATGGCCAGTAGGCTGTGTGTGGGGCTCAGGTGGTGGGTAGGATGAGAGAAAGGGGCGGGGCCAGATGGCTGCGCAGTCAGGGCCAGTGTGCTGGTCCTAGAACACGTCCGGGTTTATTCTTTTATTGCTGTTGTTCTCTGGGCAGATGGGAGACCAGCATTCTTCCTCGAGCCACACCCCAGCCTTCAAGTCCATTCTTGGCCACACCCCCAGGAGACTTAGATACTAGTGCCATTTCCATCTAGGAAAGCATGAAGCCCCCAGAGTGACCATGAACAAACCCGGGGTAGTGACAAGAGAGGGTGTGGTCCACGTGGCTCCAGGATGAAGGCTGGCACAACCGCGGCTCCCACCCATGGGCATCCCAGGATTACAGTGGGACACACTTTGGCTCTGGTCTCAGGCAGGCCCTGGCAGTAGAGCGGCTCAGAGCAGCCTTCGTGAGGAATGAATGCAGCCCCTGACCGCAGTGCTGCCCTTCCAAGCCGCAAGCCCTGGCAGGCTGCGCCACCGTGGCTTCAGGGACCACAGAATTACATCTCTCTCAAAACACTCCTTTTTAAGATTTTAATTGCCGTGACTGGCATAATCCTGCTTATCTCCGTCCACCCTTGATGGTAGATTTATCATAATGAACTGTAACTGTGCCGCCTCTGATCTCTGAAGGCTGTTTATTTTCTAAGTTACCGTGGGTTCCATGTTGGAGGACAGTCTGCTGCCAGCCTAGGAAGTGGGTTCCCAGAGCCGCTTGCTTCTTCTTTCAGTCTCTGCAGCACAGCCTTTTTCCTTGGGGTCCAGGAGACGGGCAGAGCTCCCTCTGTTGTGTGTTCAGTGTCTTGCCTGCGGAGTGTCCTGCTGCTGGCCTCCGGACACCTACCTTACCCTGCCCAGCTGCCCACAGCCTTGCTGATAGTGTCATTCTGGCTGACCTTTCCTAGGAGGACATGTGACCTTCTATTCCTGACAGACCAGCTAAGGTTAAAACATGGAATGTGCCTAGTCTAGATGCCCAGACCCCAGAGGGTGATGCCACCAAGGGTGTGTGCCCTGTTCCCTGTGCCCTGTTCCATCAGCAGCCTCCCCAGGAGAGGCGACTGGGGAGTACAGTACCACCTCAGGGCCTTTACAGGAGCTGGCCTTCTGCCTGGAGACCTACAGCGTCCCACTAATCCCCCATGCATTCCAGACTCTGTTCTATGTTATCTCCCTGGGAAGAACATGCCAGGTTCATTCTGTTACCACGATAAACACCATGATCAAAGCAACTTAGAGAAGAATGGGGGTTATTTCAGTGTGCGAGTTGCAATCTAACACTGAGGGAAGTCAGGACAGGAACTTGAAGCAGAAGCCATGGGGGACTGCTGCTTCTTGGGCTTACCTTCTGGTTTGCCCATAGACGCATGCTTGGTTAGCTTTCTGCATAGCCCAGGACCATCTGCACACGGAATGTTACCGCCCACAGTGGGCTGAGCCCTTCCACGTCAATTAGCAATGGAGACAATCCTCCACAGAGGGCAGGGGTGCACCCTGGGTAGTCACTGACTAGAGGCTCACCTCACTTGGTCCTCTTGGTGACTCTAGGGAAGGATGTGATTTCCCTCTTTCCAGAGCAGAGTCCCCTGAGGACCAGCAAGCTGAGTGAGCTGCTCAGCGTCACTGTGGCCTCTGTGGGAATGACACACAGCTCTGAGGTACTTGCTGTCCTCTGGGAAGTGTCCTGCTCCTTTCAGACCATGGATACTGACAGGCTTTGGGCCTCCCAGGGATCCAGGAGTGTTTGAAGATGGCACTCAGCAGGAAAATGAGTGTCCCCTCAAGTGAACAAGGCCACACTCATCTGCTCCTCCACAGCTGGACCTTGAAGGAAATACTTGCACTTAGAGCCACAGCCTTCCCTCAGTGTCCCAAGTCCCAGTGAGTGCTTCTCATTGTTATCTCTTCCCAGGAGACTCCAATCCCCGACACTGTCTCCTCTGGAAGTAAATACTGAGTCGTGAATGGGGGCTGTGTGAGCATGTGAGGTGGGGCTGGAGCCTATGGCCTGTGCTTGCTTGCTTCGTTCATGTGGTGGGACTCTTCAGAAAGAGGCTTGCTGTCAGGTAATGACAAGTCTGGAATCAAGGCAGGAAACAACCCACTAAGGTAGGACGCACCAAGGACAGCTTCACAGATGCTTGAGAGCACAGTGGACAGAGCCTCAAAGGCACGCACTTGCTGAGACCTTTCAGACAGTGGTCCCCTCCCCAGTCCCTCTGTGACTGAAGACCCACAGGGTGCTCTTCCCGTGCTGATCAGGACCATTCCAGGGAGGTACTGGTATGGCCCTGCCCATCAAACCTGGAGGGATAAGTACTCTAGGTTTCCCATCCCGCCAGGTCAGGATCAATGGCGGCCAACATCGTCACTGGGGTCGCTGACACCCCCTCCCCCTGTTTGAGAATCTACAACAGCTAGTGACTTTGGCATTGGGGGGCTTTGCCCCTTCCTGTGGACTGGAAGGTGGCGTGGTCATGGCCTGGGTTCCCTAGAGGCATGTCCAGCTGTGAAAGTGGTACCACCGCTGCAGGATGGCAGCCGTGTGCCCGATGATGAGTAGAAGCAGCAATGTCCGTGACAGGAAGGGAGCCAGGTGATCCCGGGGACAGGGGCCTCCTTCGGCCAGGAGGCTGACAAGGAGGTTCTGAAGACTGCCAGCGGGGCTGAGCCTGTGCAGAAGTCCCACCCATGCAGTGTAAATCCTGCGGGACACCACGGGGAGCTCCGGCCCCTTCTCCTCACAGTCCAACTCCATCCTTGCTGACCAAGCAAGTGATACCACCTCCTGTTTGCCCCCCTGATCCGCATGGGAAGAGCACCCTGTGGGTCTTCAGTCACAGAGGGACTGGGGAGGGGACCACTGTCTGAAAGGTCTCAGCAAGTGCGTGCCTTTGAGGCTCTGTCCACTGTGCTCTAAAGTGTCTATGCAGCTGCCCTTGGTGCGTCCTACCTTAGCGGGTTGTTTCCTGCCTACATTTCTGCTCTTGTTCCTTCCTTGCTGCTTTCCTGGAGCAGCTAGCCTGCCTCATAACGCTCCAGGATCATCCTCATTGGAACACCGTGAGAAATGTCCACCCATATCCTGACCAATCCCCGTTCTTTCAGCTCACATAACTTCCCTCCAGGTCCCCAAGTCCCGGGTCCCATGTAGACCTGAGGCTTTTTCATATGTTCAGGTAATACCATCCTTGGGCCCTAGGAAATACCCACACTTTCTCCAGGTTCTAGTAAACCTTTACTTCCTTCCCCAGGACTACTGAGAGACCCCTATATTTTTCATAGGCTTTAGATGGCTCCCACACCTCCCTGGAATCCTGGGGGTCTGCTCTGTGGTATCATCTTGTACATGTGTGGCCCTATAGGCAGGAACATGTCTTGCAGCACGGCAGTTGACTCCACTGTACAGAGGGTCCTAGAGGCTCCTGTCTGGCCAGGTTTAACCCCTTCAGTGCTGTCTGAGGAGGGCCGAGGGCTGCCTGGAGGAGGAGGGGCCTGTGCAGTAGTTGTAGGCACTGAGATCTTCCCACAACGTGAAGTCAAGCCCAGGGACACTGAATACCTCTGCCCACCACCCCAGCACAAGGCCTCAACATGGGATATGTTCAGGAAGTCTGTGGAAAGGTTTCTTGCAAAGGATTGAATTCTCGGAGCAAAGAAGGTGCCAAGGCCAACAGCCAGATTATCTGGGCCAAATTCATGACCACATTTCCATCTCTGGGTGCTAGTTGGGCTGCAGGCAAGGGTTTAGAGGAATGTGTGGGGGTGGTCAGCACAGCCCACTTCATTCCAGAACTCTCTGCCAGCAAAGCTCACAGCATTCAGCACTCAAGGCCATTGCAGATGTAGCAATGTGGAGAGAGTCTGGTCAGGGGATCAGGCCCACAAGATGGCTTCTGCCCCTTGGGCATTTGGGCCTAAGAAAACTGGTGCTTCCAATGTCCCCTACATCCTCCCTCCAACCCATGGCTGAGCTGCCTGAGGGTCAGTGTTGGGGAAGAAAGGTCCCTGAACCCACGATAGCTCTCCCAGGTGTTGGCATGCTGCTCCCATGTCAAGGTGTCCAGGGATCAGTTGCTAGTGCATTAGCAGGTCCTAGGATGGGTCTGCAGACATGGCGAGGGTGAGAAGTGGCATCAGGAAGGCTCTGGGGGTCTGGGGGAGCCATGCCATGTCTCAGTCCAAAGTTGATAGACAAACCTGAAGCTGATCCCTGGCTCCTGAGGTTGCTCTAACTTGGGCCATCAACCCCCGACCCGTGCCTCAGTTTCCTCATCTGCTCACAGGCAGCCACAACCACGCCTCTGTAGTTACTGTCAGTCTGTTGCACAGGGCCAGCACGGCAGGGGTAGGTGGGGTAGAGAGGCTCTGATCTGTTTCTCAGAATACAGATATCCTTCATATCAGGAGAGTCTGATGGACTATTTTTTGTTATCGGTGGCAGTGTTTTGGCTTGGTTTTGTTTTGTAACATTTCATGATGTTACAAAAGCCAGAGGCACTCCGTAGAAACCACATTGTAAGCTTTGATCTTCTCTAGGCTGGCCATATGTAAGAGCCGTTCTGACAATGCTGGGCAGCAGAAAGGGGAAGCATACTGGCTGCAGGCCTCGATGCTCTGGATCTATGCACTCAGTGAGTTATATAAAAAGTCAACACTTCCTTACAGCATGGGCTATGTAGATGAATTTGCCACTGAGAGTCAGCAGGAGTGTGCTAAGAACACTTGAAGTAGTACTCTGGGCTCCGCGCACAAGTTCTGCGGTGTTCAGCAGGCTGGAGTGGGTGTGGATTTTTTACTTGCAATATTTTAAATTTAGGATTGGGTTTTGGGGGCAATGAGCAGAAAAAAACATTTGTTCCTGGCCCCATTCTTTCTGTACCCCTACATGAAGCTTACCTCACTAGCTAGCACTCTCTTCCTTATTTTACACTCAGATTCTCAAGCCACATTCCAGAATCTTCCTGAATGACACGATCGCCCTTAGTACGTACCCTAGAGTGATGATTCTCTGTCTGTAACTGATCCTGGCTGGTTAGGGAATCGGGGTAATGGGAATCAAAATTCCCTCTTGGCAGGTCTTATAAAACCTCCAGGCCCCTGTGCAGCCTGTGGTCTGTGTGACTGTCACTACTGCGTCTGTTCCTACTGCCACTTCCTGTCATCAGGAGCAGGACAAAAATCTCAGGACAGGCTTCTCCGTGTCTCCAACATGTCTACGCTTGGTGGTAGGCCCCCATGTCTCCCCCGCTTGGCCTCCGTTTCCCTATAATCAACGTTCTTGTTGGTGCTTGTCTCCAGAGTGGTGAGGGGTCAACAGGAAGTGCCCTGCAGGCTGTCAAATGTAGACTCCCAATTATCAAGAGGCATAAGGTGCACTTGGTCACAGGGACAGTGCAGTGGGCAGGGGGCAGTCCTCTGCATGGCAGTGAGATGGCCCTGGGCAGCACTGACTGGCTTCTTTCAGATGCTGCCTCTACATTCATCCTCTGTCTTCAGGACGGACATGAGCATTTGTCCTGAAGCCTCTCCACAAACATAAACTCCTTGTCCCACACAGTGCAGGCCCTGCCTGAGGACAGGACTTGTGGGTGGCCTCAATGGGAGGCCGGGGGAACGCCTGCCTGGAGGAAGCATGCTTTTCTCATACCTGTGCATGCTTTCCAGGTTAGCAATGGGAGCTGAGTGTGAACGCGGGGCCATGTGGTGGGAGGAGGGGGAGATCATGGCCCACCAGTGAAATAATTATAGAATATGAAAATGGCTTAATGAAATCATTTTTAAAAAGAGGATGTGTGCAAACACTCGGCAATTAAGCAGCCGATTCGCAAATAGCAATTTTCCAACTGTGTTCGCCTTCCGTGCGTCTAGTTGCCCCGTTTTAGACTCTAGGTTTTTATTTATTTTTTTTTTAATTTGAATGAATGAAGATTAGGATGGTCCCACTCAGCCCTGCAGGGAAAATAGCTGGTCAGTTTGGATCCTGAAAGCGGGGAAGTCACGTAAGGAGACTGTTGTGGGACGGGAGATGCTTTTCGAGTGCTACTGTCCCCTCCCTGCTCTCTCCTTCCTCCTTCCCATCATCCTTAGTGTCAAGGCTGGTGCATGGAGATGCAGACTCACTCGTGCATGGCAAGCTTGCCCAAAGATGGAAACCTGCTAGCCTAAGGTCACACAGCCTTCAGGTCTAGCACCCAGAGGTGGCTGACAAGCATTGGTTGTCAGCTGGGTGCTTGGCTGGTAGACCTTTAGACACTCTTGGTGACTTCATTGTGACTAGATCTGTCAGCCTCTGGGAAGAGGTAGTCTTAGGCCCAGTGCTGGCTGGAGGATTCTATTATCAGCCTGCCCAGACTGTGCTGGGCACTGAAGCAAGTTGTCCTCTAATTCCTAGGCCACCCCATTTCCTTGCCTGCATTCAGGGTCCCTAAGAGACAGTTCAGTTCCATCGAGTAGATAAGCTGAGCTCCGACAGGCTGTGCTTTCCTTCCTCTCCCTCCGTCCAGCTCTCCCTGGCCTGGGGTGGAGGCTGAGCCCAGACCAGTGCTACTCCTGCTGTGTGGCCTTTGCTCTGTGTCCCTGGCAGGATGGCAGATGAAATATTCTCTATCACTGCTGACCTGTGACTGCTTCCCGCAGACCTCAGCCAGCATGGGGAAAGGGTTGGAGGGGTTGCAGTCACTTAGGCCCTACATTGTCTCCAAATGTTCCTCAGCGGCTGTCTTCTCAGAGGTAACATCACCCTGTGACTGCATGTTCCCTGGGCTCTTCAGTGGTCCCAGCAAGGGGCTTCCTGTTCCTTGGGTCCTGGGCTTTTTCTATGCTTTGTACATTTCCCTCTATTGTGAATGGCTGCCTGGGTGTTGGTAAAACTGCAGACCTGTTGGGCATTCCATTGCTATGTACTCTCTGCCTGTCCCTGTGTCATTAACAAAAAGTAGAAGGTATAAACAAGAGTCAGGTACCATAAGCATCTAATTGGGTATCACCTGGGTCAACAGTAAGTGTTCAGTAACTACAGCAGCCTATGTGAGTTGAACAGATACACTCCAAACCCGTGTCCACCTGGAACCCCACAATATAGCCTTACCATCATGGAGTTTTTATGCAGCTCTGGACTTGGGGTCCAAATCTCCTGTGAAGAATGAGGTAGGTACTAGAGTAATACAGCCACAAGCCAGGGAGCCCTGGAGCCCTGGTGCTGGGGGCGGGGGCAGGGCATTTCTTCCCAGAGGCTCTGAGCCCTGCACTCGGATCTGGGAAAGCTTGATCACTGATGTTGAAGCCCCGAGTCTGAGGTGGTCCTGAGGCAGCCAGGAGAACCTAACCCATCCTCCCACGCACCCTGTCCACCCCCCACTCTTCCTCCTATCCATTCCCCCTGCTTCCCAGAGCTGGAATGGCCTGGTTTGCTTGATTCCTGCAGTTTGTGTAGCTTTGAAAATGCAGGGTTAGAGTTAGAATCAGGAACTCAAGGCCAGTCTCTGCCTGGGCTCCACGGGCTCTGTGGGTGGTTTGGTTTAGATATTTAAATTTTTATCTTTGAAGAAAAACGCTGGAGGTTAAAACCACAACAGTAAGACACTAGACGAGGCTGCTGTGTTACCTTGCTGGAGAAGTGTGACAATCTCTGTCCACTTCCAGGCTCCTCTCCGCCACTTCCTGACACTGTGCACCGACTGACAAGTGGCTCAGGCCACTCCACTGTTCCTGAGTCTCACGTATCTCCCACGGGCCAGGTGAGGGCCAGACAGCTTTTCCTGGGATGAGGTCTCCTGCCCTGCAAGAGGGCCAGGGTCTACCATCTCTTAGGCGACCTCTACCTCAGCAGCCCTGTCCTTAGCAGGAACCAGAGTGTCCCAAAGAACAGGTGTTCATGTTTGATCTTCTTCTGAGACAGTGTAAACAGTCAAGGCCACCCCACCCAAGTCATTCTCATTGGTCCCTTGAGCTCCATGGAGTGAATCTCCCTTGTACTCCCGTCACCATTGTTGGGTGTCTGTTTGCTTGAGAAGTTGCTGCCCATGGGGGCGAGGATGGGCAGGTGGCATGCATATAACCGCCGCCTGGGAAGGCCCAGCCAGGCCAAGATCCCCCATAACCATGGTGTGAGGAGCCATTCAACCAGTGCCTTTGCTAAGGATCCAGGGCTAGGACCAGATGACAGTTACTGAAAGGTGCAGGGTACCTGGGGGTTAAGGACATTGGTCACAGTTTTTGCAATGATGAGGACCTTGGAGGCTGCTGATTCCAGTCCTCTTGAAAGGCATGTTCCTGGGCAGTGTCACATGGCCTCCATGTCACCTGTGTTCCCTCCAGCTCTTCCCATAGGTCATTTGTCTAGTTAAGTCATCCAACTGTCCCTCCTGAGGATGGACCCCGCTCCTACAATATGAACTCCTGATTCCAACTGTAGCCACAGTGGCTCCCCTGGCAGAGTAGCCTAAAGGCAACGGCAAGCCCTGTGTGGTGTGTGCTACACACAGGTACCCTCTAAGGGGACTTTACATGGCCACTTAGCTGACCTACTGGGACAGAGCCTTCCAGGTGAGGACTCTGCCCACCCACACGGACCCTGTCCCTCCCTTGGGGGCGCCCCTGATCTCATCTATGTCCAGACCTGAAGTCCTGACCCAGCATGTTATGATTGGGGGTCATGGGACTTATGCAAGACACTGTTGGTCACAGTACAAAGAGGAAGGACAGTTGTGGTGGCGACGTGGAGGAGACCTAAGCATATGGATGAGAGAAGACGGAGGGGTCCTGCTGAGGGACTCTAGCCACAGAACATTCTAGAAGATGCAAACCCAGCAACAATGAAAAGATCAGTGCCGCTCCCGGCTGGAGGCCTGGTAGGTTGCAGGCTGAGCCTAGAGGATGTTTAGGGCAACGAAGGGACTCCAACCTACCTGATGTGGCAGCAGTGGAGGCGGTCATATTAAGTCTGTTGGGCCAGCGGGCCCTCATCAGAACCATGGGTTCTGTAAGGATAGCATGTTTGCTGGTTCATCCTTGGGACTAATGTATCCTCTGAGGGAGGGAGGGAGGGTAGTGGCAGAGAGGGGCTGCACATAGAGCCAGAGGTGTGGGTGTTCTGAGCTTACCTCACCGTTTTGTAGTTATCTGGAAGCTGCAATAAAATGAAGTCTATTAACTAAAACTAGGAGCAGGTGAAATTAATTTTAGTAATGATTTTAATTAACTCAGTATATCCAGAATATTAGTATGTCAATATGTAATCTACATAAAACTGACAATGAGGTATTTTACATTCTTTCTGGGCCCCGAGCCTTTGAGATCAGTGTTTTACAGTTTTTTGGCTTTGGGTCAGACGGGCCACACGTTCCAAGCGCTGTGGACTCAAGTTGCCAGTGGTCATTGCATTGTGAGGCAGGTCCAGACCCTCTACCCATCCCCTGTGCTGCTCTTGTTTGCCCCAGACCTGACTGTCCCCTGAAGGCACTCCAGCCATCAGCCACTGAGTCCCAAACCCATCATACGCCTGCCTGTACTGTAGCCCACTTTTTGACAGCACGGTGCTGTTATACTGTTGTCTCCTAACCCTGGAACCTGCACAGCTGTGTCCTTGCTCGGAGGGAGGGACTTGGCCTGTGGGACCAAGCGTCACTGAGGGTGACTCTCAGGATTGTCTTTTCCTGGGTAATCATGGGATCAGGAGAAGAGGAATTTTAAGTGGTTGACGTCACACTGCACACAGAGCCTGGGGAATGGACTTCAAAGACCGAGGCAGGCTACCAGCCCGGTAGGTCAGTGGTTCTCAACTGTCCTAATGCTGCAACCCTTGTTGTGGGCACTTGCCAGGGTCCCGTGGACCTTCAGCTGCAATGCTGCTTCCTTGTCGACCCTACCACCTCTTCACTATTGCCTGACCTACTCCCTCCTTTATCTCTGTATCTGTCTGTCTCTCTGTGTTTCTGTCCTCCTTCCCAGTCTGTGTCCTCATTCTGTCTCAGTCTGTTTCTGTCTCTTCCCCATTGTCCCCCATCTGTCTGTCTGTCTGTCTGTCTGTCCGTCTGTCTGTATCTCTTTCCCTTATATGTGTGTCTCTGACTTTGTGCCTTTGCTCCACCCCCCTCTCTTTGGACTGCCACATCTGTGTCCTGTGGCAACTGTAGGTTGTTAAGGATCTGAAAACAAGCCCTCTGCTGTCCTGGAAGTCCCAGCCCTGAGAGAAGGTGGCATCTTGGGGGCTAGATCCTTTGGAGGGGCTGATGGAGAATCTGTTTCCATTCTCTTCAGTTCCTGGGGCTGCAGCCTTCTCTAGCAGTGACCTCTGCCTTCGAGCGGCCCCTCTGGTCTTCCCTTATCCTGATGACATCTATGAGAACTATATTTCACTCTTGTTCTTGGCTGATGCGTTTTCAAAGATACTGGTCAACCAGGGGCAGGGAACTTTTCCTAGCAGACACAGTCTATCCCTTCTTGCCTTGGGCCCCGTGCATGTCTGCGACCCAGTGATCCCTCTGGGTCCCCCTGGTGCCTGCATTGCTCCTCCTCCTCTGGTGTGATAGCATTCTGTTAGCTTCCTTAGCAAGTGCCATTGATAGATGTCCTAGACCACAGGGGCACTCCCTGGGTGCAGCTCCTGTAGTGAAGAGGATGGGGAAGAAGCCCCAGATGGACTGGGGCTGGGGCAGAGGGAGGGGTGGGCTGTGAGGGGCTGTGGAATAGGATCAGGTCTTGGGATCAGGGTCACAAAAGGGCAGCCAGGGATCCATCTGCATTAGGCCATGGGCACTGAGCTTATAAACAACCATTGTTTCTACAGGGCTCTGGGGCGCGTGGATCGATTTCTGCTAATGGGGCCTCTCACTTCCCCCTTACCAATGAAAATCAATTCTCTGCGGTTTGGAGAGCAGACGTGCCCTGATTAGATGGCAGGATCATGGTGTCATCTTCGTTCTCTTGCTCCAGCCCTCCCAGGGAGGCGTGAAATAGCCAGTCCCCAGATGGGCCGCAGGGAACGGACCCCTGCAGGGAAATCCTGAGAGTCTGGGCTGTCTCTTGTCTTGGCCTGAGGGACTTTGTGACCCTGAGGTTTATAAAGGACCTTGGGTATGGCCACTAAGCCCAGTGATAGTAAACGCCGCCATCTTCCTGGGACTGCTCCACCTGAAGATCCAGGAAGGAGCTGGCTATGCAGGAGCAGTGAGCACAGACCGAGGAAGGGGAGCAAAGACCCTGTGGGGAAGGTCTGTGTCTGCTTAGGGTACACTACGGTGTAAACACTCATTTCAGGCCCAGAGCAAGAAGCCTTGGCCTCTCCCAGCCTCTCTGTAGACCCAGAGAACGGAAGATGCTGCTGAGGCCACACAGCAAGCACAGGTGGCAGGCAGTACTGCAAGGGTTCGAGTCCAGGTGCCACATGGTGGTGAGATCTTAGGCAGAAATACTGACCACAACCAGAGCCCCTCTCCCACCTGACTCCCCCAGTACACTTGGCATAGTCTGCAATTCCCATATATTTTAGATTTATTTTTAATATTTTTAAACTTACTTTATGTACTGGTGTTTTCTTTCTGTGTATGTCTGTGTGAGAATGTCAGATCTCCTGGAACTGGAATTACAGATAGTTATGAACTGCCTTGTGGGTGCTGGGAATTGAACCTGGGTCCTTTGGAAGAGCAGCCAGTGCTCTTAACCACTGAGCCATCTCTCCAGCCCCTATCTTTATTATATTTTACTTGTGTATATGTCTGTATCTGCATATGGGTATATGCATATGAGTGCAGGTGCCCAAAGAGGACACAGGCTTTGGTTCCCCTGGAGCTAGAGTGACATCTGGGAACCAGGAAGCAAACTCAGGTCCTGGGGAAGAGCAGCACATGCTCTTACTTGCTGAGCCATCTTTCTAACCCAAGTTCCCACGTGTTTTAATGAGTCATCATGGGAAGCCATTGTGACCTACACATCAATGTAGAGCATTTCCATGGTTTGATTACCAATGGATCATAGCACGCTCCTAAGCATGTCTCTCCTTCTTGGTTTTGGTAGCCTGAGGACTTCAGGGCTCAGAGAGCTGTTGGTACTTACTGCCTGCTCACTTTAAGAAGGAGGAAAAGAACAAGAAGGGACATAATGGGGGTTGTGTGCAGTTAGTGGCCTGTTCTCCCTTGGTGAGCTCACTGGGCCAGCTCCTGGTGGCAGGGATCCTGGGGTCTGATTCCCAGCAGGCACAAAGCTTCCCTCTGTTATCCTGTGGTCTTATGCTCAAGGTAGGGGTTAGCCTGGTCTGGGTGCTCCTACAGGAACTGAGCATTCAGAGAAGGTAGCGGATGAATAGAACAGAGCAGAGGGGCCCCAGCTCAGTCAGTGGTCATTCAAGATGCTGTGACCTGGCATCATATGGGGCAGCTTTTGACCCCTAAGTCTGCTGCTTGTCAGCTGAGTGGTCTCTCATGCAGGACACTGTCCCCTAGGTGCCTGCTGATCATCTGTGAGATGGATAAAACAGTGTAGATCTTTATGGCTTTGTGAAGCATTGTAGAGATGGAAGGATCCGTAAGCTCTGACTTCTGAGAGGGGTGGTGGTACACACCTTTAATTCCAGCATTTGTGAGGCAAAGGCGGGCTGATCTCAAAGCTTAATGTCAGCCTGGTCTACAGAGTAATAAGCAAGATATCCAGGCTATATAGAGAAACCCTGTCTCCAACAAACAAATAACAGTTCTGACTTGTGGTCCTCCTTCCAGACCTGGACTGTAAATCTGCAGTCCTGTAACCTGCAGACCTGGGCTGTAAACCTGAGACCATGGTCCTGCAAAGCATACCCCTGGAGGGCATGTGCTTACAGTTGTCTCTCTGTTACCGTAGGTCCTCAGATTTTGGAACAACCTACACCAAGCTTACTCTCCAGCCTGGTGTCACCACTGTCATCGACAACTTCTATATCTGCCCGGCTAACAAGAGAAAGGTATGTATGTATGTATGTATGTATGTATGTATGTATGTATGTGCTCTCCCAGGGTGACCAACCCTTGGGATCTGGCTCTCCATGGCAGTCTGTATCACTCATCTGTTCCTGCTTTGGGACAGCGGTCTGGTGTGAGTTATTTGCCCCCCCCATCCCCCCAGCGCTTGTTGCTTTGGCTAATTTTGATGAGTGTATTTGAAACTGTCAGTTGGGTCCTTGGAGGAGAGCCTGCATGCTTATCTAGGGCGCATCCATCTTCTGTACCGGAGGCAACATCCAGCAGGCGGGCGGGCAGGGAGGAGAGTGTACGAGCTGGCTGCTGAATCAGTTCCATCCGGCTCAGAATCCTGAAGGCAGCTCTGAGAGCCTTCTCTAGGAGGGCCTCTCTCTAGGGTTCGTTTTGTTCCATGTCAGACATTGCTTGCTGTCCCTTGGTCTGCATTTCCCCATTATTGCCCCCTTTCTAGATGTAGAAGAGGGAAGACCATAGGAGGCCCCTCCTGCAGATGTGCAGATGTATCTTGGCCCACCTGGAGACGCCAGCATGAAGTCAGGAGAACAACCTTCATGTTGGACTCAGTCTAGAGAAGCAGTCCCAAGGTCACAGGATGGGACTCAGAACAGAGTTCAAATCCTGGGTCACTTCTCTGAGCCTTGGTTTCCCAGTAGAAAAAAATGGGATGTAGCCCACATCTTACAGAGACTTTAGCGAGCCTCGCACAGTGCTCCTGACAAGACCTGGGCCCCACAGGTACTTGGGTAGTGGCAAAAGAGAAATCCTAGCAGCTTGTTACAGGACACAGGGCCAGCTGCTCACAGCTTGCAGGCCAGTGCCCGCAGATGAGATGACACAGAAATGGAGTTTATTGGAGACCTTGCCTTGAGGAGCTAGGATGCTCTCAGATTTCCATGTTGGGGGATTCTCATATGTGAGCCAGCTTTTATAAGGAGGGGAAGAGAGGCATGGGGCACTGGGCATGAAGACTATTGCCGGGTGGTACCTTTACATCCCATTGTCATCATGTTGTCCCCACCCCCAATACACAAACACACATTCTCTCTCTCTCTCTCTCTCTCTCTCTCTCTCTCTCTCTCTCTCTCTCTCTCACGCGCGCGCACACACACACACACACACACACACACACACACATCAGACTTTGTCATTAGCCCTGGCCTCCTGGGGTCAGTCACATTCTTTTCTGGCAAGTTAAGCGTAGTGCTATGTGCTTTGTGTTAGCGGGTGCACAGAATTAAGGAATAAGGAAGCCATTACTCCTGTGGCTGCCTGCAGGTCACCAGATTTTTCAGGTTCTAAAACCTAAAGAAATGCCTTTAGAAGGTAACCAGTTAATCCCATAGGCGTGGCTTTGCTTTTGTTCATTTGGTGATGGGCAAAGAGGAAACACAATTCTGCCAAGAGCCAGCCCCAGAGGTGCAGCCCTGTAGAGCCTGGGACATCCCACAGGGGACAGCCAGAGGTGCAGCCCTGTAGAGCCTGGGGCATCCCACAGGGAACAGCCAGAGGTGCAGCCCTGTAGAGCCTGGGACATCCCACAGGGGACAGGCAACACTGGATGGAATTCCTGCTGAGAGTGCCATGTGCCCTGAAGGCTGTAGTGCTGGCCAAGGTCCGGGGGCTCAAAGGGGCAGTGGGGACAGACTGAGCAGGTCCCAGTGCAGGCCAGCCAGGAGGGATGACAGGAGCCTGCAGAGCCCTTGCGGAGCTGCAGTTTAACTCGGCTGCTTGCTGAGTTTTCTTAAGCTTTATTATTATTATTATTATTATTATTATTATTATTATTATTATTGTATGAGTTTTTGCCGGTGTGAATGTATGCATGCCATGTGTATGCCTGGTGCCCACGGAGGCCGGAGGAGGACAGCAGATCCCTTGGAGCTGGAGTGGCAGGTGGTTGGGAGCCACGTCACGAGTGCTTAGAACTGAACTCAGGTCTTCTGCAAGGGCAGCCAGTGCTCTTCACTCCAGACCCCTCCACTGCTTTTCCATGGGATTCCATCTTGCCTGCCATAGCGGGTTCTCTGGCCTTATATTCTCCTCTCCTTGACTTCTGCTGCTGCGGAAGCTTCCTCCTGGACAGAATGGGAGGAGAGGGAGGAGGGCTTCTGCAGAGGACCAGGGTACCTGGCCTTGGGGCTTTGTCAGGTGAGGAGGAGGAAGGTGGTTTGGCTTGAGCTTTCTCTGCCTCTCCCTAGACCCTTCCCCGATGTCTCACACAGGCAATCTCACTCCAGCTACAACTGTCTGCGCAATGACAGAAAACTAAAGGGAACACTGCAGGGAAAAGTGGGAGTTGCCCTGTTGTACCCCATAGAAGGAGGCCTGGGTCTGAAGCTAGCGTCTCCCCAGTCTAAGGTAAGGAGGCAGGACATTGTCGGAGCTCAGAGGTGCTGTGGGGCATCCACCTGCCGGGAACCCTGGGGGCAAGGAAGGAGCAGGGCAGACCCTTTGCCTGCCTGCCAGCTGTGGGTCCTTCCTGCTGCAGCTGTGATGGTGTGTATAGCAGAAGAGACCTTTGGAGGTAGGTGCTGAAGGCCAGACTCAGTGGACAGGGCCGCGTTCCCAGTGCTTAGAGCATCTCTGATGTCATATGTGACCCGCCATTCCAGTGTTGGTGCCCAGTATGGTAAGGTGCCAACAAGGAAGCCTGCAGGCTGTGTCCATATTGGAAGGAGGATGCAGGGGCATCTAAGGCAATAAGAACCAAGAGAGCCCCAGACACTGTGAGGAAAGGGGGGACTTCCCAGGGAGCTTAGGTAGGGAGCAGTGAGGTCAGGCCTGTTTCTGACATGGACTGGAGCTGCTACTTTTGACCCCTCTGAGCCTTGGTTGCAGCCCAGAAAGTGGGCTCAGTAGAGAATTCTGGAAAGGATCTTCTATGCAAGCTGGTTCCCACTCAGGATACTGGCTTCCTCTGCAGACCCCTGGGATAAGAGATGAGATGGTTAGGCATTTGCAGTTTCAAAACAGGACAGAGTCAGCTCTGCTGGAAGAGGTGGTGGTTTGAATGTTTCCCGGTTCCTTGGTCTCCCTGTGTCTGTATCAACCCAGCCCAGTCCAGCTCAGCTCACCTATGTGTTGCCAGAGGCAGGAGAATGGCGGATCTTTACCGTATTCCAGGCTCAGTCTGCTGGCTGGCTGCTTGTGCTGTCTGGCAAATCCTGTTTCCACTCTGGGCCTCATTTTCCTGTGTGTAAATGAGGAGCATGCACTGGAGGCATACAGTATGGGGGCATACTGGAGGCCGCTTAGTTCTGTCATCCCGGCCTCTGCTGGTCTTCTCCTGGAAACCCCACGGGCAGAACACTCCCTGGGGAAGCAATCCCAACTTTGCACTGTCTCTACCTCAGCCAGCTATGTCCTCTGCAGGAGGCAGCTGGGTCTTCATATCCTCCTAGTCAGACTCCAGGCGATCCACTCATGGATCCAGGCAAAGGTCTGACTGTACACCAGGCTGAAGCCCGATGCTGGGACAGAATGCTTTTCCCAAGCCAGATACAGGCTGAGGCCCTACTGTGACTCCATCCTTTGCTGGGTCTAGAAAGCTGCATGGAGAACTGTACTCTTCCAGGACCTTTGAGAGTCCAATGGGGCCTGAGAATCTGGAGCCCACGCAATGTGTTTGTGAGAGCATTAAAAAGAGAGGCCAAAGCGAACGTCACATCTGCCCCCTTCCCCCAGGGGACCGTGACGTGGGATGGTATAGCCCTCTTCTGCAGGACACCTGTGTGAGCTGCTCCCTGTTATTGGGTAATGGATAGCTTTGCTGCCAAGCGGGAATCCGATTAGGAGACCATTCAGTAACAATTACAGTCCGAGCGGCTCTTTATGACTTCTTAGGAGACGGCTTTGTGAGCTATCTTCAGAATGAGCCGGCTTTGATTTTTGTCTCGCCTGCGGTATAATCAGAGTGTGGCCCCGGGCATGGCGTCTACCACCTCAGACATAACTCTGGCCCGTGATTTTCTCCTCCAAGCCACTGTGATTCCCACACGGGCTTTAGGTGACAAACTCATCTCTGAATGGGTCCCGAGAGCCCTAGAACATGGAGGAGGTGGGAAGGTCTGGTCTGGAGGGGTTGCCTAGCGAGAAACTGCTTTTAAGTATCATGTTTTGTATTAAAAATTTATGTGGATTGTCATCTTATACAAAGTATCTGTGTTGAATTGAATGCTAAAATCTCCCATCTGCACTGTCACCACGAAAAGGCCTGTTGAATGGATGGTACAGGAGAATATGGATATCCAGGCTTCCTGCCCACCCAACAAGACCCTCCCCGTGGTTCATCAGTCTTTCTCTAATTTCCCCCTCATTCCCCTAAGACTCATAAGAAGCCACCTGCCAGCCTTACAAGGTTGGGGAGACGTGGATCAAACTATAGCCCAGCACCCGGGAAGCTAGCTGCCTTTATCACCAAGAGCCAGTACCTGTATTTGCAGAACAGCCAGTGGCGGCAGGGAAGGTGCGTGTCCTGTAGGACTCCATCTTCCAGCAGGCTGCTCTGTGGAACCTTGCATGTCCTGGCAGAACCCCCAGGGCAAGCAGGAAGCAGCATAAAGAGCTGCTGTCTTATGATGGGAAAGGGAGAAGCCCGGGGGGGGGGTAACAAAAAACTTCCAAGAGTCCACACAAGTTGAGTCAAGACTGCCTCAGGCCCAGGTGCCCCATCAACTTTATCCCCATAAGACCCAGACAGCAGGAGACCTGTGCAAAGGTCCAGACCTAGAGCTGCACCTCAGCGACTGTGGGTCCCAGTTCTTTGCATCTCCTGGGACCATGTCACAAGGGATCCCCCAACTCTTAATCATCAGTCCTCCCACTGCCCTCAGCCCCTGCCTGTGAATGCCTCTGGAACTTTCAAGCTGCCTCCTGCTCTTGGTGCTGACTCTTGCAGGACCACCTGGACACATCCAGCTTCTGCCTCCTGGATGCCTGTCCTGGGCTGACTCTCCCCACGCTGCTCTCTTCTTTGTCAGTCTGTCTTCTCCACCAGGTCTTCTAAGCTGCTCAGTCCCTCCCAGGCCATGTTCCTGCTCCACCTCGGCATGAGCCTCCTCCCTGCCCAGTTCGAGGAGGCCCTCCTGGGAATCCAGGTTCCCCTCTTTTCTCTTCTCCAGTGTAGACCAGAGCACTGTGTAGTCTAAGATCAGCTCGGGCTCCATGGCTCCGGCCGTGCAGACTCAGTTTTGAGCTTGGAGAGAATACTTGGGACAGCCTGGCCCCTTCCGTCACTCTGATGCAGTCGGAGCACAGCAGCCTGGTGACTCCATCTAGCAGTGTAGAGGGTTTGAGGAGCCCAGATGTGATCTTATTCCCGACATGTCCCAGCAGCAGGTACGGCCTTTATCCTTCCCACACTAGGTACATGCCTAGCTGTGTTGCCTGCTGCCCTGAGGTTGATCCTTCTGAGGGTCCTACTTTCTGCCCTGAGCCTAACATCTGATGAAGAATGTGCCAGCAGGATCGAAGGCCTGAGGGGTGAGGATAACAAGAGCTCTGCGAGGACTCGGAGCCCAGGATTTGTGCTTCGTAGCCCTCCGCTTCTGCTTACAGGATGCTGCCTTCCGACCGCAAGCTGATCTCCTTGCAGCCACTGTGAATCACACAGGATGATGTGTGGCTTCACAGTGCAGTGCTTGGTACTGGCAGCTGAAATCCTCAGCACCATGGTCACTGACAGGAGCTAGTGACACCCTCACCTCCAGCCCTAAGGTTGCTTGAAGAGTCTGAATCAGGCTGTGTAAATCAGAAGAGATCAGGACCCCCTACTGTGCATGTTTTCCAAGGTCTTACCTTGGCTAACACCTGGCTGAAACTTCAGCATCCTCTGTATCTCCCACAAGCTGGGCCACAGACTCCCCGGACCAGAAATGATCCACATATTTAACTTCACATTCATGTTTAGACTGGGCATTGACAGAGCCTGCATTTGGTACCTAAGTCCTTTCTTGCTATAGAGGACAGCCCCTGCCACAGCATACTTACACATAGCCCAGCAGCCAAAACTTATTATATTATATTCAGTGTACCTTGCAGGAGCATGAGAGGGTGTGTGTGTGTGTGTGTGTGTGTATGTGCGCTTGTGTGTGTATGTTTGTATGTATGTATGTGGATGTATGCATGTGCATGCGTGTATATGTGTGTGCATATGTATGTGCACATGTATGTGCACATGCATGTGTGTATATTGTGCATGTGCATGTGTATGTGTGTATGCACATGTGTGTGCATGTGTATGCACATGCATGTGTGTGTATATGTGTATGGGTGTATGTGTGTGCATGCACGTGTGTGTGCATGTGTATGTGCACATGCATGTGTGTGTGTGTGTGTGTGTGTGTGTGTGTGTTGAGAGGGGTCTCAAGCAGACCTCAAGTTATGTGCTTCATTAACTGGGGAGAACAGCACATAAGAAACATGTCAGGTAATGTTCTCTGGGAGAGGAGGTGGGCAGGCTTCCATTTATGCTATGGCTGTGGGGGTACCAGGGAGCACTGACAGGCCTTAGTGTCACTGCACATCTGCAAATCAAGGTCATGCTCAATGATGCTGTCCATCAAGATGCCATAGGGGAGCAGATCCCTCCTCCAGGGCTTCCTGGCCAGCCTACACAGGGCACCTCCCCACTACCCTTTCTGTTCCTGTTCCCGAGCTATGCGTGAAGTCGCCACCATCTGCCAGGCTTCCCTGTGCTCTGATCTACCGTGTCCTGGACTGGGGGAGTGGCAGGGTGGCAGGGGTAAAGGAGCAGGAAAGGGATGGCTTTTCTATGAGGCATCCTGGCATGGAGCCTGAGCGTGCAGATTAGGGTGTGTTAACAGAATCTGCTGCAGCTATGCACAACAGAAGTGTAGCCAGGGGATATGAGAGCAGACATGGCCTTCTGAGCCCAGGGTCCTACCTTGATACACCAGAGGTGAGGGCAGGCTCCCCGGATGGCACACCTGGGGCCGTGTGCCCGTGGTGGATGTCAGCCCTTGCCTATCCCTGTGGGGGATGCCCATGCCCCTCCACGATGAAAATGAGAAATTGCCTTGGCAGGGATACAGCCTGGGAACTGCTGTCAGGGCTTGAGACAGGAGAAGTGAGAAAAGAGATGTAGCAGACAGGGCACGAGTGGTAAAAAAACCAGAGGCCTTTGTTTATATGACAGCTCCCCCAGGATAGGCAGGGAAGGCACAGAGGAGAGTCTGCAGGGAAACCCCCAAACGAAAGGCATGCCTGGTTTTATAAGTTTGCCGGGGGTGGGGGGGAGGGGGTGCTGCTGGGAAGTTTCACACTGTGATTTAGTTGGAGCTAGCCTCTGACAGGAGAACGTGGAGGATCCAGGTACTGGGTAGGACCATTAATTAATAGCTGTTAGAGCTTCAGTGCTGCATGGCTTTTTAATTTTTATCTGAGAGAGAGAGAAGGAGGGAGAGAGGGAGAGGGAGAAAGCTGCAGGGAAGGGTGTGGCCTGATTTCTTTAGGATATGGGATATGGCCTCCTAGAGACACCAGCATCTTAAGGAGGCGGGCCCATGGTCTGCCAGGGCTTGGTTATGGAGCCTCAGATGAAGACAAAGGTGGACATCTTGGTCCTCAGAACGATGGTCAGTATTGCTGTTGCTTAGATCTGCGGGCAGCAGACTGGGGCTCACAAAGCTCCGTGAGCTAATGAAGGCCGCCGTCTGGGAACTGGGGTCCCCACCACCACTTTCACCTGGCAATGACCTTATTCCCCTGCACCCCTCTTCCAGCCCAGGGTGGACGGAAGCAGGCCCGGCCAGGTCATCAGACCTAATCTCATGTCTCATCCCAAAGGTCCAGCACTGCCCCAACGACGGGAAGGCTGAACCCCTCTCTATGGGAATGTGGTCAGCCAGAATGTAGAGAATGGGTGTCCCAGCCTTATACACTCAGAGTTTGAGGGCCTGAGGGTCAAGCTCAAAGACAGAGACTACCACAGACTCTGGAAGCTTTGTGGGTAGGGACATGGTTCAGCGGTCTCCTGTTCAAGTCATATCTTCTCAAAAAGGGGGGTACCAATCCATGAAATGAGGTACCTGTGGGGAGCTTGTAGGCCCCAGAATGGGACTTGGAGAGTCCACCAGCTGGGGTGTCTGGCAGATAGAAGAGCTGTGTGCGTTTGCTGCTGGGCCTGTTTTCTGGGTGTGTTCCCTAGGGGGAACCAGTTCGGGACAAGCCTTTGCTGCCTGTTTTCCTCATTTGATCCAGAGTCCTGCCCAGCCTCAGCACCAAAGAAAAACCAGGGGTCTCCAGTGGGATCCCCTGCTGCAGGGGACAGGACTTGCTTCATAAGAAGGTACAATCTTGCAGAATCTTTTCTTCCAGAGTGGTAGGGGCTGTTGAGAGACACCAGAGCACAGGGCCCTCTTGAGGGTTCCACCAGTCTTCCCAGAATCCCGCACGTAGCCAGTCACCTCTCCTGTCCCAGGGAACACTGACCCAGTGGGGCCGGCCTGTGCACAGTTTTCCGTTTCAGAAATAGAGCAAACCCTTTGCGGCGCCAGCCTAATGCACAGGGAATTATTCCCTCTGAAAGCCATTAGGATATCATTGGAGAGGCGGAGAGAGGGAGAGTGGGGGAGAAGGAAGGAGGCCAAATGGCCATGCTCCTGAGAGATACCTCAGGGGCCTCCCACCCCTGGAACCCATCCAAGGCAGGTACGACTCCATTTTATCTTCTCTGAAGATGCATCGAATCTCCTGCCCCAAAGTGAGGGGGACCGGAATGAAATTGAAATGGAAAAGGACCCTGGGCTTCATTCCCATGCGGATCCTCATTCCATGCTGAGCCCTAATCCTGTGCTGATCCCTGATCCCTATGCTGATCCCCATTCCCATGCTGATGTCTGTTCCCTCTGCTGATCCTCATTTTCATGGCTGATACTTAATCCCATGAGGCTTCTGCTCAGCTGCCGTTAAACTAGAAACAGGAGTTGAGGACACATCATCTGATAAGCTGTGTTTGCTGCAGCCCCAATTTTATCCTTTCCCACATCTATAGAAAACAGTGGCAAATAATGTTTTTATCCCTTGTGCACTGAGGCCTCTTATGAAGCTTAAAGGATTTCTGCTTGGTAAAAATAGAGCAAATTTGCAAATGGGCTCTACCCTGGGAATCCCCAGGGCGGGTGAGAACACCCAGGATAGTTGGGGGGAGGGGTTCCAACCTCTGCTTTTTATTTGCATCACTCCTGTCTGCTATCCCAGCCCCTCGACCCCCCAAGGCTGCTAAACCAAATCTGACCCATGTCTGTCTGTCAAGGCTGATCTTCTTCAGGCCTTTGTGACTGACAGCACAGCCACACAGAGGCGAAGGGCCTGTGGCTCAGCATCCCACGTCCTGACCCTCCACTGCCCCCGTGACTTCAGCAGCCTCCTCTGGGTTGCCCTGGCATTACCTCTGC